>JAOPUI010000038.1:1876307-1888518 GCA_027123135.1 Urophycis floridana
GTTGCCGGTTTGAACCCCGACCAGTACGAACGGCTGAAGTGCCTGTGAGCAAGGCACCTAACCCCTCACTGCTCCCCCGAGGCAGCTCACTGCCTCGGGATTAGTGTGTGTTTCACCTTACTTTGTGCCTCACCATCACTGTGTTCTGAGTGTGTCACTAATTCACGATCGGGTTAAATGCAGAGACCAAATTTCCCTCACGGGATCAAAAGAGTAATTCTTCTACTTCTTCTTCTTCTGTCGCCTCACCGTGGCGTCTGACGCAGGTGTGCGGCCAGGTGTGGGGAACTCGGGAGGAAGGGGGAGACGCCACCACACCTCCTTCCCCAGCGGGAGCTCCTCCAGACACACCTGCCCGGTGATCAACTGCAGGAAGTCGTTTGACAACGTTCCCCTCATGGAGGGTCACTTGAAAAGGTGAGGGATCCTTCCCCGGGGCGTGGCGCTGCAGCGGCGGAGCAGAAGCTAACCCCGCCGTGTCCCGCCACAGGTTCGACCACTCCCCCTGCGACCCCTCCGTCGCCCTCAGAGGAAGCCCCGCCGAGCTGTATGCGTGTGTCGCCTGCGCCCGCCATTTTGACTCCCATGAGGCCTGGAGGCTCCACCTCCAGTCCAAGGTGGGCCCACACTGCTGTCTGTCTGTCTGTCTGTCTGTCCACGGTGGGCACACACTGCTGTCTGTCTGTCTGTCTGTCCACGGTGGGCACACACTGCTGTCTGTCTGTCTGTCTGTCTGTCTGTCCATGGTGGGCACACACTGCTGTCTGTCTGTCTGTCCACGGTGGGCCCACACTGCTGTCTGTCTGTCTGTCTGTCCACGGTGGGCACACACTGCTGTCTGTCTGTCTGTCCACGGCGGGCCCACACTGCTGTCTGTCTGTCTGTCTGTCCACGGCGGGCCCACACTGCTGTCTGTCTGTCTGTCCACGGCAGGCACACACCCATTTCCTCCCAGGGTAATGTATATGTGATATACGTGATGTTCCTGGAGTGGTTTAGTGTCCGTTGCTGTTCTTTTAAAGTAAATCTTTAATGTCATACTGTAATGACAACACTATGCAATGGTAGTTTGTTATCGTTTATATCGTATATCGTTTATATCGTGCATTACTGATGGTGATGGTGATGATGGTGATGGTGTGTGTCGTGGCTCAGCTGTCATCGCCGGACGCCGGGCGCCACGACGTGTCCCAGACCTGCCTGATGATCGTGTGCTTCGCCTGCCCCGCCTGCTACCTGCTGTTCAACCTGCGGGACGAGTGCCTCCAGCACATGGCCGCCAGGAACCATTTCACACAGACCCTCGCCATGGTCAAGGGTGAGGGTGGATGTTTGGTATTGGGGGACATGAGAACGGAGTAAAACACATGAAAACAAAACCTCACTTATGCTACAATGATTTTCAACATTTTGTAATGTTTCAATTTTGGTGCACCGGAATAATACATTTCTAAATCAAACAATTCTAGAATTTGTAATTGTATCATTGTATTTTTAAGAGGTCTAGTATTGCAGTATTGATCCTTGAATAACAATGGGCGCCTTTCTGCGTAACCTCTCTCCTGTTCTTTAAAGATACGAAGGGAAGAGCATTGCCGGTTCCCATCCCTTCATCTGCCAAGAGTCGCCTCATCGATCTGTGCCAGGGCGTGGACTTCATCGTGCGCTGCAATGAGTGCCGCAAAGTGCTGACCTCGCACCAGGAAGCTCAGGCGCACTTCAAGTGAGTGGTTTTTTCCCCCGCGAGTTCATTCACGTGTTGTCCATTCAGGAGCTTCCCCCTGTTGACGGTTTGCTACCCGCGGCTAACCGGTCCCTCCGACTCCCCGCCAGTGTGTACTGCAGACGGGGCCAGGCCATCGCCGAGGCGGAGCAAACGGTCGTGCAGGTGATGGAGCAGCTGCGAGCGCGGGGCCAGTGTTTGCTCTGCGGCCAGGCCTTCCTCAGCCACACAGAGATGGAGAGCCACGGGGAGTCGGCCGGGCACGCCGTGGAGGTCAACCGAACGGTGGAGATGGCCGTGCTCCAGTTCTGCCGCTTCAGCGAGATCCAGCGGGCCCGCCGGGCCAAGGAGGCGGCCCGCGGGGGGTCCGACGTGGGGCCGCGGCGGAAGAGGGGCGACGTCGCAGGGGGTCCGGCCAAGAGGCAGAAGGTCGACCCCGCGGTGAACGGGGACGCCACGACGCTGGCCTGGGTCTGCGAGTGCGGCCTGCGCTTCCCAGAAGAGGCGGCGGCCAAAAAGCACCTGATGGCGGCCAACCAGGTCTTCCACCAGTGCGGCGTGTGCGGCAAGCTCATGGGCGACCTGTCCATCACGCGCCTGCACATGTGCCGCTTCCACGGGGGCGCGCACCTCAACAACTTCCTGTACCACTGTCGGCCCTGCAAGGTGGACATGCCGCGCTACGAGGACATCCTGGCGCACGTGGCGGACGCCCACAGCGGACACACGCACTGCGCCGAGCGGGAAGTGCCCCAGGAGTGGCTCGCCCCCGACGCCGAGCCGTCGACCAGCGGCGCCTGCGGACGCGACGGCGGCCGCCGCACGCCGCCGCCGCAGCCGAAGCCGGAGCCGACGTGGATGTGCCGGATGTGCGAGGAGACCTTCGGCTCGGAGGCGGAGGTGCGCGCGCACTGCGGCGACGTGGCCAGCCACAGCTTCCAGAGGTTCGTGTGCGGCCACTGTCCCCAGAAGTTCTTCAAGGAGTCCACGGTGCGCAGGCACTGCCTGAGCGAGCACGGCGAGCGCGTGGCCATGGCCTACTTCTGCGGCCTCTGCGACAGCATGCAGTTTGAGCGGCAGGAGGAGTTCAGGGAGCACTACGAGCGGCTCCACAGCAGGGACTACTTCTGCGTAGACGACCGCGAGGGCGGCGGCGGCGGCGGCGGTCAGGCGCCGGATGACGTGAGGCCCCGCGACCGCGCCGCCGGCACGCCCGCCAAGGGAAGGCCAGCGGCGGCGGCGGCAGCAGACCCGTGTCCCTGCATGGCGTCGGAGAAGTGCGAGGACGAGCGGAAGGCGTTGTACACGCGCTGCATGAAGAGGCTGTCCGCCGAGGACCGCTGCGAATACGTCTGCTCTCCCTGCGGCGTCACGGAGGCGTCGTTTGCGCGGATCAAGACTCACGTCCACACCACGCACGCCGCCCTGGCCCTGGCCCAGACCTTCGACGTGGTCTGCAAGGCCTGCCTGGAGAGCTTCCAGAGCGTGCCCGCTTTCCATAAACACTTCCACGCCGAGCACTGTCTCCGGGATCCCTGCCGCGGACTTCGGGGCAGCGAGGTCTCTCCCGCTGCCGACGTACTCCACGCCGTGGAGATCAAGCCCCGCCTGCAAGGAACGTCCACTTTCTTTTCTAGTTGACAGTGGAGTGCAGTATAGACACAATTGGCATATTTATTTTCTTCATTCGCAAACTGTTTGCAGGTGTTGAAGATGTGCTGCTGGCTAAGTTCTTGGCCTTGGATGAAGGTGCCAAAGACCAGGACGCCCAAGAAGGTACGTGGTGTAGTCTTGAGACACACTGGCAGTGTGGGATGCGAATGCAGTAGCGGGCTGGCGGTAGCTAAGTTTTGAGTGCCCTGATGACCTGCTGGACATATCACTGTGTGTGTCGCAGAGACAAGAGAAGGTTTCAATGGACACTTAGATATTGAAGGTGTGAAGGAAACGAAAGCCTTTCAGCAGCTCCCTCAGGAGCCGGTGTCGGTGGGTATCTTCTCATGAGGGTTAAACGAGCTGTTTGTTGCGTTTCAGGCGACTCTGATGAGGAAATGAAACGGGCCTTGGCTTTGAGCGCCGCGGAGGCGAGTGAGCCGCCAGGTACGTTGTGCGTTCGCCACAGGGGCGTGGCCACATAGGATCGACAACTGGGCCACCCTATCAGAAGTGCCCGGCATTAAGTTGAAATTCAAGGAACGAAAAAATAGCTGCACTATTAACTGCTACAAATATGTCAAAACAAACGTCGTTGGCGTCATTTTTTTAAAAGAAACCAAGATTAGATTTCATCACGACAGAAAGGACCGTTGCCGACAACGATGACTTGGTCTCGTTGCCTTGAACCTCGTCCACCTCCACAACCACCAGTCCTTGTCGTTCAGCTCTCATGCATACATGTGTGCATAATCTATTTATCAATGTAGCCTATTATTGTTTGCCATTAATCGTCTGATCTGTGATGAAATTGTGTGTTGTTTAATGTTGGGACAATTGCTGTAGGCCTACTGCCTATATCGGAATAAAAAAAACTATAGAAAAAATAATGGCCTACCGTACTAATACTACTACTACTGGCTACGCCACTGGTTGGCAATCATGGAAGAAGCCAGAGGGACCAGCCGTGTGCGTGTAGCGTACGATGTAAAAGGGTAAAGGGGGCATTTAGCAGACGCTTTGGTCCAAAGCGACTCACAATCAGTACCTTTTTGTGGGCAGTTGGAGGTGGGGGATCAAGGGGATCGAACCGCCGACCCTCCGGTTAATGGGCGACCCGCTCTGTCCACTGAGCTACTGCCACCTACGACGTGTGGCCCAAAGTCCTCAGCGAACACAAAGGTTGCTGGCCCGATTCCGGGGAAACACCGGTGCCAGCAGAGTGCAGGGGGTCATCAAGTCACCAGCAGAGCTGCCAGCGTCCCGTCATGAGAGCTTGTTTCCACCACAGTGGAGCTGAACGGGCAAGACTGCTGATGCCTGTTTCATTGATTTATTTTTGGTGTGTTACAAACAGGTGAATTGGACGAGGATTCGGAACACGCACCGGCCGTAGACGCCACGCAGGCCAGAGTGTCTCCAGGTATTTCTCCATGTTCCTGGATCTGCTTGCCTACGTTTTGTTGCGCAATTCATTCTAGGGCTTTCCTTGTGTGTGCGTGAGCGACACTTTTCAGGCTGCTGTTGACGCCAATCTAAATCTGTCAGCTCACCCCACCCTCGCCCCATATGTTACACAGACTGCATTTCCAGATGTCCTTTCCTGTGGGTAGTTTTTCTGACCTCACAGTTTGGGTGTTGTGTTCTCCCTCCACATGTGTTTATTCTGCATTGTTCTTTATTATTACTTCACAGATTTGGAAGAAGCTCTGAAAAGAAGCCTTCTGGAATTCTAAGTTGGAACATCTCATCTATTTTAGTTTTAGTTTAATATTGGCTCTGTAGTGTTTGTTTAGAACATTATGGATGAGTTGAGAATCTTAGAAATTGTTCTTAAATAAAGCTAATATTTCTGCAAATTTTTTGTCTGTTTAATTTTTTCTTCTGTATTTGTAGGCCTACAGCAAAACAGCTTCGCTTCTTTGAGTTAAAGTAAAGTAAGTTGTATTTGCTTATTGAACGGAAGTCAGGTGAGTCTAGGTTCAATGAAGCTTTGTGTTTTAATTTCATGGGAATATAATTTAATTGTTAACCAGATTGATAGTAGTGTTGTAGCAATAAACGCCTTTCATAAGCATGCATGGCTGCAACCATTTGCTGTCTTTTAACTGCCAAATTTGGGCATTTATTTGGCACAACGTCCACCCTTTCAATCCCTGTTACAATGGTATTGACTTTTACAGTCACGTTTTCACGAGTCTGAGGTTCGTGTAATATGAGACGCTTAGTGCCTTCCGATGTTCTCCTTGAGATACCCCACCCACACAACACTGCAACACTAGTGGCGCCTGTTTGCACCCGACCCTTTGTTAACTGGATGCAAAATAATGTCATGATTAATTATGTGCGCATATTGACCATAAAACATGTCATTATTTATGAGTTGTATTTTTTTTTATTATGAATATTAAACATTTATGGGGGAGCTGAAGCCCGAATAGTCCCGTTAGTTTACACTGTCCCGGAAACCTCGCGATGGTTCGTGGAGGAAGTTGTGACCCATGTTTGGAAGTGTTCACGCTGGGGCGCTGCCGGCGAGAGAAGCGGTTTGCTTTGGTGAGACATTCATCAGGTGCATTGATCGGACTGAGATCTCCTCTCGAAGGGACTTCTGTAATCATGGCTCAAGCTAAAATACACGCGAAAATGAACGAAGCGACCGTCAGCAAGTTCAGCAGGACCATGTCCATGGCAGACCGTTCTGGGCGGCTGCTGGAAAGTTTGGATCAGCTGGAAATGAGGTAACGTTCAGTCAGAAGGGTTAGAGCGTTTACTAAGACTAGTAGGCCTACTACTTTATCAATCGGCAACCGATTCAATAACAGCAAATGTCAATTTGATGTCTTTGTTTTTTTCTATGAGTGCCATTTATTGTATTGCTGCTGGGTGTTGTATCGTCATTGTATAAAATGTGATAATGGCGTTTGACTTTTTTCTTCTTTATTTATTTATTTTTTTAAACATTTTGTAGGCCTATATGATAAGCGCCTTACCATTAGTCACATATGTTTTTCAATTGAAAACGAAAGGCAATTTTCCAAGTAGGGGTGTGACCTGTCTCACTCCCTTTTTTCGGGGTGACTCCTATAGGATTGTGTCATCCGTTTCCCGTTCTCTTGTGTTCACGGTCAGGGTGGAGGCTCTCCGAGAAGCTGCGACCGCGATGGAGCAGGAGAGGGAGTCCATCCTGGAAACGGTTCAGTCCTTACAGAACAGTCAAGAAATGCGCAGCATCTCCGACGGTGCGTCGCCCCTGACGAGCGCATCTTCCGCAGACGCGCTTAAAACTGCGTTGCCTTTGTATTTGTAGTCATGGAAACAGAATTTATATAGTTTTTTTTAAATAAGAATTGATATACGTCTTCATCACCAAATGAGTCAGGTAATGCCATTCCTGTGAGCTGAGTGTGTTCTCGTGCGTGCCCATTCCAGGTGAAAGGGAAGAGTTAAATCTGACAGCCAATCGTCTTCTGGGTCGGGCGCTCTGCGTGGAGGTCTCCGTCGGCACAATCCGAAATTCCCAACAGGAAGATGCTTTACGCCAGGCTACGTCGATGATTGATGACATTGTGAAGAGGTTACTGGAAGACACCGGCCACAGCAGACAGCGTCTGATGGCCCTGCACGCAGCCTGCGTGACTGAGGCGCCACCTGTTGCAATCGACCAGAAATTCCAGGCAATCGTGATCAGTTGCGCATTGGAAGACCAGAAGAAGATCAAGCGAAGACTTGAGACTCTTCTGAGAAATATCCTCAACGCAGAGAACACAGTTAAACTCATGGATAACCAAAAGTTAGATCAAGCCGCGTCTGCCAATGGCACCCTTTGAGTGTGGTGTCTGTCAGATGCAGGAGAACGCCAAAGTGCCTATTTTTAGTTACCTTCACATACCAAGACATGCATAAAGATAACTCCTAGTGTCAGTATGCGTTTGCATGAGCACAAAACTAAAAATAGTCCCTTATGGTTTTATTTGACATTGGTTCACATTTCATATAACATACATTTTTGACACGTGGATTTAATATTCCAGTAATTACATAACAATAATAGCTATTGTTATGTAACAAATTAACTCACTCCATGTCTTTGTCGTTGTAGAAATGTCCTCAGTCAATATTGTGCTGTCGGCTATTCTACAGGCTTCAACCATTACTAACCTTAAAATGTGAATTTCACACACTTACTTTTTATCCTATATGAAGACTCTTAAAATTCGTAATACTTACAACACATATAGGCCTACATGTAAAGCCTTAACTTATCTTGCATGCTTAAAAGCACATTTGTTTTCTACATGGCGATGGAGTGACAAGTTGTATTTCAATGAATTCCTGACTGTTTTTATCTGATTGATTCAATGTGATAGTTTATACCTGTACATAAAAAAGCGGAATGCTGGAATTGTCGGTGAAAATGTATTAAAATGCATTTAAATTGTTTTCTGAAAACTTAGTCATGTATATGATGTCTATTGATCAGTTTCTAAAACCAAAACCTAAATGCCCATTATCTATAGCATATCTTGATGTAGTTAAATCACTTACCCCGACACAAAAGTAACCACATGAAAACATCAAGCCCAAGGAATATCAACTGAAGCATTGTGTGCACATTAAACCAGTATCAAATCACCCTTTGAGTTGTGTTTTGAATGTTTTACAAATGGGAGGACAACTTTGAAAGCAACACAGGATGCAGCAGCCAAATGTAAGACTTTATTTTGGTGAGATTACCAGCAATTACGAACACATTTTCTAATTGATCACGTGTGCCACATAGACCTCCAACCTCATAAGATAAAGTTACATAACTAAATCAATAAAAATACACTAAGCTAATGTTTTGCCCAACAAAATCCAAATGTGGTTATGAATTGGTAGAACCTTTTCTGTATCCAAACACATGAAGGCATCAGTGGAACAGAACAGTAGCAAGCAGACAACACCTGAGTGACAGCACACAAGTAATGGTTTAGTGTTGAGAGTAAAAAGTAATATTCAGGACATCATCTTGTTAATAAAGTGCACTAAAATCCATTCAGTCCAAAACAAAGAGCCAAAGTAAATGCATTGATAGAAAGAACAGGGAAACCCCCCCACACATGAAAACGTATCTAAAACAACAATGAATGTGCAGGCATTTTAAAAAGAATGAGAAATTAAAAGGAGCAGAGTAATGTAAATAAGAACAAGGCATTGTGGCAATACCATGGGGCAACATTCAATGGTATCAATGAAAACCAGTATGCTGCACCCTCTCCCCAGTACAGCATGCTGAGAACGCAGTGGAAGGATTCAATTTTTACATCAGAACCAAATCTTGGTACCAAAGTAAAGACAAGTTTTGAAGACAACAGATTTTCCACACTTTACACGTTTTAATGGTGTTCAGTGTGAAATAAAACAAACTTGTGGGAATCACATTATCATTTGTTTCGGATTCTGACATATCAAGGGGAGAGAAAAAAGTGAACTATGAAAAATACATTTGAAAATATTCCAGAATATATATTCAGCACCTGAAAAGAATTCAGGGATGTCTAATGTGCATTTATTTATCTAATATTTTTTTTTGCATTAGAACAATTTTCACATGACAACATATCACACTAGTCCTAGCTGAACGATTTTGTCGCGCTGGGAAATAACATCATTCAATGTTCTTTAAACAACACATGGAAGGTGCATGGAATACAAAAGCCATCCATATATGGTGCTAGAGACGAGGCTGCTGGCAGCCATAGTCTAGCCCGCCATGCAGTCCTCCCCATCCATAAGCAGTGGCAAACCTATCTTAGGTCTCACTGCGGCTCCACCAGATAAGTGGCATTTCACTGCAAAGACATTTGTGACCACCCTGTCTGATAACCCTCAGAAAATAATTGTACACAAAATTCTAAAGAATGGGAAATCCTGTGTCATTAGTCGTAGTGTTTGAGAGGCCACTGGCATACAAGGCAAATACTACCGCCATCTAATGTGCATTACTTGAAGCATTACTTGAAGCGGTACAAGTACCAGTACCAACTTGGTACAGTACCAGTACCAAAGTATTGATAGGACAGCTTAGACGTAGCAGTATGGAGAATGAAAACAATTCTAAGTCAAACTATTTTTACAAGATTAAAAAAAAAAACCAACATAATTTAGAGTGAAGCAGTAAAATTCACACAAACACATAGAATTTTGGTCGACCAATATCCGCAAGTCATACAGACTTATACCGTAAGTCACCTGTGAGAGTGTAAGTAGACAGCTTTTGTTTTGTGCCTATTGATATTTGGTTAACACATTAAAATATCTGCTGCAGCTTTAAAACATGTCAACACTACCCTGCCAGTGAAATGTGGTTTGGCACTATGATTATGGTGTTAAGCAACACTTGTGCATCACAAAACACTGGTTGTTATAAAAATACCTTTTTACACAACTAATCAACCCCCATTGTAATATTTTTAGTGCTATGATGACGTGAACAGTGTATATTGAACCATATTCTTTAGAGCGTTAGAAAAATATGGTACAAAATAATCTGAGTAATCTCTTACAATACAAACATATTGCACAGGTGTTAGTTTCCAAAGGATCCGGAAAAAAAAAAAAACTGACATGAACACATGTTTTACGTAAACACGCTTTACATAAACATGCTTTAAATGAACACATGCTTTACGTAAACACGTTTTACATGAACACATGTTGTACATGAACAAATGTTTTATGTAAACAAATGTTTTACATGATGTCACTCTCCTGCTGTTCACATTCCCATTCACAGACCACTGTATTCCAATTTACTTTGTCAAATACTGCGGCATTCCTGATCCATAGAGTGACAACAGATCCCATTCACAAATACATTTGCTATTGTTGATAATGCAATCAATAATAGCTTAAGGATAAAACTTTTTTTGAAAACCTAAAAAGCACATTATATATATATGCATACACACACACACATACTTACATACAAACAAACAAACAAACAAACAAACACACACACACATCAGTAACTGAAATTTACATTTGATTTAGTTTGGAATTGTTGCATTTGTTTGGTGGGTCAACAGGTCCGATGGACTCAGAAACATGGGATTGGAGAGGGTATTGTGCTCAGAATATACATGAGAAACAGAAAAGTCAAATAAAAACCGTTCCCCATCCTGCGCTTTGGTCTCTGAATATGGCCTCCTCTACAGCCAACGATCCATCCGGGTTTTTAAATAGCTTCGGGCCCGCGCCGGGCACCGAGCTTTCTGGGTCGATTTTAGAGTAAACTGCAGCTCCCAAAGGGGTTTTTAGTCTTCTTGGTTCTTTGTTTGTTGGGTCGCAAACTAATGACTTCGTGGCCATTACTGGAGCTCTGGCTGCTGACATTCGTACCGGTGGTATTGAACACGCCTGTGGACATAAGGGGCGAGGGGTCAACGCTGGGAGTGTGTGTGTGTGTGTGCGTGCGTGCGTGCGCGTGCGTCTCTGTCGGCGTCAACACGTACCTATTTTATTGCTCGTGGAGTGGACGACCTCTGGCTCCTCTGCCGTCTGCTGCTTCAGGCGCTGGATGTACTTCTCCGCCAAGTATTTAAACACTGCAGCCACACGAAAACACAAAAGGATCCGGAGGAGACGCGTCAGTCGGCGAGGTGAGCGTCGCCGGGCGCACACCGTACTCACACGGGGGCGCGGGGGCGCGGGGTCACTCACCCTCGTTGACGTTGAGATCCTCCTTCACCGACGCTCGGTAGAACCTCAGCTTCAACCTCTTGGCCAGACCCTCGGCCTCCTCGCTGCAGCCGAGCACACGGGTTAGAATGACAAGATGTCAAGAGACACGGCGTCACGTACGGAGGCTGGACACCGCAAGGCCCTGTCGTCCCCGGCAACATACTATGTACAACTTACTACAATGATTTTTATTCTTATTTTTATTATTATTTATACATTTTTTTAACATTGCATTTTATTCTTTAATTCTTTGTATTGTAATGCTGCTGCTACGGTGTAATTTCCCAGCTTGGGATCAATAAAGTATATCTATTCTATTCTATATGAAATACAATACAAAATGATGCCGAAGGCGGCGGGCATTTTGTTGAGAAGGAAGAAAAGGCACAAAGGTTTTTTTCCCCGTATAGCGGTCGGGTTAAACAGGAGGGGAAGGAAACGGAGTCTGACATGAACCTGAGCCGTTTAATAAACTTGAAACTGTGGTCCGGGAACAATAACACATGGCAACGTCACCTCGTGGCCTGAGGAATCCCCACTGTGAATGTGAGCATCAACACCGGGTCTGGCTCTGCTTGTGGATCATATTGAATGTGAATGTGAGCCTCCCTGCTCAGCTTCGCTTGACGTGTGAACATTAATGAGGTTGGGTTTGACCCCCAGCAGCCTCCCTGTGGGTATCCTTGAGCAGCCCTGACCTGAAATGACCTGTGTCTGATATCACCGTAACCCCTACCTGTTATGAAATGAGCTGTGTCTGATTTCATCGTAACCTCTAGCCGTGATGAAATGACCTGTAAAATCGCTTTGGCGAAAAAGCATCTGGTAAATTACTTGAGTGTTTTGTTCTTCTTTGGTCTTCCAAACACGTACTTTTTGATGACTGTATCATCGAGAAGGTCGATTTTGTTCTGGACCAGAACAGTGGGGATGTCCCCCACCTCCACCCCCACCTTCTCCTTCCAGCTGCTGATGGCCTGGTAGGACTCCCTGTCCGTGGTGGAGAAGACCAGCACGCACGCCTGGGCACCTGGGAACACACACACACACACACACACACACACACACACACACACACACACACACACACACACACACACACACACA
>JAOPUI010000038.1:1976905-1991976 GCA_027123135.1 Urophycis floridana
CCCCGGATATTAGCCTGGACAGATTTGGGGCACAGTGAAAATAAAAATAGTACTACTAAATCACAAGCCTTACTTTAAAAGACAGGAACTCTCGTTGCCTCTAGTCTGTGTTCCTCTGCAGCTCTACAGGTGCACTCATGGGAATTCAACCACCATGAAGGATGTGTTGTCTCTGAATTGCTATGGAATGGGCATATCGTAAGCAGGAGGTTACCTTTTTCAGTAATCCTATTATTTTTGTAAAGCAAACAATTAACGACATAGTGACTGTTTGGGCCATAAATGCACATTTGCCACGTTCCACTCTATTACTTGTTTGCAAATGTTTTTGTGCTGGTGGTGGCGATGATGATGATGCTGACGACGACGACGACGACGACGATGATGATGATGATGATGATGATGATGATGATGATGATGATGATGATAATGATGATATTCATGTGGTGTCACTGATTTGAGACCTTGGAGCAGGTGCGCAATACCCAAAGGGATTAGAAATCTAAATGGCCAACTGGTCTGCCCTCATTTATAATACAGGAAATGATTACAGAATGGGACTCCTTTCGACGGGGACATTTCACCTTGTTCAAATGGCTCCCAGAACATCATTTCTAAGTGAGGGAATTATGAGGAAAAGAGGCAAGAGTCAAAGTCCATCAAAAACAACGAGCAGGTGCTTAGAATAGAAGTTTGATTAAGAAATACATTTTTTTAATAAACCAGCCTTGCCATCGTAACGCACTGATGGTTCAGTTTCCCTGTCCATGGTGCTGGAGACGTGCTGCGCACTCTTATTTGCTTTCGTTGAGTCAAGTGCGTGCAATCTTTTATATTGAGCCAGGAACACTGCACGCGTGTACTCATTTAAACAGCACTTTACCGCAGCAAAATACGTTACAAACAAACTACAAAACAACAAGGCAACACTTTCATAGGAAAGTATACTCAGGATGGTCGTTTTGTGAAAAGGGAGTTTGTGAAGCACATCCAGCGGTTTATTACAGCACTCTAGTGGCCAAAAGAGAGAGACACACGAGAACCCGGCCAATGCATGGAAATTACAGCTGATAGGCTTGTTTTTCAGTTCAGTGTTTAGATCTAATCACTGATTCAAATTCCTTTCCATATTTTATGTTGCCTATGTGTTTCATGGGGGGTGTATACTTTTTACGCACTCCCGAGTTGAAAATGGAAAGCATCTCCTCAAAAGTAAGCTACTGTTGAAAAGATCGGTTACAATGGGCTATATCTTACAGCTGTGCAAATAATATGTTTGCTGGCACATGTGATCGCGATTTAGGTCTTAGGTCTTTAGCTCACACTAATCAACCGTTATCTCGGTGTCTCAGTTATGTTCAAGACTCGTTCAGAGTTCACCTGAGCCCTGCATAACATCCAGCCTCTACATACCCCTAGCAATTGAAATGCTTAAAACTTGTTCTGGTGACTTGCTTACTGTATTCACAGCAGTAAAATGTTTAACCTTATTGTGACAAATTGTTTGTCGCTTTGGACAAAAAAAGTGTTAAATGTGCTAAATGCCCAAATGTAAATGTAAATCTCAATTATCTATACAACATCTCTGCAGGGTGCCGTACTTAACAAAACATCTCCAAATATTTGAATTTTTAATTGCTTTGGGTAGCACCCTAGAAAGCGTGTGACCAGTATAATGAGCAGAAGAAAAGAAACCCATTACGTAAGAAAATCATTAACCAGACTCGCGTTGATTTAGTGCTCGGTGTGTGTTTGTCCCCACTCGGGTTCGCCCCGCCCTGCTTCTCGCGAGTTGGAGTGGATCTTTCTGAAAGGTAAAAGAATACCGAAGGTAAGCCCTGCGTATTTGGCCCACATTTCTGGCCTCAATGCTTGGAATTTGCACGAACGAAGTTTTAAGTAGGACGGTGGATAGATAGCTTATCACTGCAAACCGATTGAACTTGAATAGCGTCATGTTAGGGACGCATAACTGATCACAAAATGGATTTGTTAACTTGCATATTATTTAGGCAACTGGATAGTTAACATTAACACAAACAACACATTGAGTAGACTCACTTCATTAAGATAACGGTTGCGTAATTGCGCAGCAGTTCACAAGTTCAATGATTGCCCAGGCAACGCGTTGGGTTTGCGCTGCGCCGCATGCGTTCCAACGCGTGCACCAAAACACGAGAAACGCATGCAGTAGAACTGACCAGTGCAGTAAACTCTGTGAAACTGTGCGGTACAAAGCGAAACCAGTACTATAATGCATAAGCGAAATACGCAACATTCTACGCAAACTGTATGTACGAGACGATATGCATTAACGTTTTTCGTATGGGGTATTGGAGGACCGATAGTGAACATGCACATGTCCGGTTCATCGGGGTTTGAATACCATATATAGCTATATATCTCCATCCAGTGGCCATGCTAGGAATTACATAATGTGACCACAACTTCTGAGTCCAGAAGACTAAACAAAAAAGTGTCTTGTCTACCATATCATTCAAAGTACGGGTTAGGGTTAGTCAAAATGTAATCATCAAATGTTAATCAAATGCTTTGTTTGCGTTGTAACTTAATATCTGTACCGCTTTTTAAACAACGACTGTACCTCTTTTAGGGAGGTTTTCCATACAAGAGTAGCACAAATAATTTGAAATACAAAGATGAACACACTTCTTGCACCAACACACAAAAACGTTTATCGCAGAATGGAACGGATAGCACGTGACAGGGGGCACGTTTGCTGACCAAGGCTGTCCTTGAGAACCCTTGCTTATCTCAGTCCTCCCCCGACACTCTGGGTTCCCGTCCCTTGTTTCCCAGGACGCATGGCGATGAAGGGGGTGATCGTGGTGCACGGAGGGGCCTGGGCCATCCCGGACCAGATGGCCCAGGCCTCGGTGGACGGGGTCAGGGCCGCGGCCGCGGGGGGCTACGGCGTGCTGGGGGCGGGGGGCAGCGCCCTGGACGCCGTGGAGACGGCCGTGCGCTGCATGGAGGACAACCCCGTGTTCGACGCAGGTGGGGCAAAAGGTCAAAGGGCAAAAGGCTCACACGACCGCCAAATGACCACAATGAATTCATTTGCATGAGATCTTGATCAGAGGGAAGGTGTGCAGGATGACGAACATGTTCTGACATCTGTCAGAATATGAATATGTTTCATAGTCAATTGAACTGAATTTGTGAACGTGTGTGTGTTTGCGTGTGTGTGTGTGTGTGTGTGTGCGTGCGTGCGTGTGGGTGGGTGGGTACGTGTGTGTGTGTGTGTGTGTGTGGATGGGTGGGTGCGTGCGTGCATGGGTGAGTGTGTGTGTGGGTGCGCGCGTACGTGTGTGTGGGGGGGGGGCGCTTGATTACAGGACACGGCGCCGTGCTGAACGCTGACGGCGAGGTGGAGCTTGACGCCATCATCATGGACGGGCGGACCCTGGGCAGCGGGGCGGTGTCCTGCGTTCAGAACATCGCCAACCCGGTGTCCCTCGCTCGCGCCGTCATGGAGAAGGTGCCCCTGAGGGAACTCACTTTACCCGTTTGTCTCTAGGATGACATGAGGCAGGCAGGCCACAGCAGCAGCCTGTGCTGAGGGAATGGGTTCGGGGGGGCTCCCAACAGAGGGCAGCATCTGCTGGAAGCCACTGGGGGGAGATGATCAACGCTGGTGCACAATCATCTTCTGGATCGTCAACTGGATATGACAGCAGAGAGAGGAAAGGGAAGAATTGTCATGTTAAGGATGTTTACTTCATGTTCTGCATTTTGGTTTGTTTCTTTGTTACCATTTTGCAGACATGTTTAATCCAAAATGGATGTAGTTGAGGCAGAGGGCAGGTGGGCTAAATGTAGGCTGTGGACATGGTGGACTTAACCCAGTAGCGTTTGGCTGGGAGTCAGTGTTTGCCATTAAGTAAAGTGATTCTCCTTCACGTGAAAAACGTGATACCTTTTAAAGGAACACCTGCTCTGTGATGTCACCCCTCTCCTCACATGTTTGTAACCGCGGAGACCGACCACCTCATGCTGACGGGCAGGGGCGCCAACCTGTTTGCGGAGACCGTCGGCCTCGAGACCGTTCCCACGGAAACGCTGGTGACCGACTATGAGAGGGGAGAGTGGCAGAAGCAGAAGAAGTATGTCACTGGAGTGAAGGAGCTCTTCAGTTCTCGGGGGTACGTAATGGAGACCCGTGAGTGGCGCGCGCCTTGATTTTAGCGCACTCTGGCAGTCGACACGACCATTGGTGTTCTGAGCCGTGGACACTGAGCGTGACTTCAGCGTTTGCTCTTCACTCCAGGGCTCATGACACGGTCGGGGCGGTTGCCGTGGACTCGTCCGGTAATGTCGCCTGCGCGACTTCAACGGGAGGGATACGAAACAAAATGGTGGGCAGAGTGGGAGACTCTCCGATCATCGGTACGATGACAAACGTTTCCTTTCATTTCTCGTCCTATTTCCTTTAGCCTTGAATAGGAAGCTGCTCGTTATGATTAGCGGTGCATAACTACATCAGCCGTGAAAAATGTCACCATGACATTTTTAACTTCCCACAGAATTTTAAACATTGATATTCATGACATTTACTTCGGCAGAGTCTTTGAAGATTGATTGCAAATTGCCTGCCGTCAAGAAGAGACAGACTAGTTACTCTATATGAGATGTATGACTCTGCCCTTTATTTGTAAACCAATAATACGAGTGCTGATTATAATCTAAGTGTAACGCTCTAAGTCTCTGTCTACCTGTGTGTATGTATATGTCTGTCCATTCGTTTTCTCAAAGAACCGTTCATCCAATCAGCTTCACACTGGGCGGCTCACCCCTGGGCCCACACTGGGCGGCGACACGACCCCGAACCCGAACCCTAACACTACCTTTCAGGACCCGAGGCAGAGCAGCGCCGAGTGTGAAGCTGTCTGGATCAGCGGTTGTCCAAAAAAAGCTCCCAGCTGCAACACCAGGGGCCAAACAATCAGCCTGTTCAGAACAGGCACGTTTTGAACGGCCACTGCTCTAGGGCAAGCGTAGCCACGGGCAAGCCTGGACGGGCCTAGGCCTGACTACTTGTCAGTCTTGCCTGATGCATGGGTTCATGCAGTTTTAGTTTAAAATGTTTAATTTGTCAGCTGTGATTAAATGCCTTTGATCGTTTTGTCCTCGAATCTATGATATTCAAAATCCCAATACCACCCCCCCCTATCTTATGTTCAATCAAATTGGCTTTGCCCACCAGTTTTTTTTTTCTGCGCTCACCCATTTGAACATTTCTGGCTACACCACTGTGCTCGAGTAATAATAATAATAGGAGGAAGGAGGAAAAAATGAAAAAGAAAAGATAACGTACATTTTGTTGCGCTCGAGGTAATCGCAGTCACGTCACGCTTACAGAATACACGTTGACTTTGACGTTGACTTGGATTCAGTTAGCGGACACTGCGCCGGCATCACCAGCCAGTGTCCCTGAGAGGTGCCCTGCCTGACAGGAGCCTGACAGGAGCCTGACAGGAGCCTGACAGGAGCCTGGTCGCTGAGCACCACTGAAGCCTCTCTCCTGTGACTCAGGCGCAGGGGGATATGCCGACGGTCGCAGCGGCGCCGTGTCCTGCACCGGCCACGGGGAGTCCATCCTGAAGGTCACGCTGGCCCGCCTGATGGTCTTCCACATTGAGCAAGGTGCAGCGTGGCTTCTGTTGGCTCGTTCAGTCGGTCTGTCTGGGACACGTGGGCATGCCGCTGCCCTTCAGGGCAGAGAGGACTGCATACGGTCATCATTTCTTTTCACCTCCTGTTGGACTGTCAATGCATTTTAATATTGCTTTTGCCTTTGTAAGATAGCGAAAACTATTGCAGCACTATACGTGTGATATTGGACCACATTGTTTAATGATTTGGCATCAAGTAATGGCAAATGTAAATACATACAATGTGGTGTATTTTGTATATAGTATATAATATAGTATGTAGTGCATGCAGACTCTTTGCAGATCCAAATTTATTTCACCACCAATAAACATTAATAACAAAACAGGGTATATAATAACAAAACTCTTGTGGCAATCATTGAATGTGATGATTTGTGGTGTGATAAGATAACTTTATTTAATAAACTTTATTAGTCCCCCACTGGGGATATTAGCTGGTTACAGCAGCTCATTGAGTGATAAGTAGAGGAGAAGAGTGCTTAAGAGATAAATAAAGATAAAAACAACATCTTGACTCATGTGTTGTAGTAGTATGTGACCTGCAGTGTGTGTGACCCCCACCTGAAGGTAAGGAGCTGCAGGATGCGGTGGAGCTCTCTCTGCGCTACATGGAGGAACGTGTTCAGGGTTCAGGGGGCGCCATCGCAGTCTCCCCGTCTGGACAGTGGGCGGCCACCTTCACCACAGAGAGGATGGCTTGGGCAGCGGCGGAGCAAGGCACTCTGTGGTACGGGTTGAATCCCCAGGAAAGGTTTGAAGACAAGTTATCCCAATGAAATAATGTGACCTTCTGGATAGTGGGCCTCTACGTTTTCAAAGGGATATACATTGAGAGGAAGTATAATCAAAGGCAGGGTATTTTGGTTGGTATTTCTATTAGGATTGCAAAGAACTACTAGTGCTAACTCAAAACAACTTATAGTCATTTTATACAGGAAGTACCTAAAGTCAATAATGTGTTGGCACTTATCACACGATTCCACACAAACATGAATAAAAGCTTTTTTCATGAGCATCTTTCCATCAAGAACATTGATTTCTTATTTTAATTATTTTTCAAATGTTGTTTCTACATTGGCTTACATTTGTACTTGTGTGCAGGCTGTATTAGAACATTGTGGAGGTTTTTTAACAAAGGTTATTTTGTACTTCATGTACATAATGTATTTATACTTTATGTACCTTATGTACTACTGTAAAAGGTTGATCAGAATACATTAACAGTATTTTATGATGCAATAAAATAATTAAACGTTCTGTATTGTGTTGCTTATTATATTGTTATAAATGGGTGGATCAGTTAGATCCCTCCTTAAGATAAATTAAAAAGATTACAAAAAATAAGAAAAAGAAAAAAAAACCTATGTGTGTGTGATATTATTAAAATAATACTAAGTGTAATTTGAATATGTCCCGAGTACTCGTCCATGGCGTCTGGGTGGGCTGTGACCCCGTTAACTCTACTGTACTGTAAATACGAGCCACGTGACCCGCGGGCTGCTGGTTGACAGGACTCGCGCGGCTTCGCACTCGCAGCAGCGGCGGCCAGGCTGGACCAGCGACTCGGGAGGAAGTTACAGGCAGCCGGGGCAGTTTGTCCGTCACCGTGCCCGACGACAACTCCTGCTATGTTACACAACAACAGTAAGTGACACGGAAGCCGTGATAGCCAGCGACGTTGCGCATCCACCTATGTTCCGCCACCGGGGGACCCCCGAAATGTGGTTTAAGGGGGGTTGGGGGCGTGATCCCGGGCTAATCCCAGCTAGCTGCTAGCGAGAATACAAACAAAGTTGGTAGGCCTCTGCTAACCCTTTCTAGCTCATTGGAATCAAGCATGTGACTCGGTTTTACGTTAAAACGAGCGGTGTGCCGACAGAAACCGGTCTCCCGAGGAGCACGGGGCCTCCTTTGAATACACAGTGTAGTTACGGTAACGTTAAAGCGCACTAGTCGTTAGTAGTTGTCGCTTCCATGCTGGCGCGGAAGCTAACTGTTGTTAGCCAATCGCAGGCTAGCCTGCCGTATGTTGCTAAAGGCTGCAGCCACAAGAGGCTGCACGGTATGCACCCCTGCACTTCTCTGGGTTCGTTGTGTTTATTCGTCTACTGGGTGTGCAACTGTGCTTTACTTTATGGTCATCTGTGGTGTGTGGGGATCATTTGTCCGATCGGGGGTCACTTGGTGCTAGCTGGCCGAACGCACGCACGCACGCACGCACGCACACACACACACACACACACGCACGCACACACACACACACACACACACACACACACACACACACACACTCTCAGTCCCGGGACTGGTCGCACCACCCTGCCAGCCCCCTGCTGCTGCACAAACACTGCTCTGGCGTGAACACCGTCCTCTGCATGTCTGGACGTGTCCCCTACTCACCACCTGACGTCTGGTGGTCTCAGTCTGGACCCTCTGTGGTCTCAGTGGACCCTCTGTGGTCTCAGTCTGGACCCTCTGTGGTCTCAGTCTCAGTTATGGATCGACACTGTGTGTGTGTGTGTGTGCGTGTGTGTGTTTGTGTGTTTGTGTGTGTATGTGTGTGTCTGTGTGAGGGTGTGTGTGTGTGTGAGAGAGCGTGTGTGTGTGCGTGTGTTGGATGGACTTAATATTCTAGTGCAGTGGTTTTCAACTGCTGGGTTGCAGACCAGTGTTCAGTGGGTCACGGGCCTTTGTCCGGGTAAAGGTCGAGAAGGAAAAGGTCGGGTGGCGAAATCTCAACTCTTCTCTGTTTTGGCAGCGCAGTGGTGGAACGAGCTCCCTGCCAATGTCAGGACTGCAGAGTCACTCCCCATCTTGCGGAAGAGACTCAAGACTCACTTGTTCAGAGTGCACCCTGCATGACATCCATCCTCAGCCACCCACCCCAAAAAACCCTCACCTCATGCACTTTATCATGGCTCTTTGTATCTTAGCACTTGGCATCATAGGCCAGAGATGTTGTATACGAGCAATGGTTAACCTAGCAATCGGAATGCTTCAAACTTGGTCTGGTGACTTGCCCACTGAATTAACAGCAATGAGGTGTTTCACCTTCTTTTGACAAATGTACGTATTGTCTGCTAAAAGCCCCAAAGGTAAATGTCAATGTAGCCTCTGACCTTGTGCATCCAGCCGTGGTGGTAGAGCATCTCGTACTCCAGCAGAACCCTGGCCACGCGGTTGTAGTTCCTGATGATCCTCTTGGCCTCCACTGTTGACAGGACGCCTGCTTGCTGTTTTGGGAGCGGGGGGTGAGTCATTATTGGAACATTAGAATGCTATGGCCATCGAATCAATGCAAGTTCCAACATCTCCTACAGTGCAGTCACTTTCACAGCATAGGCCGACTCATACATGGGGTGCAGCATTTGCTTCCTCACAGTAGCTTGTTAACCTACAATAGATCGAAGTGCTTCAATGGCCACCTGAAGCAGTCTGCTGACCTCTATCATGTAGTGATCTAGTGATGCTATCAGTGTGCCTCACCAACCTTGGAACCTTGTATGTAGCCTACATAGAGGAGTGGACATTTTGAAATGTTTGAAATATATAAACTTAAACGTGCACAATGTATCTTTTCTACGGCAACATATATCTGAACGACAAAGTTTTTCAAGACCTCTCAAGACAGCATGCCCACCCGAGAGGCAAGTAATCCAGGGAATCTTTCTCCATAAACGTTTCATTTTGGTCACCCCCCCCCCCCCACTCACCATGGAAAAGTTACATAGCTGTAACTGTAACCACTAGAGGCTTCTAATGGAAAATCAAAGTGCAGACATTCAACGTCAAAGTGTACAGCATCAACCAGAACCTGTTGAAAGAGGTCCATGGGCTCCTGGATTCTGCGGTACAGCTGCCTGGCCCACATGATCCGGCCCGCCACGGGGGGCAAGTCTCGGCCGATAGGGGGGTCCAGTTTCTGCTTGGTGTAGGTGCGGGACACCATCTCGATGTCCCGGCTGTAGTTCTGCAGAATTTGCTGGTACTTGTCCTGGATGCCCAGGTCCGGGATGCCCAGTCTGCGATGTTTGGAGGAGACTATAAAACCCTTTCCTGTTCTACATTAGCGCGGCATGTGAAGTTTATTGGACAGCACCATTCAAACATTCATAGTGCTTCATAAACGACATGTTAAAACATTCACAGTAGAATCAGTGAAAGTCGATAAAAGAAAGAGCAATGTGAAGTACAAGACATTCGTTTTTGCATGCGAGATGGTAAGAGGAAAAGTCTAGGCCAAACGTACATTTTTAATTAAGAGTAGTGCTTGAGTTAGAGGAGAGACGTGAAAGGTCTTAGCAGTATGGGAGAGCATTCAAATGTGTAAGTAAGAGAATTCCATGTGTTTATTCATAGAGGTAAATTAGATAGGGCCTATATGGCCCATCATAAGAAGAGTGTGTATCGATAAAAACACATGAACAGAACAGCAGCCCGTATGGAATGTAGAGTTCATCTGGCGGGCGGATCACCGTTCAAACTTCTTCAGAACATTCAGAGCCCTCTCTGTGTTGTGGATCTTCTCAAACGTGCTGTCCATGAAATTCCTCAGCTGATTCTGGAGGGCAGAAACACAATATAGTCTATGGGGTGTCTTGTAATCTTAGTAGCAGGTGTGTTGTAGTGTGTACAAAACATATGAATTGTTTTTTTTTTTTTTTTTTGGGGGGGGGGGGGGTTAAATTTAGTTCAGTGGTGTTTTGGCAGAATTCGTCATAGTCAACGTCAAAGTCTGTTCTTCTCTGGTCCAGGAAACTGTAATGTTTTCTCTTCATGTTTTGTACAATAGCCTGGCACAAACACACATGGAAACCATTTATCAACACACACACACACACTAGTTTTATCAGAAGTTGTACATTACTTGAAACTTAAACAACTTAAAGGAGGCAAAGGTTGAGTCTTCAGAAAGATGAGAAAACATATTAATATTGATTATGACAAGACATCTTCCTAAGCCTGCGGCTAACTCAGAGCTCCTACCAGGGCAGCGAGGGAACACAGTGCATAACAGCAGTACATTTACACCACAGAGTTACCATTAAATATGCATGCTCTGTTTAGCAAACTGCCAACCTCCACGAAAGGTCGAGGATTTCAAGCCACCGCAGTTCACTGCTGCATACTTTAGGGAGACAAATGCAGTTGTGAGTAATTAGCTAACACAAGTCAACGCAAAAAAAAACCCAAAAGAGAGTGGTGTAAAATCCCAAATGAATGCACTGTTTTCACACACTCTCGGATAGTTAGACGTGTTATGTTGTGCATTCCTTTGAGGTTCGTACATCTGACATGCATGCATGTAGCTAAGGTGAACATTGCGGTTATTATGTTAAATAAATGAAAATGAAAGATGGCCAGACGTTACCTCCCATTTCCCCTGCATTTCTGCAGTCTGTCAATCCAATGCAGCAGAACACAGGAAAGGGCAATTAGCTAAATGGGACTGGGTGTCATGTTGAGAAAGCACGAAACCTCATCAAGACATTTCAATATTCAGCATGTTGGAGCAGTGAAACGGGCGGCTAAATCCAACTTAATAATCTAGTTACATACCATATGCAAACAAATATTTGTTTAACTACTACTTTGTGCACATGAACCATTGCACACATCATCCACATTATACTGCACAATAACAATCCCTGGAATGTGCCAGATGACGTGGGCCCTCGCTAGTCAGTGTTTGCACACATGAAATGTCTTTGGCGGCCTGATAAACACAGGCGGACTGGCTATGGGGGTGTTTGGGAAAACACCAGATGGGCTTGTCCCTTTCAGTCAGAAGGGTGAGCGTGATTGGGATGTTTTTTTTCAGGAAACATATAAACTGCAGAAGCCGCATCGCGAGCCGGTCCCCCCCGCTAACCGGCGCTAACAAGGGCATGAATTAGATGAGGGGTCTCCGGCCGGCCGACCAGGCTGCTGCTGGTCGAGGCGGGGGGGCCACGCCAGATGAAATGCAGCGTGAGCCGCCGCAAATTCAACCGTACATCACAGGTCAACAGGATTAGACAGATCATCTTGGAAGTACTCTGAAGTCAGAGTTTTGAGCGGGTCCCACATTTACCCTGATGGGACTGCAGCAACCCCTCAGTAGTGCTCAGGCAGTAACTGCTAACTAGTTTACTCAGCAAATAAAATATATATTTTTATTTTTATTTATCTTTTTATTTATTTTATTTATTATTTTTTTACAATATTTTTTGTGAAGCAGTCTTCATAACATGGTTGTTCGTCCAACGACTGAAATCTAGCCTTTGTTTTTTAATCACATTTGACATTCAATATATTTTCTATATATTGTTGTTATATTGTTGTGGTATTAATAGGTTAGGTGTGTCTAAAAAAAGAATATCTGCAAACACCAAAAAGCAAAACCCAACAGCATTTATTTGTGTTTTGTTAGTCGTTTCCTCAGCGTCCTTTATCCCACTTGCACTGGGGTCCTCACTGAATTCTGTCAATGTGTTATTAAGTTCAAGCGCCTTATTCAATTGCTTCCTGTGAAGCGTTGCTGTGGCTCAGTCAAAAAACACATTGACTTCTGATAAGAAGTTTACCATTCAACGAGGGAACTTCAGCCAATCACAACAGTCTGCAAAGCTCCACATAGCGAGACACCTGGCTGCAATGGTGTGACAACGTGTGAATAAATGAGGCCCATTCGAAACCAAGTTACGTGGGGCTAGCTAGCACTGGCTAGCCAGTGGCTGCAGTGATTCATTATGATGTTCACTTCAAACTTTTCCATAGGGTGCTATTAGGTGGACGTCCCAAGGCCGGTATCTCTGGCCGGGGAGACGAGGGGAGGCTGAGGCCAGAGTCACATTAATAACAGTAGATGACGAGAAGCAGGATGGATTTGGGCCAGGACCCACCAGGAATATAATGGCAGGTGCAAGGTCCCGTGTGCAGTACAGCCAATTCTATGTAATTAGGATATGACCGTGCTCGTATTTCAAGTTTAATATTAACCACACACTAAGGTGCAGGTTTGATATTGCTAGGACATTGTTTTGATAGGCCTACTGAATAGGGTACTTAAACTTTCACCATCACCACCAGCACCACCACCACCACCACCATCACCACCAGCATTTAATGAATTTGCTCTGTTGTTTCAGGCTAGTGTGTCTGAATCAGACTGAATGTATTCAATGTGTTACATACATCCGGTTGAATATTCATCTCTGCAGACATTTAGCAAAACCCATAATTGAACTGTATACTAGCAAGTGGGCTATTGTTAAGTAGTAATCACTGTGTCAGTAATACTTGAGAAGTCACAAACACGCATAACAGAGCTCAGTGGACAAATATACAAACTACCGCTTTTATCTTGAAAGTCATAAATGTCCGGTTATTTATTAATGCTCGGTTCACATCTTTGCAGGGTGTGTTGCTTTTTAGTTTCATCATGCATCTTGGGAGCTAGCCAACACACAGCACGTCGTACCAAACCACTAGAACCTTTGCAGGAATCGACCCTAAACAACACGGTCCACATAAAAGGTCAACGAAAACAGTTGATCAGCACCCACTATGCGGGATCCATACAACTCACCTGAAACCTGGTGGCCATGGTCTCCAACCCCTCTATCTTGGAGTCCTGCAGGGCAGAATAGGTGGAGATGGTGTCGAACAGCTCCAGGATCTTGGTGAGACGTCGCTGGAATGTGTCAAACTTCCCAAATATGTACATCTCGCTGAAGTCAAACTGTCTCTCGGATGGCGTCTGTTCCAGATTCTCCTTGGTTTTGTGGAAATACCGCTGGTATTCCTGGAGGAAAAGGGTGACACTGTTGTAAAGGTGTGCTCTAAATTCTGACTTTGTGATCTTGTATTGTTGAAATTCATCTACCTATAAAGCAAGGAATCTCTTATAGACAGACAGACAGACAGACAGACAGACAGACATACATACAGACAGACAGACAGACAGACAGACAGGCAGGCAGACAGACAGACAGACAGACAGACAGACAGACATACATACATACATACATACATACAGACAGACAGACAGACAGACAGACATACTGTACATACTGTACATACGTCTGTATTTATGTATGTCTGTGAGTGAAGCATCTGATCTGCTTCACTCTTGGCGTGTTACTGGAGACCCGAGCAGCGTTGACTTATTCGGACACAAAATGCATTCAACATTTACAAACTTTGACCACCACAAACAACCAGCGGTGCTCTGTGCAGCAGAGGGGCTTCAGGGCTCAGCAGTTCAGTAAATCACTTGGTCCCTCGGATGCTGAATACACTGTAGGTTATGTTACTCTAACTGTGATTACAGGAGTCTCGGTCTGTAGGTCCTTGGGTTTTCTCCACAACAATCCGATCAACTTCACACTCGGCGGGTGCATCGCCAGTACCCAAGGGAGTGCCGAGTCAAGTGTGAAGTCTGAATGAGCGGCTTTCCAGAAAGCTGCAAGCAGCAATACGGGAGACCAAGCAATCAGCCGTTGTGAACCGGAACTGTACTAGTTCCGGTACTCCTGAAATGTAAGAGTCAGAAAGAGACTGCGTGTGTTCCTTCTTCCTTCCTTGTCTCTCTCTCTCTCTCGCTCTCCCCATTACTCACCCTGTCTCTCTCTCTCTCCATTACTCACTCGGTCTGCCAAAGTGGGTTTCTTTCAATGCACTAGTCTATTGGATCATACACTGTGCATGTGTGTGCCTGTGTGTGATTAGTTTATAAACTAGCCATGCCGATTGAACGTATTAAAATGCAGTGACAGCATAGACATGACTGTCTATGTGTGGAGGTCACTGGGCGTCCGGGGTACCTGGTTGAGGTGGATGGCCGCTGTGATTCTCTCTGTCACCTGCTGCGGAGGCTGGTCCCATATGGTGACAGAGCCGCTGGTGGTGATGTACGCCTTGCAGGCTGTGATCATCTGGTTAGTCACCTGGAGAAGAGTTGAGATGAGGAACCGTTAGGGGAGGGGGCCTCCTGAGGTTGACGTCGTCCTGAGTTCAACCCTGAATGGCCCACCTTTATCTGGTCGACTTCTTCATTAATTATCCACGTAAAACCTTGTTATCGGTGACAACCTGTACTTGCCCCCTCTGCGCATAATGCAAATGAGTTTAAATGCTGAAAGTCACACGAGAAGGGAACATAGCTAGTCGATGCAGTTACGGAAAAACAATGCATTTCTACAAACACAGAAAGGGTGAACTAATTCGTCCAAAGGGTCCATCATATCTTAAAATCCTTGCTTGGTTCAGCTCCCCGATGCCCCCCCAAAAAGGAAAATCTTTCTCCAACATTAAATCCAGAGGAAGCGGTGCCTGCGTAAGGCGCGCAGCATCGCAAAGGACAGCTCTCACCCCAACCACAGACTGTTCACC
>JAOPUI010000038.1:2293573-2320519 GCA_027123135.1 Urophycis floridana
CTCTATATATATATATATAAACATACTTCTAATGGGATTACACAGCAAATACAATTAGCAGAAAGGAGTCTACAAAGTAATAAGGTGAATAAAGATGGTGTAATGAATACATGCAACATGAGGAAGGTTCCCTCTGCCTCCATAAAAGCTTGTGTGTACAGGTTTATTCACGCCATGTTGAGGTAGCTTTTCTCTGTCTGAGGAGCACCGTTCACTGCCATTCATGTCGAAGGCGAGTAGAAGCCCTCACCCTAGCCATTTTCCCCACATAATGCTGCTTTAAACCTGCACTATGTTAGCTTTCCCACTAGCATCCTCTAGTGGCTTGAGCTGTAGCCACAGTTATCGCAGCATCATATTTCAGATGTTGGTTACAGTTGGGGGGGCACGGGGGCTAGTTTACCAGCTACAATATTTGGGATTATACAACAGTTAGTTCCGACAAAGTCATTTAATTGGACAAGAGGCGTTCCATGACTGCTGATATGGAATATCACAACACTGGGACTTTTAACTATGCATAAATCACATTCCAGGTGTTACTAATAACCGTTAACCATGAGCGCAAATTAACAATCATGAACTGTTGACTCACAGGAATCACAAAAACAAAAGTGCCTGCCAACAGACTTATATTTCACTGATTGCACTCAAGATACAGATGACTGTCCATGATACAAAGTTTCTCGCCTGCAGTAACTTGTAGACCGACACACACACGCACACACACACACACACAAGTTAGCGAGCCTTTGAGCAGGGAAATGTTTATGTGTTGCTTGGCAACAGTCCAGTCCCAGTACAATTGCATAACTATTTACGTTGGCGGCGTGCAACTCAATGATTCAATAAACAAACCGTAATCTGTTGTCGCTTATTACCGCTAACAATGAAATGGCGCTCGTGGATGTGTTGGTACGTCTGTGATTATCTTCGTCACTCGCGGCCTGTGCACCTGTAGTCAGGTCACAGCCACACTGACACTCAGTGGAGCAGCTCTCCCTCTCCGTCAACATCAAATATCAAAAACACATTTCGTGTGCTTTTTTTTGCACCCGTCTAAGAGAAAATAAAAACGTCCAGCCAGTCCCTACTGTTTGTTCGACTTGATCTAAGCATTAAAGGTGTGAAGTAACAACTTAAGCCTAAGTTAGCTTAAGTTACGCTTCCGCGTTGACACAACGCTAGGGGGCTTACGGACCCTTTACCTCCCTGCGGACCCCCCCTTGTGTCCACCGCGAGGGCCTGAAGTGCACCTCCCAAAAATCCCAGATGTGCATCGAGGCGACGCAACACCAACGCAGCGGCTTTGGCTGTGATTGTTCTGCTAACTACATCTGCTGGAGATCGCTTTTCAGGTTTCCACTCATAAACACTGCCACGGTGTGATAAATGCTTCGACTGATTGGCGACAAGTATATAACTTTTGCCTTCATGTCTGTAAACTTTTTTTTTTTTACTCGCTAGTGATCCGTATGTAATGACCAGAATGGTCATTCTGGTCCATCGGTCCACAAAATCCACCGGTGTGGCATTGAATTGCATTTCGACACAGAAACCCCACGCAGAACCATCACGGTCTTGTGACTGCGTCCAAGCAGCTGCGTGGCCATTGCGTGATCACTACGCGGAACCATAACCGACGCTTTAGTATCGCCAAGATGATACAAGTACTGACCCAACAACAGTTGAACTCCTTAATCCAGCCGATGAAGGACACTTGAGGACGAAGGGTTGAGGGCCACCCCAACAGACTGGAGTGAGACCCCCCCCCCCCCCAACGCTTGGCCCGCTGGGTCTCCACTCACAGCCCGTTCCTACATGACGCCGAGGCCTTATGAGGTCCGACCACGCCACGTCCCGTGTCTGGTCAAAGTGCACCCAGCTTGTTAGCCAAATAATCTGCCAACTCCTCACCTATACACCGACGCACTGAATTAAACCCTTTGGACAGGAAGTAGATGTGTTTGTTTTTGGGCATCGATTGGGCAGAGAATGGGAGGGCGGAACGGAAGGGGGAGAGGGGCGGGGGGAGTGTGGGGAGTGGCTGTGACTTTACTTTTACTAACGATTGCTTTTAACAAGGTTGGTTGGAGGTGCACTCCCTGCCCGGGAGTTCAGGAGGACCACCATTACAGCGGACATTAAAAGGTTCAGTATTTGCAGTGCTGCCGTTGTCCCCACACTCAATTGCACGGATGATGGTATTGTTTGTGGCAAAAATGGGACAGTATCACTATGGGATATTAGGTACAACAACAAAAACAACAATATTAATACCCATCATAATCACATATTAGTATTCTTCTTATTATTTTCACATTAGCACTATTACTGTTACGTTGTGACTTTAATTGAACTACCATGAGGCAATCAGCGCCAAATGAATTTAAAATGGCTGCCAAACTAATGGTATTCAAAGCCATAATTCTAGTAAGGCCAGGTAGAAGACCATTAAAACAGCAGCACACTCGGTTTGCCTCACTGTCAGTTTATTTACGGGGTGCTGTGGTACGTACACACTGCCCTGTAGTGGTGGTGGTGAGGGGGAATCGATGAATGCACCTAACCATAACCCTGTAGGACATTACGGGCATTTCATTGGTGAGAGAAGGCCTTCTGAGAGCCAAGGAATGGCTGCTCAAACAAACTTAGATAAATATAAAGTAAAGTGGTCCCTGCAAACCACACATTTGAGATTTTCCGTTCCCTACCGGAAAGCATGTGTTGGTGCATCTGGCACGGTGAAATATGAACATGTATGTCTATAAGCAATTTCCCTCTGGGATTATTGAAGTATTTATGTCTGTCTGTCTGTGTATGAATTAGACATATTTACATGTATGTTACGCATAACATACATGTATAAACTATAGGCACTGGTAGCTCATTTATAATGTATATATGCCATGCGCTGGGGAAAAAAAACAAATCCAAGAACATGCTTTGCTTTTCCATGAACTTTGGGCTGAAGGTGGGATGTCATGTGAAGTTTACCTCACAGAGGGCTGGTGAGTTCAGCATAAGTGCTTGAACTACACCCTCAAAAAAGCAGTGATACATTAATCCAGGAGGCATGAGAACCCCCTCACTTCCATTAGGCTAATCACGCATTATGGCAACAAATGGCAAAGCACGATAAATCACCCAGTACAAAGGGGTTCCAGCGTGCAGGGGATCCTCGCAGGCTTTTGATGGGGCCGAGCGGACGACAAATAAAAGTGGATAAAAGGTTTCCAACTAATAGGCAAAATGACATTGTGTTTGTTGTGCGCAAGAAAAAGGAGTGAGAGACGGAAATAGAGAAGGAGAGAGAGAGAGACAGGAGGGGGGGAGAGAGAGAGAGAGAGAGAGAGAGAGAGAGAGAGAGATCCCAGCTGCTGCCATATTTCTTTGATAGACCATCAAAGCGAGGCAGATCGGAGACAAAGGCGCCCCGGGGGTCTTGATTTCCGATGGGCACTCACCCGGCCCCCCCCCCAAAACAACATGGGGGTTAACGCAAATCTGAGCACATTCACGCTCACTGTACTTTTAATTATGCGCTCCACAGAAACCTGGGGAACCGCAGTGCTGAGGAACAGGCGGTCGCTGTCCGTCCTGAAGGGGGGAGTTCAGCTCAGACCGACAATACAGCACGTCATTTATAAAAAATAAAAAAACACAAAAAAAAACATTAACATTCAATGTAAAAAAAAAAAAAAAATGTCGAGGAGAACCACTTTGATCTCGAAGGAACGCGGACGAAATCAAGGTCGGCCGTCAGCACCTGCACTCACTGGCGGCTTTGGAAAACACATGTGTGGCCGATTGGCCTCCCTTCCAGCTCCCCACTAGCCTGGTGTTCCGCCGCCATTGTGTGCTGCAGCCACAGGCAGTGTGGGGCCGGCTCCCCCATCAAGACACTGCATTTGTGTTCATGAAAAATAGACTGTATATTATTAAGACTTTCACCGCCGTCTATATTTATCTAGGTGAAACGTGAAAAACTGCAGAATACCGCAGGAATCTAAATAAGTATTAATAGGCATTGAGGTAGATGTGACTGCCAAGGGTGCATATACATCATGCAAAAAAAAAAAACAACCACTCACAAACACCGCAGTATCAGCCATCGGATCCACCGACTGCCAGAGCCTTTAAGTCTCGAGATATTATTAATACTGAGAGTCCGCGCCATCTCTTATATCCCAACAACAAAGTCTACCAAAAGAGGTAATGTACAAACAGTTGTAAGCTGCAGCACAAACAAAACAGCATACAAGTTCCCTCAAAGGATCCTTTGAGAGGGAGCCTGACAAAGGACCGCAACACATAGGAGACAACGTAAACAAAGTCCACAGCACTGGTGAGGAAGCCCTTGGGGGAATAAAGGGGCCCCATTTTGTAAAGCATTTCTCCACGATCATGTGTTCCCCATTTAGCACTTTGTGCAGGTAAACAGGCAGCCCAAGCTGAAAGGAGACCATGTCCCATTAACTAACTGGGCTGCCGTCACATTTATCGGGGGGGATGGAGGGGAGGCGCGGAGGGGGGGGGGGTCCTCTCCCCTTGGATGACAAGCTCTGTTTTTCGTGTACGGATTTAGCTCACCTGAGCACGCCAAACACCGACAAACACCTGTAGGGCCCTCCCCCACTTACCGTGTAAGTGATCACCGCCAGCATACCGATCAAGGTCAAGGAACTGATGGAGAAAGACAATGCGGGCAGGCCATCTGTACAGGGAGAGAAAGCAAGTGCGGCCATTAGAGATTCCACGCTGACAACTGACAAAGGAACACCAGTGCCCAGAGGTACCAAAGTGTGCCAGAGGTTAACAGCCTTTTGTCATTTTTAATGTGTGCACTGTACCCGGGTGTTTTCCCTACACTATGGACATTAGTGGGTCATCTGGCATGACCAGTCATGAATTACCACCCACTAAACCTTCCAGTTGACCCAGAGAAACTTTTTCGGTTTCCAGCAGCAGGCTGGAACGCCCTCCGTTCAGAAGGGTACTCTTGGTTAATTTGCTAATAGAATAAGTATAGCAAAGCCTTCACTTTATTTACTGTGTATAAATCATAATAACAGGACCCATAGGGTGATGCTGCAACACAAAACGGGTGGCAGTAAAACCTGTCCATGCTCTGAGGTTACAACTCGGGCTAATCGTTTTGCTATAGGAATTAAGTCAAATTGCATTTCAGGAACGCGGTAATGTCGAAACTGGGAACGATTGTGCTCCTTAATGGAGTGCCATTCATCTCTCCGTGATCCAGCTTCCCCGGGCCCTCGCCGTGGCCCTGCGCTGTGACGTCGTTGCGGGAGTACAGTGAAGAAAAAAAGGCTTTGTCAACAGCGGTATAAACACCGTAGTGACTCCAGCCGTGGACAGGCGTTGTGCTGTACTTAGGCAGCGGTAACAGCAAGGTCGTGTCGTTCTGCGATGATGCTGCTACAGCGCTATAAAGGTTGTAATGATTACACCGTGGGCTCTGGCAGCATAAACACCCAACGTCACATGATTTGACAGAAGGAAGAAAAAAAAAGAAAAAAAAGGCCACTGTTTTCCCCTCCCGCATCAAATCATGTGTATCCTGCGAGTCAAACAAAAAGCACATGACACAAATCTCGGCGTGACGCAAAAAAAAGAACAAAACAAAAAAAAACGCCTGGCCGGTTATCTGTCAGGGGGGGGGGGGGCGCCTTGCCATTAGAGAACGCACATTAAAAAGCCGGCTTCTCTCTTCACCGTAGGTTGACTTGATGTATGTCACCTTTGATTGAGATAGCAAGGGGACCACCCATCAGACAAGGGCCACAGTGGGTGTCACACCAGCTGTCAAAACAGGAGCCAGAAGACCGGGATTGATGAAGAGCCATCGGCCGGCCCTCTCCCCTGTCAGTATCCCACCTGTCACTGGGGCTCCGAGTGAGAGCTGCTCCCTTAAAAGCCACCCTTCAGTAATTTCTGACTTTCGGGGCTTCTTGATGTTGTGTGATGCCAACCCCTGCTGCTATGATTGATGCTGTCATCATTGGCGTGAGTGTTTGTGTTTATTTTTTCCTCTCTGATTTTGTTTTAAATACACACTTATAGAAACAAGCTCGCCATTTCAACGCACTTCTGAAACAGCAAGAGAGAGGGACAGATGATTGTGCAGCCCAGCGGTGTGTTCTATGTATTTAGGTGGCAGCAACGACAGACAGGTGCGTTCAGGGAATACAACATCGTACAAAAACATATTTTTTGCAAGGCACTATATTCACACTTGCAATGTGAGGGAAAAAGGGTCTCTTCAACTAGCCATCATTACTCAACCATTGACCTTGTTTCTCACACAAATAGTGAGTACTTCTGCAGACGACACAGACTGAGAAGAGACCAAGCACCATTATGTAACAGGGCTACTGTCAACCTTTGTAAATCCTTCCCTTGTGTGAGAACACAACAAAAATGTATCTAGCGCCCATTGGTCGTTGAACACATGCATAGCCGTTTATCTGAAAGGAATTCGCAGCGCACTTTCTTTTGGATGGCTTTCTTAAAAAGTTTCAAGATTTTCTTTCGAAAAAATATGCCTGCATAACGCGGGGTCAATGTCACCCCACTAAGTTAGGTGAAATGCTGGTGATGCGTTTAGATGAAATAGTGGCTAGATGCGCTTGGCGTCGTGTCTACTGACGCGTCTATAACACAGCCTCAAGATGTTCCAAATACTTGGGAGCAGGGCGCTTTTTTTCCCCCTCGGTGTCTCTCACTTTTCTCCTGAAAACTAAACTCGCAAACCCGCCAGAGTCACTGCAGCAGAAACGTCGGAGTGCATAGCGAGCGCCGCGTTTGATCCGAGAAACCTTGCTGCTCCCGAAAAAGTCCTCACAGGGAGCTTTGTTTGGTTACACTCCATTAGAGATTCAAACATTCTTAGCCAGTCAATGAGAAGTTACAAAAAAAAAAAATACGACATGTACAAGTGGCAAGACAAAAGTGTGGGAAAATTAAGATAAGTGGTGTATATACCTGAGCTGCGTTGTATTTGTGGAATGACTGAGAAGCTGACACGCCGCAGCTGCTGAGGGGATTGGCGTTTGACAAGATGTTTCCAATGTTTTGTGGACTGTTTTCTTTCCCTGCCTGAACATACTTGCCTCGTTGGTTGTGGTAAAAAGGCGACTACAGCTTCATGTTTGTCACAGACGAGCGTTTTGCACGAGGAGTCAGTACAAAAAAAAGCCCAAGGAGGACCGGCTGCCTTCTGCATATTTTGTTGGGTGTCTGGTGCAGATTTTACAGGGATTAGACATTGGAATATTGTCTTTTATCGGCAGTGCCACATCTGCACAGTCGCATTTTCATCAGCGATGGATTGTTGGGGGGCCCTTATCTTGGTTGAATTAAAGCCCCCTGGGCTTGTATACATGCCAGGGACTTATGCAAGGAGGGTTTATTAACAAGGTACTCTAGCTTTGTATCAAAGCTTCTCTGTTTCAAAGTACCATCATGCAACTAGGACGACAAATGATAGTCCCTTATATTTAATTGTTTATAACAAAAAACCCTTTGACATGTGTATTGTGCACGCATTCGCATATGTTGTATGTACAGTATGTTCATGTGCAGAAAGAAAAAGTGATTGTGGCAGCGAGATCATGAAGTCAGATATGGAAGATGTGCAAAAGAATTTGAATCAATTGGACTCTCGTCTCACCCAGCTACAATACAACATAATGGTACCATAGGAGCGGGAGACCAAGATGAGACCAAGATCTGTAATAGCGATTTCTTTTGAACAGGGTCACGTGATGTTACGGGGGGGGGGGGATATCACACAAACATGTCAAAATGACAAGCCATAACCTAGATAGCACATATAAAAACATGAACTAAAATATTTCTTTTCTGCTATCTCCCTGACCCATCTACTGTCATTTTTACAATTCTACAGTTCCTGTTGTGGTGCAGCCTTTTGCTGAATGCCAAGTAGGGCTATTTTTCAGATAAAGTCGATTCTAGGCATGGGTGCATTGGAGGATATTGGTGTGTTTAAAATTTTGAAAATGAATGAAAACAAATTTATATTACTGTAGATGGAAATAAAAACAAGCTACTGAAATTTCTAGTGTATGCAAGTATGCCTTTACAAAACACAGACGCCGAGAGAGTTTTACTTTGTATTTATACCCATTCTGTGTTTTTAATAAGCTGAGTAGATGGTTTTGGGAGGGAAACAGCATAACAAAATTGTTGCCACCTTGATAACACTTTTTTTTTTATCAGGTCAACACTGCAAAGCAAAAACAAATTGCTTGTGTCGATTAAAATTGTCTTGTGTACCATCGGGGTCCTTGGAGAGTGAGATGAGGGATATGGAAACGGCATCCATTTTAAGTCCTCTTTAAGGACATTGGTTCCCTCACTGCAAGTCAGAGAATAACCAAAGGCTATCATTGGATTACTGGGAAATTCTGACCCCTTTCTCCCATGTAGGCTTAGTGGCTTGGGGAGAGAGGCACTCTCTTCTGGTTTGGTCTAGTTTGGTGCGAGAAATGGGCTTGCTGTATTTTTCCTATAGAAGAATCATGTACATTATGTTACACTTATATATCGGTATATGGCAGGCTGAAACATATACAACACACAGTGATATATTCAGTGGTCTCTAATTGAGGGCACAAAAAAATGAAGAGAAACAGAAAAAAAAAAATAATGGTGGATTTTCATAACCTAATAATATAGCCTGCTCTCATTTAAAGTAGAAAGGAATATTATAATAGTATCTTAACTGGCCCTTCTGCAAAGCAAAGTGAGCAACTTCAATATATATGGAATTGTGCAGCAAGACCTTTAATAACCAAAATGCGATAAATAAATGTGAGCCACTTGAACTACATAATATAATTCAATTGTTGTTTTCTAAATGTAATTTGATAAAATATTTAATCAACCAGGAGTTTGCATGATGAAAACAACAACAGAACTGTGTCTGTGTCATATCTGCTAACACAACATTTTTTGGCAGACACTATTTTGTCTTTGTTGTTTTGTTGTCGTTGCCAAATGGATTGTTACATAGATTCATATGAATTAACATACTCATTAGCTAATAATATTGGCCATACTGTGGTGACTATAGCTATAAGGGCCTTGAATGCAAATCACAAAATGTGATTATTTTGCACAGAATATTGATATTTTAATCTGCACAAGGTAAGCAAACACTGATGACACCTATAGGTTGGTCTGCAACAGTGATAATAACTACGAGAGAAGAAGCATCCCATCAATTAAAAAGCACCTTATCTATGGAAATGAAAGCAAGAGAAACCCATACAGTTGAAATATTTATTCTAGCCAGGTTCAGTTGAATCTTCATTTTCTGCTTTTCCTTTTCATGTGCTTAGAGCATCACTTGCCCACACTTCTTTTGTCATATCAGCAAACAAATTAGCTGCTAGCAGTAAACCCTGTGTCTATTTTAGAGTGGATGGATGGGTTCTTGTTTGTACGCTCACTTTTATATTTATATAGAACAAATGTGCTGGCTTTTCCTTATAGCAAAGTGCATGTTCAAAAGCTGAATGCATGGCCACTGGATATATTTTGCTGTATTAAAAAATAGCTGAGAAGTCTATCCATTGTACTGTTGCAGGGAAGTGAAGGTGAGAATTTGGTTAAACTTTTCTTCTCCAATCAATTATAGAAATGCAGACAGAGTCTACTCGATCCTATGACAAGGCTAGAACAAGAGTCAAGGGCGCTAAGAGCATTAAAGCTATGCGCCTGGTACATAAAAATGGTCTGGATTTGATTTTATCTGTAACTGATGATTGCCATGTTAGCTTCCTCGCGGATGTTCAAATCCAAGTGAAATGTTTGAAATGACTAAAAAAGGGAAACTGCAATAATGCATAATTACATGCTTGTGTTAATGATAACCTAATGCTAGAGTTAAATTGGCTCAAGTTATTTTGAGTTCACTCTGGCATGACTGGAGTATTCAGACAAATCTAATGGTCAGCCAATTTAAAATAGTGGAGAACTACTTAAGCAACACAAAAGGTCAGGAGGTCTCCTTAGTGTGAGTGTATTTTCTTTGCTCAATTAACTTTCCATATGGAGAAGGAAGGGACGGGGAATTAGAAAGGAATGATCTTCACTTTTTCTCCTTGGCAGCCCTGCAATTTCCACTGTGCTAAAAGAGGATGGCTGGGAGTAGCACGCCGCGGTCTGACTACACAGTGTGAAGTGGCAGATGTGTCCACTTCCTCCCTTAGCCTCGAATGGCTTAAAGCCGAAAAAAAGGATTGCAAAAAGGGGCAACGCATCTGCAGCTACAAACATGAACACGGGCAGCCAGAAATGCTTACGCCAGATCTTTTCGACTTCATCGTGTATCTCGGACAAAAGTGTTGATTCTAACGGGTTCAAAGATTACATTTAAAATGTTGCACACGTTTGAATATCACGCGCGGTTTGACCTTTCGGCTTTGTAAAAGGCCAAGTGGGCACGGGGAACACGGCGTTCTCCCGGGCTCCACTGAAAAGGCACAGCCTCAGATGCAGTCCTTGTCCGCTCGCACTGTTTACACTGCATGCTTCCACTTAGAACTCGTTCAATTAGTTATACGACACAACCTTGATATACAACAGCAGATAAATTATGAATTCAGAAGGAGGCACTGCGAAGAATTCCCCTCCTTCTGAAGAAACTCGAGACACGGAGGCGAGCGGCACGCTGGCGTACTTACGGCTGCTGCCCAGCTCCTCAAACAGGTACTGCACCTTCTCCCACTGCGTTGAGTTGGTACTGGGCGGGGGGTCCAGTGGAACAAAGGCCCTGCAGAGAAAGAAGTGTGTATCTCAGTGCCAAACAGAAAGCACGGCGGGGGAAAGTTGCATCGAGGCTATGTCAAGGGTGTACGAGCAGGCATCCCAAAAATGTACTTGCTGAATTGAATTAGAACTATTATTGATGTCAGGTTTGGTAAGAATCAGAGTGTGGTTTGTGACTCATGCACGCAAGTATGGAGAAACTTCAAGGAAAACATATCAACACTCCACACCACAACATGCTGGCCTGTTTTGTGCACTGATTTCCAGTCTCAGTTTCAGGTTTCGATGCACAATTAGAATCCACCTGTGGTCTGCATGTGCTCGGTGTGAATCTGTATTCATGTGTTGCAAAGCGGTGCCAACAGCAAGTGTGGCAGGGAGGTTCTCCACGTTCCCGGGTGCAGAACAGAGAGAGTGATGGGGGGGGGGGGAGACGGCAGCCCGTCAGAGCGGACAGAAGAGACGGCTGCCGTTGACGGCAGGGTCCGGAGGTGTGCCGTTATTTCCAGCTAGATGTTCCAAAATGTGGACTGGGAAACCGCGTTCAGATTGGTAACCCACAAGGAGGAGGAAATGCATATCATGTGCACACCCAACCTTCTCCGATAATATCCGGTGTGGAACAACGGCTAGCTATCCAATTGTGGTGATATTTACAGATGAAATAGCAGTTGTTTTTCATGCGATCGGATCTGACTCGACAGTGTAGTGAATAATACTTATCTATTCAGGATGTATAATCATTGCCATTTTCTGAGAGACATACGGCGAAATATTGCGTTTCATTTATCCTGGAACACTTGCATTGCCTTTTGCTTTGAGACAAAATGGGCCGTCATTTACTGCAAAGTATCCTTTGCCCTTCAAGAATATATTTCAAAAAATACTTTATGAAGATCTCACACAATGCCTAATAATTCTATCAGGAGGCAATCGTAGCCTTTGGATTCTCCCACAATGAAGAGCTTCTAGCTAATGGAAGATTTACTTGTAGATTCAGTCGAGTGGATTTCCATGTCTTTTTGAGTTCTGAGTTCTAATGTTTCCCGTAATAGGATCAGCCGTTTAACTTGAAAATGTTTTCTTGAAGGTTTTTGAATGTATATCTACCTCATTGTGTGCCTAATCACTACTTGCAAATGAGGGTATTGCATTTGTGAACTGTGAAATGTTTCAGGTAAATGGAGCGATGTGCAGGACTTTTGTCTGCAGGTCTGTGTGTGTTGCATGGATTAGGCAGGATGATGTTGTGGCTCTGATGTTGACCCTGTACATACAGTACGTATTATCACTTCTAATAAGCAAGTAGGATTGGTCCGAGACTTACAAGGCCCACCCAGTTTTCTCTGTGTCCACCCACTTTCTGGCTGGCTGCGCTCAAGGATTATCGGGTAAATGGATCTTGTTTTTTATGCTGTATTTGAACTATAACCACCCCACTTATTGCATATTTTAATAAAGGGTTTCATAATAACCAATGCCTTTGGGGGAGTGCAATGGTTAATTTTTTTTTCTTTCTAAATAAATAAATAATACACAGAAAAAAACAGCAGATAAAGGAGAGCAAAGTGAGGCTTTTAAAAGTTTAAACCCTTGTCAGCTAACAGGCTGCAATCAAAAGCTTTGTATTGCCGCACAAGAACCAATCGAGTGAGCAGTCAGCAAACCCTGTTCTTATGTCTCCCAGGTATCAGAGAGACACTCCAAGAGAAAAGCCATCATGTTGTTTAAAATCAAGTGACTACACCAACAAAACCCCTGAATAAGCTACAATGGATCCAGCTTTTAAAAAATGAACCTCCATTCCCCAGTCTTTAAAAAGTCCTGCATTTCCAAGAGGTGTGAAAGTATGGGTGTGTACAATTAAAAAAACTAAAACAAAACAAGGGCCAGAAAACACTCCCTCAAAGGGCGGGACTGCACTGTTTAATGCTTGAGAGATCACATTTGATTGTAGAACTTTAACTTGAGGCTGTTGCTGCCAATTCTGTAACGGTTCTAGGTTTCTGTAGTGCAGGTGGTGTTGAACACAAAGGTTAGAAAAACAATGTTGATTGGGACAGGGCCAACCCACTGACTCACCACATTTTCCCATTCATTATCCTATTGTGTTCGACTGGTCTTTTATCTGCGATATCATACAATTTAAAAAAAAAACATTATGCGATTTGGGAATGAGATTGCAAAGGAAAGAGTGGGACACAAAGTTTGAGTTCCTTGAGGATCATACTATTCATATTTAAGTCAGTCAAGTATGTTTTTGTCTGTTTTCCAAAGTACCGGTAGTGGCATTCATTTGGCTCTGAACAACAACAACCATAAGCGCTACTCATAGTGTATGCAAGGTACAGTGAGGTAAGAAACATGCAGTCAAGTGATGCAGGAAGTCCATATCATTGTGCACAGCTAAGCTCAGACACAGTCAGACAGATGGCCCTGCAGAGGGCAAAAAACTACGGCCGCATCCATTTCAACCCCAGATTCACAAGGACTTACCCAATTAACAGCAGCACAACACACACAATGACAAATCCAACGGTGTACTTCAGAGCGTTCCTCACTTGCTGTAATGAAAGGAATAGGAAGAAGTTGATGAAACCCCACACTAAGCGTTAACTACGGACTGTTTGCAGTAGACAGAGTTCAATCAAATCTGGGATCCCTGCTGTGTGAGGAAACTCAGGCAAGTTTGTTCACAGTGTTCACAGTGCAAAGTTTTCCAAGAACGTGTCATATTTTGTAATACTTGAGAGTCAGGGACAGTGAATTTAAGATAAAACATTAAATTATTGAACAATTTGACTAAATTATCCATCAGACATGAATAAATCATCATGTTGCCAAAAATGCTACTTCTATCAATAATGGCATAATATAACTGTATAACTTATAATTCAAGAATGTATAAAAAACGAGAATTCTATAATTATAGTACCAGAACAAATAAATGAAAGTATAAAAAAAAACACAAATGCAAAATGAATCGGTAACTTGTTTTGTACGTAATGCAGAATATATTAAATACAACTGATAGAATTTCATCAGTGAAAAAGAGTTCAGCCAGTGAAATTAATTATTGCTACTTTAAATTACACTATTTGGTTAGGTGACTCTTCAAATTGCTGTTCCATGCAAAGAAGCACTTTTTAATAACCTGAAATCATCCTTTTTTTGTCAAAACTAAATAGATAGAACCTCTGGTTCCTTGCATGGCGTGTACCACCTGCATTTGAATAGGTTGAGTGCATCACATTATACCACAATATCACCATTGTTACCATTTCAATTACATGTACTTTGGCCAAAGCTCAGCATAATGAATGTCAGTGGAGATAAAGTTATACCAGGATTTTGAGTATGTTTTTACTCGCCGAACAACAATGCAGTCATTAAAAAAATTGAGTTCTCACCGAGCATCTGTTGGTCTCGTCATCCTTTTCTTCATAGTAGAAATAAACAAAAGGGATCCACAGGAAGACACAGAACAGTATGATGGAGTACAGCGCTGTAGGAGATAAAGAGATTATGCCAATTAACTTTCTTTATCTTATTTGACTTTGTTCGCTGTGTTCATTTGATTGCCAAGAAATTTGACAAAACCACACCTTTTGTCAGAAGAACTAAACTGGGAAACTTAGCATCACAAAACAAATATATTGAAATACATTGGAGGCTGGTTTGGTTTCTATAACATTCCCCACTACAATCCAAAAGTAGTCCAAATTGCGATCCTGTCAGAGGGTAAACTAGCTTTACTCTGCACCTGTCAGTCGAGCATGTTACATAATTATTTAAACTACCATCAAATGTGATTGAAAATACTGAGTGAGTGAATTTAAATGCTGCTCTCTTCAACTAGACTAACAATACAACTTACGAGAAGAGAGAGAGATAAAAAAGACTATGGATATCAACATCAACTAGCTGGCTACCATTAACTAGCAATAACCTTCAGGAGAAATTACAATAAATAAATACTAAATTGGTTCCATGTTGGCTTTATGAATGCTAGACAGAGAGATTTACAAACTATGTCCTGCAAAAAAAGATAAGTAGAGTGGTGAAATAGACAAACAAGACAGAGCGTAATAGAGCAAAATTTGAGATAAAAAATGAGAACTGAGAGTCTGCCTGGTCCAGGGGACAGGAAGGATTGTACCAGATGTTTAGTCTTCCATCAAGACCTCTCGGAAAAGCATGATGTTCTCCCTGCAGCTACTGTTTGTGTGTGTGTGTGTGTGTTACACTCGGCATTCAGGGTAGTTCTTTCTTTGTCGGGGATTCATTGAATCAAGGCATTTCTTATTTCTCCCATGTACGAACCTATTTTACACTGTCAGTACAGTTGCGAGATAAAGAGAGAAAAATACTTTACTTTACTTCTGTCAGACAAGGGATGTAGCTAGTAAATCAGTGTGCGCGGAAGCAAAAGGAAACCCATCTAATGCATTTTCATTTTCTCCTCTTATTAAACAATGGTATAAAATGAAAGCGCAAGAACCTGTAGCTTTCTACATATGAGATATTCCAAAACAACTTAGTGCAGTGAAGGCTAAGCGAATGATCCAAATCCTTAACATGACATGCCAAGTACTTATGGGGCGGCCATTTTACTGAGCTATGAAGCATCATAAAATTGAGGCCACCGACTGTTCTTCATCAGCGTCCAGCGACATCATGGACCACCGCCAGTGGGGTCTGTACCTATTGGCTGGGATTATGGGAGTGTCATCTCTGCCCTAAGAAAAACCTGAGCAGAGCCCATAGAAGGGCCGCGACCCATCGGGTGTTCGACCGGCCCGAAGCTCATCCGTGTCACCCCCACTCCTGGGGCCATCCCCCGGGGCCCTCCTCCGGGGCCCTCCCCCAGGGCCCTCCCCCAGGGCCCTCCCCCGGGGCCCACTCCCGGGGCTTCCGATCTCCTCACCAGACACCCTTCAACGTTGTGTCGGCTGTTAAGCCACCTTCGTGACAGCGACTCAGAGGTCCGCGCCTCACTGTCTTCCTCCCGCAGCCCGGGAGCAGCCAGCCAGCCAGCCGGCGCTTGAATGACATAATCACCGTCGTTGGGCGGCCGCTGAAGGCCGATCTCATCAGGAGATCACCAAGCCGGAGACGCGGAGCCCTCGATAGCCAGCCACGAGGCGGCTCTCTGGCTGTGGAACGTGAACGAACGCCGCCAACAATTCTGGACAGAATTGGAGATGATTGTGCCGGAGGAAGAGGTTATAAGGCCTCCGTTTTAATCATTAGCCGTTATATTCAACACTATTTAGAAAAAAGGTGTGATCGTTTTTTTTTTTTTCTATGGTTCTTTCTCACTGGATTTCACACATCTGTCTGGGGAAAAAGTACAGAGCCGAGTGAAACCCTTCCACTGACCTCCACCGCTAACAAGACACATTAGAACCATGTACAGCTCACATAAAATGTATTGATTTTTATACTTCTACTTCTACCACTGGGTATTACATCCAAATAGGGGAGCGGTGTGCCATTCATTGCGCCACGTAGGTGTAATGGAAAGTACAAAGGCAATTAATAACATTTCTGCAGTATTGCTTTTTTGTTTTGTTTTTATAGGGGTCAGTCAATACCAGTTCCAACATAACTATGCACGGGGATGCAATGTGAAGCAAACTAAAGTGAATCCCGAAACATCACTTTAAACACAAAAACCTGGAATAATGTTTTGAAAACATTCTCAACAGAAACAAAAAAATAATAGACTATTCTTATCCTTATAACTTTTTGTTTGGAGATTTTTATACAAGCAACTTCATTTGGACGGTGACACTGTAAAATATTAGTAATTCATGAAGTGTAGGTGAGGCAGAAGATAAAGAGATGCTATTTCAAGCATGGGGCTTTTCTCTCTGCAGGAAATAGCTGTCAGTAAAGAGAGCCTGCAGATGCCAAAATAACTCCACGGAAAAGCAAGTCACAAAGATGGCTCGGCAGGGAGAGAGCCCAGCACTACCTCAAGGTGATGCTATGATTCATTAGCACCCTGGGCACACAGTGGGACGCCATGTTAACCAACGGGTTCAAATGACTTGACACCATTTTGCATACCGGTAATTTTTTTCTTACATCTTTCAAATCGTTTCGCCAAATTGGAGAAAACAAGAAATAAAACACTGCAAATAAATACAAATAGCATGACCCATTCTGTAATCTGTAAATCAATACAGAAAAACAGTGTACTGGATAACAGCACTACATCAAACAACCACTGTGCCAGAGTCCAAGTCTGATTACAAAGGTTTTTTTTTTTTCTTCAACACTGCGTAGATGCATTCAAAGATGACTTCATGGCATCACACATTTGGGTTTTTTTCATGTAGGAGTAAGTGCAAAAGACTCGTTGCATAACAGACTGCAGCCACACAGGCCTCCAGCACAATACATTGGAAACAAATTACCGTCGCCATGCAATCTGCCAGCTGTGATTGTGGCAGGGTATTCATTTCAATAAATGCATGTTCATTGTTCCAATAAGGTGTCCATTTACATTTACCGCCAGCCAAACGGAGCTGCAGAAAAACTCTGAAAGCAGCGCGTACAGCCTGCACAGTCAGGGGCCAGTGGCACGCACTCCTGATTTAAAGTAATGGGTAATATTAATCCTAACACCATGAATATTAACATACTGAGGGGAATAGGTCATACTGCATTACTCTGTATCATCTATTACTATCTAAGGATCTTCGACTAAGAACGCCCCGCCAGGGATAAAAAGTTTTGCACGTATATCCATCAGATGGAGAGGGGAGGACTAAATAATTTAATATCATACCTCAACCGTCCAGAGAGCCCCTGTGTTCATTTATATCTACTCCATTGCTTATGGGTTTTCGTTTTGTTTTTTTTAAACAAAAAAAGACTGGGGAGTATACCTAAAAATATGTCGTCTACATTGGCTTTGTTATCGTGAACAATAAGGGCATAAAACAATGCAATCAATCCCCTTTCCAAAAGATAAACTCACTAAATGAAGAACACCGGGTGGGTAAAAATAATTTGTCCGTTTCTCCATATACATGTAGGCCTTCCATTGGGTCGGGTCGGACTGCCAGAGTTTTAACCCGACAGAATTGTCGCCGGTGTGAAGAATCCCCATGACCGTGGTAACCGTCAGGCCTAACGAGACACATGATGAGAACCAGATCATCACCTCACCTCCACAAGGACACGGGTGCGCCACCTGTGCGCCACGCCGCCGCGCTTTGTAATCACACCGTGCATTTTTATAGTGTGTAGTTTATAGTTATAGTTTACAGTTTATAGATGCGTGTACCCCAAACCCTTTGAGTTTGGGATGCCGTTCAAGCGTCGTGTCTTGCAGGAATTGTTTGCTCTTAAAAGCGCTGGGTGACGGGAGCATGCCAACCCATGCACTTTTGATGTTCGCTGTTGTAGTGTAATATAGGATCTTGTTTAATTTACTTTCTAAGATAAGATCCTACTATAGGAAGCCTGGTTTTGTTGTATTGACTTCATCGATTTGTCACTTTCCCCGTCTCCGTTTTGCTATCCTAAGTGTTGTAAACGTTGTAAATAATCGTATTGTCAAAGCACATTAAACACCATCGTTACACCTTTGAAATAAGATTGAAAAGGATGGCGTGTATTTGTAATGTCACCAGTCATATTGCCATGTGAAAAATGTCTGTGTACAAGAATGGCATAAAGAGCACTAGAATGACATTATTCATGCCTCACATCTGACACAATCAGTGATCAGTTGTTCAACAATAGCCTGCACACAAAAATCGACAAAGGAAAACATCACTGCTTGTTTGCGTTGGATATGGGGTTGCTCAGGGTGATATATGGTTGTCTGAGGTAGTTTATAGACGTCTGGGGTAGTGCTGCACGGGTTTGCAATCATTTTCTGCAGTAAGGCTACGCAGAGACCAAAGTCCTCCAAATATTGCCACATCCTAACCAGGAACAGCCAAGAGTGCCGAGAGAAGACGCCCAATACATGATATCACTTTAAAATTGCTCTGTGATTACTGGTGTACAAAATAACCATTATAAAATGCAGCAGAGGTAGTAAATGTTCCACATCCCTATTAGAATCAAAGGCAGAGATATGACCCATGCACCAGAAATGTAAACCAATTACCTTTGTATTAAAGTGTTGTCAAACAACTGACTTGGATTGCTCGTGTGTGGAGAGCTGCCACTGCCATTAGGTCACAGAGAGGGGATGCATGAGTGGGAGTGGATCCAGCAGTGGATATGGATCAGGTGAGTGTACCAGCGACTTTTGCACCATGATTTACAAGTCGGGTCGTTTGTATTATGCACAGTTTAGACAGCATGCCATTTCATTTAATATTCTGTTTTAATTATGTATGACTCCCGTGACTTGGATGCCTTGTTTTGCAGGCCAAATGTTTGTTCCATTTCATGTCTACATCAATGACTCAAATAGTTGATCAAGGTGTGAAGGTAAGGTTACTAGTCTGAGAAACTACATATATAAAGGAAATGGTCTTCATAGACCACAGTCAATTTTAATTAGGGTTCATTGGCAGCTTTCTGTCATCATTGATTACACAATATAGATAATATGTACTTGAAAATTGTAATACAAAACTGATTCAGGCCGCTAAATGGTGGGCGGCGGTGTCTCGATGCATTTCAAAACAGTGTGCTCAATGCCAACGTCAGCACTGGACTTGTAAATGAAAAAGGAGACCATATACAATTTCAACAAAGCGTTCATTCCCCTTGGAAAAGTTATTTTGGATGCCAAATTGTTCCCACTTTAAAAGTCACTGGTCACCCGAATCCAAACAGGGAAATGCTTTGACAAATTGAAAGTTGATGCTATAAGTAATTTCTTTGTCAAAGTTTGATCAATAAACTCTGTTATTTACTATGATAAAATGCTGTTTTTGGATAAAGTAGCTCATCAGCGATTTTCCAGGATTACCTAGGTGTGGCAGAAATATGGTACGAGCAGTTTGATTGACATTTACCAGGTCCAACCAGGTCTAACCGCTGGATAAGGAAGTGTCATAATCCCCGGTCACACTTTTGTGATCGGATGTGCCAGATCGGAATCCGTGTCTGACGGCCACACTTGACACTTGAATGCAAACTCTGTGGACGGTTCAGTGTTCGGAATTTTCCGCAAAAAAAACATCGACAAAATAAGAAATCCGCTGAAATGGAACGGGGTGGAGGAAAAGCTCAATGTTATTCTTGCTGTTAAAACGGTGTGCAGTGGTGAGGGATGCAAACGTGTCCGCCTAGTATTACACAAATCATAAACGATAACAGAAATATTATGCTGAAAATGATTTTATAATCATTTCTCCAACATCTTATAAATAGATTAAATATTATGGTCACATGTTTTGGTAAAGGTTTGGAACAAGATATGACATAAAATATTAAAAAGCTGTTGTGCAGTCATGCATTGTTGAGAGGCTGTATAAAATAGGTTTGTTTGCCGATGCCCAGTGCTATTTGTAGTGCTTTTAGCAACTGTGATCAGGTTATCGCAATCCGATCACAGTTGCTTTTCCAATTGACCAGGTTATCACAAGCAACTGTGACCAGGGAAAACTATTATTTCTCAGAGACCCTGAGTTCAAATACTTCAAGGCCATCGCATAGTTCTGCTCCCTTCAATAAATGCACAATCTGTCATCATTTTCCGCTATACTCCTGGACTCAAACAATGCGAGTACATTCCAGTACCATACAGTCAGTGCCAACAGAGAAACAACAGCCAAACAGAAAAATAAACTACAGCTTTGACATAGACATTGACTTTGTTTATCAGAGGGTTGGCTTCCTAGAGCAGCTTTGCCAGGATAAAAAAATCTGATTTTGGGGGAAAGAAAAGGCAGAAAAGGAGCTAATGATTTATTTAAAGGGCTCATGGGTATTTTGCCCTGATGCTTCAGAGTCTCATGCACCACTGCTTTGAAGTACTCAGGAAATGGACAGAGACCTACGACAGTAAAGCTACACATTGATTCAAACTATTAGCAGTTCATCAAAGATCAAATAAATCTGTGCTGACTTTCAAAAGAAAGTGGGAGGGACAAATGCACCTGACCTCGAAGTTAAGCCAATGTCAAAACTGTAATTTAACTTTTTGGGTTTACCATTATTTTACTCTGACATCTGTCGTGGGAAGTGTGAGAGGCTAACGCTGTGTTCTATGAATCTTCAATGAGTCAGCCATTTCTAAGACAGAAAGAAAAGAGTTTAACTTGTTTAACAATGGTTAGGTCTACAGTTGTTGTTTGTTTCTATTAAATATACACATGGAACTAATAACTGAAATGTCTGATTTTGAATAGTGTCATAGCGGGACATTTGATTTGAAATGTATTGAGAATTATTGAGAATAATTCTGGTCAATTATGGTCTAGTCATTTCAAACCATTGCAAATGGTTTGGTTTCAAACCATGCAAATGACAGCTATGAACTTCCTCCTCGTCCAAATAGAACAAACAACATGCCCCTGAAAATAAAAATATAAATATATATTCAATAGAGGACATAAACAATCACTGCATCTGACTTGCACTTTCTGAAGAGATTTCTAAAGAGAGGAATGGAAAAGGCTGTCTAATTCTTACTTCAAAATAAATACTCTACATTTAAGAGTTGGAAGGACACCAAGGAAGGGATACACATGGCACTTGGTCTCCATCTACTGGCAAATAAAAACTGAGTGCCTTCCATGGAGGCTGAAATTGATTCCAAAAATTGATTAAAATGTCATTCTCCAAAGATAGCGAAATACACAGCCAAACGGGAGTGTGAAACTTTGAATTATAAAGAGTAATGGTACCTATTTTAAGCCCTTGTGAATCTTCATTGTCGAATTGCCTCACTGTGTATTCTGATAAGTAACCTCATAACAACATAGGACAAATGTATCGAGAAAACAGTTACAGAACAATGTGTGGGATATATATGTGCACACACACACATATGTATGTATATATATATAGAACTAATTCATAAAACTTCTAACTATTTATTTTATTTTCTGTGTTATATATGTTATTTAAGGACATGGCATCCATCTCCAAAAAAGGGCTTTGTACAATATACTTTTAATTTCCATGCAACAGCCTTTATGAACTATTTAGAGCTAGGGACCTTCCAGATCAATGGCGAAACAACGACAATTAATTTGAAAGATAATTGGCCTCATTCAGCGAGCGGGCATCCTGGGTCCACCTCGGTTCTAAACACCGGCTGGGTGGGTTCCTGCAAGACGGCCCCTCGTAGAATAAGGCCCACAAGCTTCCTTTCAATTCTGTTCCCCACTGTTCAATTGCCGAGCACACGCCGTTGCCATCAGCGTTGCTGTGAGGCTCAGGCGTAGACGTTACTGTGAAATTAACCATAATAGATACAATAGTATTGCCCGTCTTTGACAAAGCAGAATAGAGCCCTCTGATTCATGATGCTACCGGTGTGATGTACAACTCAAATTGGTAGGCAGCCAACGCGATTTTGTAAAAGTATTTTCCGTCAATACCGTTCCTTTGGATATCTGACATGGCAATATTCTATGACTTTACTGCCATGTAAACATAATACATGCTTTCCGTTTGAAATATTATGAATAATTTTCATACGACTATGACTGCACAACACAAAGCCCATGGATTCCTGCTGGCTTCGCTATTAACCCTCTACAACTCGACATGCAAGACGACGCAGAGCTCATGCATTATTCATTACAGACTGCCTGTTAAGCCAAGTGTCCCTTTAAGGGGATGTCATATACAAAGTCTTGAGGGTGACACAGAAAATCAATCTCCTGCACGAAATCATATTTGTGCATCTAGAAGAAAACCATAATGTGGCCAGCTGAATACAGGAGCCACATGTAGTGTACCTCTTCTGTCAAAGCCAATTTTCAGATGTTGTTATGCCAATGGAAGTGGGTTTTTTTTTTTTTTTTATTGGACAGGCTGAGCTCAGAGACAGCCTGTCTCCCTTGAGTTTGGCATTTTGGAACAGACGGTACAGAACAGCATTGCTGACGGGCAGTTTAAGCCAGCATCTGTTAGAAAACTCATGATCTAGTGTCTTTGGCATGACTGAATTTGACATCATTCAAAGAAAACCAACACAGCAAAACACCCCTTTACAGCTACTAGGAATGTGGCATTATGCAAGTACCATTATTTGGATAAATAATCAAAACAATAGGACAAGGCTACAAGCTACAAGGCTTGTTTTTATTAGCATTTACGATAATATCTTCCCTTAAACTGAGAATAAACCATGCAGCATGAATAATATATGTTTTGAATCAAGCTTTAAACACCTAATATGAAATTAAATGTATTCAAGCAAAAACTAATTCAGGATGCATATGAATGCCAACGGCTTGCTTTGTCAAATATTAGGTATTGTCTCGCACTGCAGCTGCATAAGATATTAATTATGAAGGCAAAATAGATTCTTCTGACTTAGAACTGAATTAACTGGAAAAACTAACCAAGATGGAAACACACATTTTGTAACGTAATTACAATATGTAACATGTTTTAATACTCATAAAAAAAGTAGAATAATAACTTACTGTAATAGCCATACAACACTGTGTTTTCAATCTGCACTCTCGTCTCATTGCTCTCAGCCCAAACCTAAAGTGGAGGGAAAAAAAAACTGTTAAGTACATACACTTTGAACTGGTCTATAAATAAAAGAGGCAGAGACAGATGACTTAAACTGTGACTTTAATGACAATTAGCGCCCACACAGGGGGAGCTGAACTATTTGCCCTCGCTTTTTCCTTTGACCGGCGATCCTGAAAATTGTACACCATTACTTACACGTCGAAACCTCAAAGAGATCCCGGGGAGGAAAATGGGTGGCATGAACCAAATTGTTAAACAGAAAAGGCACGTCCGTCAGAAGGTGGTGATTTGAGATTTTTCGTACGATTTTTTTTGTACAATGTTTCGACTAAAGCAAAACCTATTAGAATTTAGGGTCAAACTGACCCGCAATGTACGAATTTACTCTGACAGCCAAATAATCAATGTTGCAGAAGCTGGGACTCATTGCTGAGCCCATGTTTTTTTCGTGAGTGATGCCTCTGATTTGATACTGTATTATGCATATTTTTACCAACAGCCCCAGCCATTACTCACTTATGGGCCACGGCAGGATAGCCGAGTGTAGACAGGGAAGCAAAACACAAAACCCTCCATTTGGAGGCACAAGCCTCAATAGAGCAAAATCACTGCAACATGCCATGGAGACTGAAAAGCACTTCAAAATACCGCCAAGCACTTTTGAAAGCGCGCCTGACGATAAAAAGGACATATGTGGTCAAGGCATCAATGTGATGCACCCAATACAATACGCATCATGCTGCAAAATATTGTTCATTATATCAAAGGTAAGAGGAGTCCATTATGGAACATCAGAGAGCATGATGTGATGGGCCACATTACAGAAACATTTTGCACTCACGTGCTCGCCGCCATATTTCGGCGCGTAGTTGTACTTGGGTCGGCCCTCGCACGCCACCGCCGAGGGGGCTCCTGGCGGTACTTGGTGGTTTAATAGAACCACGTACGCCGCAGTGCAAAACGTATGCACTTTGTAGTATTTTGTGAAACATCCCAGAGGCACTCTGGGGCTGTTTGCGGAGCTCGGCATGATTAGTAGGATCCCTCTTAACTGGTATGCCCTTGTCACTCGCCAAAAACGGTAACTCCCGCCCCGCACGATGCATGTCTCCCGCTTTACGACCTACAGTCCATGTTTACGACTGCACCGCGCTGGCATCACTGAAGTGTTTATAGATACTTGCAGGTTATTCGCTTGGCTCCATTTCTTAGATTTAAATAGTGAACGTGCCTAAACAAGGAATGAAAGTACTTTTAAAAAAAAACATGCCGGGCAGCACATATTCTGCTAGTGCAATACCCTGCAAATGATATTCTACGTGTGTGTTCTTTTTTTTTTCCATTTTGTTGCTACATGAAGACACCTCCAATCATGCCAAGCACTAACATCATGTTTATTGCTTGTGATTACTTTACATTGAAATGACAGCCATGTGTGCTCTGCATTTAGTGACTTGTATTAAAGGCATGTCATTTCTGCTGCTGGGGGTCACACAATCAAAACAGTAATAAAATATGCAGTTTGATAACGTTGTATTTAGTGTGGGAACTTGGGAGTAGTCTTCACCACCATGCCGCTGAAATCATGGACGAGGCTATGTATATTCATGTTTTATTCACTCTGTGTTTAGTCACGTTTATTCACGTTACGTAATTCAATTCAGATGAAATAGCATAACTTTAGCTGACATGCCGTTAACTTGCTAACTTAACATCAGAGGAGCCGGCTACTTATACCTCAGTAGCTAATGTTGTGTGGCAAATAAATTCCCAGGGTAGCACAGGCTGTTGTGCTATTGTACACTGAGCTATTGGCTATTAGCTTCATGGCTGGCATAAGTCACTAGTCCCAGTAGGACATCATTGTAAGATGGATATTGAAATACCCTATCAATAAACTTCTGACAGGCGACCAAATGAGAGGCATTGAATTCATTGAATAAAACTATGCATGTCTCTGGGTTTTAACTCAACTAAATATTTAACATAGGTCGAGTCATTTTCATATTTTAACATTGAATAAATGTATAATACATGACATACATTACCTTGAAATTAAATTGTGCTATATTACATTTGTGGGAGGTTAACTACAGTGTTTCCAAACCAAAATCTTGTTCAGTTTCAAATGTTTTAAATAACTTCTGCACCAGAGAAATAGACGTTGGCCTTTGAGTTGGAAGTGACTTTGTAGGAAACGTGTGTAGTGAAGTGCCACAGTGTCAGCCCTCCCACAAACACGCAACGTTGGACTTTAATGCAATTAAGAAACATTAACACAGACCGTGTAAAAACTGAGACAATAACAAATATCAAACCAACTGGTTCATGGCCGGTGTGAGCAATTATCTCAAAGCAAATGATCTCCTCTTAAATTAAATCATCTTTGTGTTCATCACGTACAAATAATTTAGTTGAGTATAAAAGTAAGACTTTCTTATTATTGTTATGGTAAATAAGAGTGAGGACTTGGTAAGGAGTATGTATATATGTTTTTCTAATGGTTGCCAAGGGTGAAAAGTAAATTTGCATTTACATTTAATACAATTTAGAGCTTGACTAATTTCATTTTTGGAGGACTCCACTTAAACACACATGCGGGTTTATTACAAAAATACTTCTGAAAGCAATTTGTCCGAACCAATAGTTGCAGACAATGAGATTAAACTATTAGGCGAAACAAAAACAAAACGGACCTTCAACACATTTGGCCTGAACCAACAGGATTACGATTGAAGGATGGATGTGAAACTAAGAAGGCAGAACACTGAGCCGTGAAGGAGGTAGCAATCCCATTCAGTTAAGGAGCAGGAGCGACACACAACCCTGTTGGGCGGATGGGGCTGCACCGCCGGCCATGTCTACGCGTTGTACTTTCCCTGCACTGTTCGGAGACGAAAAGAGGTAATCCAACTAAGAGGAAGTGAAGGAAAGTGCGACAAACAAGAAAACGGTGACAAAAACCAACCGCAAAGATTTATTTGAAGCGCGCACAAACATGTTTATGTCCTCGGCATATCTAGTGGAGTGTGTCATGTTGGTTTATCTTTGGACATCATGCGTAATGCATGCCCAAGATCTCACGCAGTCTGTTCCTGTTCTGCACCAGACAAAACGTTGATCCTACCACTGTCCATTGAATTGTAAACAGATGATAGCATAATACCACACCCATTCACAAGGCAAATGGCAAACTGATAGGCTAAATAGGCTCAATCTTTATGGAAAGGTTAGAGAACATTTCAAGGTCAGGCCATCCTTAAAAATATTTCTGTTTGCAGTAACAACCAAAAAAAAATGCTCGGTAGATGGGTCTAAATGCTCGGTAGATGGGTCACTTGTTTCAGCTATCAAGGACACTTGTATGCATACAGGTCTCTCGTCACTGACCTGACTTAAGAGCTCATATTTAATCTAATCTATTGTTTTTTACTGTGTATAGAATTTATTTAGCCAGGCTCTTACTGCTCATCTATCCCCTGT
>JAOPUI010000038.1:2473085-2483806 GCA_027123135.1 Urophycis floridana
ACACACACACACACACACACACACACACACACACACACACACACACACACACACACACACACACACACACACAACTGGAAACATTCTAGCACACACCTTGAAATGTTCAGAGTTTTTGAAAGAAAGAAAAAAAGTGTATACGCCAAGCTGGCTGCTAGCCTTGGCCACAAGCTACATACCACCATTACATTTGTTCAACATTTTACTCCTTTAGCCTGCTACCATGCAGACACCAGAGTGCTAGATGTTAGCCTGCTAGCACAAAGACACCCAACTTTAGCCTTTAGCTTCCTTTTATAAAGAAACCAGACTGCTAGCCCAAAATGTTTGCCCTTAGCCCTCAGGCATAAAGATATCAGACTACAAGCCTTTAGCCTGCTGGCTTGAAGACACCAGGCTGGACAGTAAGTAGCCTTTAGCCTGCTAGCATACAGACACCAGACTCCTAGCCCTCAGCCTACTAGCAAAGGCATACTAGATATGAGCATGGAGCCATGAAAGTCGCTTTGAAATCCAATATAAGATTTCCGACGCTCTTGAGTTTGGAACGTTTACAGCTGTCATATGTTGCCCTCCTGTCCCGAGGGAACAGAGGCGGCTGTGAATGTGTGGTCCTCTTTGTTTCGTGGTGATGAGTCACCGTTAAAACATCTCAGAGGAAAGGGAATTCTGCTCCATTCAGGCGGGAATGAGATCTCTTGGCAAAGCTCGCGTTTAGACATGAGCCTCATGATGTTACACTACATTATCGCTGGGTTAGCATATACTGACACCGTGCCACTGGGTTAGTGCATACTGAGACACCATGACTGGGTATATATATTCAGATATTGTGTGGTTGACACCAAGACATTGTGTGGGCTGGTACGAAGACATTATAAGGGCTGATGGATACAGAGGTTAATGCAACCCGCCCATATTCTGCACAGGAAAGCAGACAGAGCTCTAACCGAATGTAAAATAGATTATAGAAATAATGACATCACTTCTGCCAGGATTTGCACTGTGAGGGTCTGGCATTAACTGAATGGTGAACCTTTGTTAGTAAAAGACCACTTCAATCTGAACCAGCTGGGGCCCCGTTTTCCCTGCACACAGAAGAACTCAAACTAGAACCTCAGGTTTAATACAATACAGCTGTCTTGAGTGGAAATGTGAAGAAGATATTCTGTAGTACATAATGCATTCTATCCCATGTATATCGGTATTAACAACAGTTATCATACTAGCTGAGGCTTTGAGCAGCTAGCATCGAAGAGGGCTACAGAAACCCTCTGTTTATTGGTCAAGGTTTGTTACAGGATGGACGTTGCAAAGAGTCCCTGGAAAACAGCCCTATATTTTACATTTAACAATGCTTTCCTCTCATTGTCCAAAGGACCTGGAAACACAGAGCTGCAGTGCCCCAGTGCTCTGGTTAACTCTCTCCCGTCCGAGACTATTTTACAACATAGCTCTTATTTCACATTCCTTCTGCTCTGAACAGCAGCCTGTTTTGATTTGAAGTTAGATCGTAATAGATGGAATCAAACAAGATGTTACGTAAGCCACTGCACGGTCATGCTGGGGCCACGCCCTCTTCCCCGGGCTACCAATGGACCTGGAGTTATGTACCCTCTCTCCCCTCACTCTCCCTTTTCATACTCTTTCCCCCGATGCAACCTTTCCCATGTTCTCTGTTTTCATTGTTCTGTGTGTGTGTGGTGTTTGTATGTGTGTGCGCCCGTGCATTGGCGTGTGTGCAATTGTCATTCTAGACCAACTGCCTAGTAGCAGTTGTATTAGTCGTAAAGACAAACCACAGATATGGAAATATGCCCTCTTCCCGCCAGCTCCTGTAGCCCCACCCACAAACACACCACACACACACGCACACGCACACGCACATGCACGCATGTTGCCCCTCCCTGAGCCACACCTGCATCTACCCCGACAAACACACCTGTAGCTCCTCCCTGAGACACGCCTGAGTACCAAATGGAAACCGGGTGAATGCAAATATAGATATTGAAACCCAGAATTCCCAGGAAGCATGTTTAAATGTCTGTCTTCCTTCAAATACTTCAAACTTCAAATATTTATCGAAATAAGAAAATGTTTCGATAAATACATAAATAATAAATAAATAGATGGATTTATAAAAGACTAGAGAGTGAGGTTGGACTATGTTGAAAAGCGAGGATAAGATTGAAGTTTGCGGTTTGGAGCTTGAGGCTGGACAACAAACTACCATTCACCCACCCATGTGTGTGTACACACACACACACACACACACACACACGCACACGCATACACATACACACACACATGCACACCCATACACACACTCATTGTGTGTGTACATACAGCTGTTGTGACAGCCCCGCCCCCCACCACCAGCAGTTGTACACTAAATAAACACAGTGTACAAGAATGAAGGTGTGTGTGTGTGTGTGTGTGTGTGTGTGTGTGTGGTTACTGTGACTGGGTTAACTAGTCTGGTGTGTTTTGGTAACTGCTGGACGATACAGCCCGGTTTCTGCGGCAGAAGATAACCCCACGCATCGGCCAAGATTCCTGGACTCCATGGCAACCAACCGACTCCACAAACCAGATTTGACCGGCCTCCACCCAAAGGCCCTTTCTCTCAACAACGCCCGGATCTAACTGGCCTCCACTCGGAGGAGCTTTGTCTCAACGCCACCCGGATCTAACCGGCCTCCACTCAGAGGTGCTACGTCTCAACACCACCCAGAATTAACGCCAACCAAATCCACCCAGAGAGCCTTTCTCTCAACACCGACTAGCTACACCCAGCTTTGCATGACAGCGAATGAAAGATGGAAAGGTTCACTCTCACAGCTGGCTTGAAAACACAAAAGATCGGCCACAAAAGATCCTCACCAGACAACCACACCCTGACCGGTCGTTAAGAATTAAAGTCACACACCTCACAGACACGTCACACCACCATACCTCACCACGCTGCACACCCACAGCCAGGTCGTAGGTCTTTGAAGGTGTGATCATAGCAAAATGAGTTCAATTGAGTCTTTGATATTCTATCACCACTTTGTCTATAATCATTATCTAAATTACACACAGTCTAAACTAAGTTATTTCTTCCTCGTCATTGAGACATTCTTTGGGAAGGGTGGTGTGTGGTTTCAACATCACAAATATGCTGTTGTGCAAGTGTGTTGGTATTGTGAACAAGTCTGATACAAGTCTGTCCCTGCCCGATGCTGTAATGCTACCCTGATAAAATTCTGTCTGTGTCTGATGCTGTAATGCTACCAACTGCCATCATCCCAGCATCATATGCATGGCCACCCTGGCTGGAAGCACACCTACTGCTACTCAATCCACTCTGAGGGTTACCCAGTACTATAGTGTCACTGCTCGGCTTACTCACAGCTATTAGCATCAGCACTTAGCTACCATGGTAACAACTAGCTGCTGGCATCACCACTCAGCTGGCTCCCGAGGTGAAGGAATCGAAGGAGCCCCGGTGTAGCAGCCAGGAGATGCTAAATGGCTACATCTTTTCTTTAGGCAGGGTACTGCATGCCTGGGACAGAACAAGCTGTTGATGGAAGGTGGTGTGTGTTTGGTTTATGAGTCACCGCCCAAAGGCAGCTGGAGGTGTGATTAGTACCAACACTCTGAGGAGCACCTAAAGTTCCTGTTCTACTCCACTCCTCCTGTTCTACTCCACCCCTCCTCTTTTACTCCACCCCTCCCAGGAATGTGCCACCACTACGTACTGACTCAGTCATTCTCTGCTCTTTCTCCACAGCTACACCAGCTAACCAGCGACACCAGCTAGCCAGCTCCATCAAGTCATACACCTAACCAGCAGCATGAACTAACCAGCTTCACCACCTTGTATGTCTAACCAGCAACAACACCTTTCATCCATCTAGTACCTTTTTCACCTTATCTATCCATCTATCTTACCCATCTATTTACATTTGATTTACATAAAGCTCCCCCCCAGCAAACCCAACCAGCAACCAGTTATTCAACTGCATACCTAGCCAGATATATTCCTGTGTTCATTTGTGAAGACACATAGTCGAGACCATCAACATCACAGGTTTAGGTTGGACTGATTCATGTGCAGAGTCCGTTTTTGTGAAAAGCAGAGTTGTCTGAATTGGATTGATGTTAATCATCATAACCATCATGGTGAAGAATAAGACACATGTTGGATTAAAGGACCACAACACACCATCACAAGTGTGTAATGCTGTGTTCCTTCTTCCTTTTTACCAAGGCTACAGGTGTGTGTGCCTACAACCTGTTTGTCTGGGATACAGTTGTGTTCCTTCTTCCAGTTTATATGGAATAAAGGTATGTTCCTAGCTCCTGATTACCTGGGCTAAATTAGTGTTCCTCCATCCCGTTAACCTGGACCACAGGTGTGTTCCTAGTTCCTGATTAGCTGGGCTACAGATGTGTTCCCACTTCCCTGATGAGTTGGGCTACAGGTGAGGTCCTACCTGGCTTTCAGCTCCTTGTGCTCCTCCCTGATCTTGCCCAGCTCCAGCTGCAGGCGGGCACGCTCCCGGGCCACCTGGTCCAGGGTCTTGCGAGCATCCGCCAGCTCCGTCTCGTAGACGGCCTTCACCCCGGAGAGCTGCTGGGTCACCTCCATGTCCGACTCGGTGACGCGCATCCGCAGCCCCGCGTTCTCGGACTCCAGCGAGCGCACCTTGTCAATGTAGACGGCCAGCCGGTCGTTGAGGTTCGACAGATCCTCCTTTTCCTGCAGGCGCGTGATGCGTGCCGGCGACCGCACGCGCCCGCTGGACTCGCGCCCGCTTCGCTTCTGGCTTGGGGTTTCCATGGTAACGGGACAGCGGCTTGACGCGACGGGCGTGAGAGACTGGCGGGAAATGAGATGCACATGAACATGTATGATGTGCATGGTGTGTATGGTGGCTAACCCGGACCAGCTGGCGGGTAGCTAACCCAGACACGCTAGCAGGTAGCCAACACAGACATGCTAGCAGGTAGCCAACACAGACATGCTAGCAGGTAGCCAACACAGAAATGCTAGCAGGTGGCTAACCTTGACATGCTAGAAGTTCACCCCCAGTGCATGATGGTTAACCCTGCTGGTACTTCAAAGACCCTTGCATTCCTCATGTCAACTTGAAGTGCAAGTGAGATTTTGAACATCCATTTAGGGTCAACATTAGACACCGAAACCATAGACTATTACACCAGTACAGGATATACAAGGAAGTACTAGACACAAGCACACAGTAGATCATTACACTATGGTACTACAGTATAAACTAGGTATTAGTAGAATGGATTGGATAGAAAGCACTTAATTGCTGTTAATACAGTAAGCAAGTCACCAGAACAAGTTTCAAGCATTGCAATTGCTAGGTTAACCATTGCTAGTCTACAACATCTCTGGCCTATGAAATTACCCACTATAGGAATACAGTATAGGATAAAGCAAGTATCACACAGCAGTACACACTAGACCACAACACTATAGTGTAGTATGTAGCAGGTATTAGACAGAACCACACATTAGACCATTACACTAGAGTACTAGAGTATAAACCAGGTATTAGACAGTTAGTTTCAAGCCAACCTGTGAGTGCAAACTTTGCACAGTACCCAAATACAACAGAAATACTATATTTAAAACTCCAAAACAACACCTAAAATTAGAATGACGACATCCCCGCCATACAACCCTAACACTACGCAGAGAGGGAGAGTAGGGGAGAATGAGAGTGAGAGAGAGAGAGAGAGAGAGAGAGAGAGAGAGAGAGAGAGAGAGAGAGAGAGAGAGAGAGAATGAAAAAATGACAAATGGGCATTGGTAATAGAAATACAATGATATTAATTCAAATGAGTGTGTAATATGTTACAATGGTCGTATTATTACATCGTGTACAAATGAGGGGTGGATATGAGGTGGGAGTGAGCAAGGCTTGTGGTGTGGAGATGAGTCCCGTCTGTGTGAAGATTAACGGTTCCTTGGAGTCATCCTTCACCTCTTGTAGTTCCGAGTGGGGAATTGGTCATCTCTGAGGCTGGTATCTCCTACAGCCTCGTGAGTACAGCCACTGATGTGGATTAGGAGTCTCCAAGGAAGCAGCAAAGTGTCTTGACTGAGTCTCTATTCACTGTGAAAACAGATTAACTTGAATTATAGCTTGATTTACACTAGTCATCAAAAATGACTGTCATTGTTATTTTTAGGCTGGTAATCGATTCTCAAAGTCACGTCAAAGAGAGTATTTATTAATTGTTTGTGCTGTCTTGGCTGAGAGACTTGTATGGTTAACAAACGTATCAAGAGCTGCATGACGATGATTTGTAACCTCTACTCTTCTACACTTATCAAGGCGTTGGTATTGGCCTGCAAACTAAACAGACTTACTAGTTTGTCTTTGAGCAGATGCCGTAATCCAAAACAATTTACAGTGAACTTGGTAGAGGTTATAGGCATCTCTGCCTATAACAGTTGACACTGAGTTTCAAAACCAGAATATTTGGGCTGTAAGCCAAACGTGCCTACCATTATCCTGCCTTCAATCAATAATTATTATACAGCTCTGAGTGTGGGCAGTGTAAGCTCAATGGAGGATCCAGATTAAAAGCAAGGCAAGCAAGGCTATCCCACCTGACTGGATAATATGCTGACTGAGTAGGCACCTTAAGGAAATGCCAAAATAATATTCAGCAATCTGTTTAAGGCTGGCTGGGTAGACTACGCTCTGTGTATGAGCACAGGTGCTCAGAACTTCGAAGTAACTTCACATCATGCATTTTGTACAGGTTTGGATGTATGTCAGCTTCATTTATCAAACCTCTCCAACCTGTTGTTTTGACGTATTTACTGGATATGTGGGATATTGTCTTAAGAATACTTTATCGAATGTATATAATTTAATTCATTTATAATTTATTTTTATTTTTAATATTGAATTTTTATTTGTTGGAATGTTGTTTCAGCAGTTGTAATGAGGTTATCTAACCCCATATAAGTTCATAGAAAATGACGTAGCCTAGATCCTCTGTCCTCTAGTGGTGCCCATGAAGTTGTGGAGCTGCGCAGCAACTGCGCAGTAAAATGTCCGCCGCCAACAGTGCGCAGGGAGCGAGCGACGGGGGGAGCCACAGAGTGAAGCCGCAGCTCAGCCCTGCCAGCTTGTGTCAGTAGTAGTTAGCTCAGTCGGCTGGCTATCAAACAAGACACACCGGGGGGGTCAAGATATGAAGTACAAAAATAGAAAAGTGATCGTGTAAAATTGTCCGCAAAGTGTTGAATTGCACTACGCATGCCTCGCAGCGCGAAGGACAGGAGGACTGTGTTAGCAGGAGCTAACGTAGGCTAGCCCGCTAATGTTTAGTAGCCGAGTGACTAACCGACGCAATGGTAAGTAGCGTTAGCCGACTTCTCTTTACAGTGTTTTGCATATACCGTTTAGTGAAGGGCCCACTTGGCAATGGCTGTTGAATCGGTCCGGTGGACGTCCCCGTCCACCGCGGTGGGGTGGTTCTGTGCGGTATGCTAACGTCCATCCGTACCTCGTCGACCTGACCCGAGCCCAGATTTGTCACCCCTCGTCCCGGCCGGACCCACTCACCCCGACCTGGCCGGACAGCAGCGAGTCAGAGACCCATCACTAGACTTCTCTGACAGCCAGGGTCCATGGCTCATTTGTGTAACAGGAGTTATCAAAACGTTGTGTTAAAACCCTACAGAGTTTATTCATTTGGTTATAAGGAGAAAGCCAGCAGTGCATTCCCTTGGTTTGCGTACTGCCACGCGTGAACTCAAGAGGTTTACTTTTAGTCCACTTCTTCATTCACTTCTCGGGGTTTTCCAGCCATCCTAATATAAATAGGTCAACTTATTTTCCGGGCGAAGCTATACATTTCAACCCTTATTTATTCAGCAGTCTGAGCGTAATGGTGTGTTCGCCCTACACTACACTACTGTGGTCAAACGGGGTCGATAACGCAGTTCTTATGTTCTGTCACAGTCCCTCTCGAGGAAGATGGTTTGTGAATGAAGTGTAGTGTCTATTTCACTGCAATGTAGCTTTTGTCGGGGTCGTTGTGCTCGTTGTACTTGGCCTGTATATAATCTTCCACTTCAAGTGTCGTCCTAATCATAACATGTATGCTGTCAGACCCTGCTGTGCTTAGTGTGATGAGTCAGTGCATGACTGGATGTGTACTCAGTTTGTTTCACCACAATGTCGCCAAGAAACTCTTCACTTTGTTGTAATGCTATCACATGGATATTGTATGTTTTATATAGATGTGTGTATATATGTATACACTTTTAAGATTGTTCTAATCCGATGTAATGCCTCGAAATTAATCAGGTGAATGATGATGAACTATACATGTATTAATCGATTTCCTGTTGGTTTGTACTCCTTCAGGCCAGTTATGTTGTAATGGAGGAAGTCAGGACCAGTATATATCTCCATGTTGATCTCTTTAATTTTCTGTAGCAGCTCTTGTTACTTCACTCTGTTGACAAACAGAACAGAACTAAAGTCTAGGCATCGTTCATTTAAACAAGAACGGGTTTTGTTGAACACTGTTAATTATTATCATTAGTTAATCATTCTGTAATTTCCCAGCTTGGGATCAATAAAGTATTTCTATTTCTATTTCTATTTCTATTATCTTGTGCCAATATGTACAATATGCTGTCACTGAAAAGCGTCACACCAAGGTTTTCATTCTGTCTGTTAACCACAACACGTCCTTTCTCCTGAAAGGCCTACAGGTGTGTCCCCGATGACATAAGGCAGCTCCGGCTATAATACCAAGATGAGCGAAGTCCAGGCCACAGTGGAATTTGCCGTGGAGCTCCACAAGTTTTACAATGTGGACCTGTTCCAAAGAGGGCAAGTATTCAGCGTCTCCTCTTTTACCTTCCCTCTCTCTCTCTCTCTATGTTCACAACATGGTGTGCATGTGAGATTTGGCTATTTCAGCGATAATGCGTGGGATGATATTGAGTTGTTGGCGATGGTAGTACACACATCCCATATGTTTTCCCTAAGAAAATAAGAGTTGTCTAACCTGTATGTACACATCCTGCATACTATCTGGCCAATTCCATGGGAAGACAAATATTTGCCGGGTGCCTTGTAACCATGCCGACCCGCTTACATCTGACCTTCACTTTCACCTGATGTTTTAACAAGGATGCAGGTATTCAGCGAAGGTTAAACACTACATTTGGCTTCTTCTTTTTTTCGGGCTGACGCTGCAATTTCACTGGGGATGTGAGCCATTTTATTGTCCCAAGTCGCAGCTATGTGGCTTTGGTATGCTTCAGTCTCACAGGAAATAAGTTGGCGTATATTCAGACCTACTGCCTTCCCGCTTCCTGTTTCAGTCCTGGCCCTTCCCATTTATTGTAACGGTATTTTTGTGGAGTCCCAATTAATATTTTGCACTGCTGTGTACATGTTGCCTGATTGTGAGTGTACACGGTGTTTACTCCCCATTTGGTGAGGTTTCTTTGTATTCATATTTTTTGGCCGGGCGGTGTGCAAAACCGTGGTTGGCTCGGAGCCTGTGGCATTACACCGACAGGCATTTGTACCGTGATTGTTCCCCCAACGTGTTGACCTTATCAACAGGAAAAAGGGTCTTGAAGGAAACGCGACCAGGGAGCAGCAGAGCGTTTAACCCCGATGGCACACAGTACGGCTGGATATTATACCACTACAAAGTAACCCAGTAGTGCAAGGCTAATTCGGCCTCTCTGTGCTCATCAATGCTTCAGGAGATCAGGTTCACTACATGAGTGACTGCGAGAGAAAACGCGTATTATTTATTCATCAAAGCCGGAGGTTCACATTCCACAGTGCTTTATTTCACTACCCTGCACGCTCCTTCAAGCCAGCCCCCGTGCTCTCGCCAAGTTGAAACGGTCCGCTCTCTCAATGGAATAACGCCACTGGCATTCGCTGTTGACCCTATGTTGTTTTTTTTTTCCTTCTGTGCACATAGATTCTACCAGATCCGGGCGAGCATGAAGGTGCCCTCCCGGGTCCCACACAGGGTAGAGGCCAGTCTCCTCCACCCGGCAGGTTGGCTCACACGCTCGCATATTTATTGCTTGCTTCATCGGGACGAATGGAATGGAAGAGAGAGAGAGAGAGAGAGAGAGAAAAAAAAAATCCGATCAGCTCGTTTTTTCCGACAGCACGTCCAATGTTTTTCAACCGGTGTGACTTTTTTAAGTTGCTTGTTGTCGTGAAAAAAAAAAAAACGGTGCTCTTTTTTTTTTCCACGGCGCACCAAAATGTCTCACACCTTCGCCAATTGCCTTTCTCGCGTAGGAGGCTTGGGTTTCGAGATGCAAGGGCACTTCTGTGTTCAAAACATGATCCATTATTAACTAACGAGAACGTCGCCACCGACCGGTGTACTTGAGCTGCTATCTCCGCCGGTATTAAACACTCGCCTAATGGCACGGGCAAGGTGTTGCCTTTGATTGGCACGCGTTGTTGCTTCAGTCAGTATGTCTTACTGGCAGCCAGGCCCTCTGGGCCTTATCTCACAAGCCCGTCCTTGTTCTGCGCATTTTTCCACGGCCCGGGTGCCCGGGTCTCGGGCGCCGCGCGCGGCCGCCCGGGGGGGGGGGGGGGGGGGGGGGGGGGGGGGGGGGGGGGGGGGGGGCGGGGGGGGGCGCGGCCGCGGGGAGCGGCGGGGCGGCCGCGGCCCCC
>JAOPUI010000038.1:2551740-2562210 GCA_027123135.1 Urophycis floridana
GCCTACTTATTTTGACCAGAGCAAGTCTGAAGTAGGCCTAATGTAAAGGTTGTGTGCGGAATTATGGACTGTAACAGAGCGCAGCCGTGCGTAACAAGTCATGCGTAATGACAGCTCCTCGCACACTATCCCTGAAACAAAATAATCTCTCATTGACAGATTAAACTCCCTACTGAGCAGACCGCAGTGTGTCGTCGTCAGTGTACGTGGATTCACTCAGGAGGAGGAGGAGGATGCTGTAGGGACCCTTTGATGCACAGTTATCGCCGTCCCCTCATTGGCTAGATTAGCGAATACATTACACAGCAGGGGAAGGGAGAAGAACACACCCAAGATGTTCGTTAGCACTTCAGAACGGGCCAAGCAGGATGAGCAGCAGGACCAGAGGACCGGGAACCGACCTGTGTGAAATGTGCGTGAAACGGTTCAGTGGCCATCGGTCAATACGGGGCCCAGATCTCGGACCGCGGTGTCCTCGTCCAACATCTGCTGTCACAGCAGATATATGTTCGACTTGGCACTTTGGTAATGACTGCATGAATATTTCAACGTAACTGGCAGGACATGCGGACATATGCCAGGCCATCAAACATATGGCTTGATGGCCTGCCAACTACACTGAAATGCGTCCACGGGGTAACATTATGCTGTGCCAGTAAGGTGTGTACATACTAATACTGGAATAACATCAGCCTCGCAATTTCAAATGTACACGCGATTGCCTTCAATAAGGGACAACAATATTGTAGAATACATAGGAAATATACGTGAAAAACAATATTTATTAAAGCGATATACGAAACAACACTCGTGTAAAGTTACTCATCGCATGACTTTGTGGCTTTATAACACTGCAGTCTGAGAGAGAGAGAGAGAGAGAGAGAGAGAGAGAGAGAGAGAGAGAGAGAGAGAGAGAGAGAGAGAGAGAGAGAGAGGTGAGCTCTAAATCACGCTCTACTTCAAGTGTCGGTTGGGGTTAAGTCAAGCCCCCGTCGGGCGCCAGGCGGGGCCCATAAGTCTCCAGAAGCAGCTCCAGCTCATCCTCAGTGACAGGCCATTGATTGACTGACGCGTCGTGCTAACGAACGGCGGCGTGCCGGATTCATGGCCGACCGCCCCGGGGGAAGGCGACTCGGGAAAACTGTAAACAACAACCCCCCCACCACCACCACCACCCGCCGCTCTCTTTTTGGCAAACCCAACAGACTCAACTGACAACACGGTCTGCTTTTTGTCACGCTTTGACAATAAGAAGGTTTTGTGATTTATTATGACCATTGTTGCGGCAGCAGCGGTAGGAGGGTACAAAGTGAACTCATCAGAAAAAGCCAAATGGATTCCTGTCTGTTTGTGGGCTGTGTGTGTGTCTTTTGTTTCCACTGCAACACTGCAATACGTCTATGTCACGAAACGCGGGCACTACGGGAGGATGGCTTGGTGCTGAGCAGCTCCAGGAGTTTACACTTGGCTAACCTTTCACTAGCAACCCCCCCCCTCTGTTGGCTGGGCTCTGGTTCTGCTGATAGCGGGAGTGCATTACGCCTGCTCCCGACGCCCTGATGAGCTTCCCTCTGCGAGCGCTTTAGGAGCCGCGCTGCTGCGCGGGATGGCATCAACACACACACACACACACACACACGACCACCACCACCATCACCACCACCACCACCGTCTCACTCTGTCCAACTCGACGCACAAACACCTCCCCTGCTGTGTGGGACAGCATCGACACACCCACAGCACGCCACCGAGTCACTGTCCAACTCTGCACGAGCGCGGATGGCGTCATCCACACGCACACACACACACACACACACACAATCACACACACACTCACACACAATCACAAACTTACATGCACAGAGACACACACACACAAACGCACAATCACAAACTTACATGCACACACAGACACACAAACACACAATCACAAACTTACATGCACAGACACAAACACACACACTCACACACAATCGCAAACTTACATGCACAGAGACACACACACACACATACACACACACACACAAACTTACATGCACAGAGACACACACACAGACACACTGACACACAATCACAAACTTACATGCACAGAGACACACACACACACACACTGACACACAATCACAAACTTACATGCACAGAGACACACACAAACGCACAATCACAAACTTACATGCACACACAGACAAACACACACACAAACACACAATCACAAACTTACATGCACAGAGACACACACACACACACACACACAATCACAAACTTACATGCACACACACACAATCACAAACCTTCAGACACACAACATAGACGGACACACAGCCACTCACACGCCATCACAAACACGACTCTTCATTCAAACACTGTGTTTACTACACTGTGTTTAAGCGCCGCCACCCGACTCCAGGTGTCAGATGGCCCGGCGGAGTGCTGAGGTCAGGGCGCCGCTCCCGCCTCCCGGTGACAAAGACTGACAGCCCCTCGTGTCGTCGGCCCCCGCAACACGTAGCACAAGTGGCACCCACTGGCTGCTCCTCCTGCTCCGTCACATAGCGGCCATCGCGTCCAGGAATCAAAAAGCCACTGGTAATGGCGTGTAATAATCCCCATATATGGACGCGCGCGGTCCCTTTCGGCCCGCACTTAATCAGAATGAAAAATGTCTGTGGATAATTTGCATTTCTGGCCCCCGGGGGCCCCGGGCAGCAGACAGACCAGTCCTGCCTTCTAATTAGAGTGGGCTCCCGGGAAACGCTGCAACACAGGCTTTGGTGCGACTGTTGCCCGCGCTGGGGGTATTAAGCGGCAATGAGGGGCTCCGCTGGGAGGAAATCGATTCCAGACCCTGGATGTCTGTGTGGAGGCCGGCGTGAAGCGCTGTACGCTGAATCCATAGTAATTATGTTTAGACGCACAGAATTATCGCGCGTCGCACTGAAACGTTCCCGCAGAAATACCGCAGACGTTCTGTAGTGCTCTTGATTGCTCACATCATTTGAAAGGATTCATAATGATGGTTTGATGTTCAGCACAACAGCTGTAGCGGGAATTGAACTTGCGGAATTTGGCCAAGATACAAAGCAGTGATGGCAGGTCGAACCGATGTTAAAAACTTGTAGGCCAGAAAGGCAACAAGAGTCAGGGCAGCGAGCTGCAATGAGAGGAGTCTTCTTGCCAGCACATCTTCTTGGAATACATTAGTATGTATCTCCCTTGTTCTGAGACGTTATCTAACACTGGAACATAACACAAGAATATCTTTTTCACAAGAATATCAAAAGGCTTGGCTAATCTAATTCCCCCCACGTCGCCATGGCTTGTCTTGAGTAGGTGGACTTGTGCATTAATCACTCCTTTGTAAACCTTTTTCTTTTTAAACATCAGAATCTCTGCTGGAAGTATGATGTGTTGGGGTTATTATGTGGGCTAGCTAAAATGATTGCTAATAACACATCTTAAATGTGTTGCACCATCTCTCTTCCAATGGCGCCCTCTGCTGCTCAAACTATGATGAAGCATTACATCAAATTAGGTTTTTTTTTTGCCATGGCATGATACAATGATATGGTATCTCTTAACCCCCCAAAAAAATCTGAATTATAAAACGGTGTGTGACTCTCATTCCTATACGCAACACATATGTATCATGATGTTATGGCAGAAAAAGACAGGAAAAGCATTGCAGGCTTCAGTGTTGACTCATATCCTCACATAATCAGGCTGTCGTCAGCAGCTGTAATTATGTTCCAGCGCCAGATGTTCGATTGAACACCAAGTGATCCTCTTGATAAAAGGGGACAAGATATGATGACGTCCAAATGCCAAATCAGACATGATTCGTTGCGATATGCGTGGGACGTGAAGTGTGAAGCATGTTGCACTTCAATTAGACGAACATAACAAGATGGCCTACACAGCGGGAAAAGCAGATCATGTTTAGATTGCAATAACCAGAGCAAGTGATCACCATGATAACGTGTAAGACGCTACGGATCACAGATTAATGTTACGGACAACGACACCAGTAGCTCCAATCATGACAGTCCATCAATGGACGTGTCTCTGCGAAAGGGAGACAGTACCTCTGGTCTGCCTGCAGGGGGCACTGTGACTCTAGTTTTGGTGACGCCAACCGTGGCAGCAACCCATTTATACCCCGCTGTCAAACTTTAAGCTTCTTAAGGTGTGAGAAAAGACCAGAGAGCAAGGCAATTGATGGTATCTAGACTGTTGCCCATCAGTGATTCTGAGACATTGGAAATTGGATTGTAGACAACATGGCAGACCGCACCGCAAAGGGGACACAAAGAACAGGTTGAGCCCAACGATAAACAAAGACTACACCAAACAAACACCCCGCAAACACAATGCAATCCTTTCACCTTAGAACACACACACCGGCATCACTACACACAGCCCGCAAGCACAGGCAAAACCACAATGCATTGTGTGTGTGCGTGTGTGTGAATATGCAAGTGTGTGTGAAATGTGTTGTTTTGCTGGTTCTCTGCTTGTCATTACAGGAGTAGGTAACCGGGAACAAGCCAGCCCTTTCATTACGTTTCTCTCTCTCTCTCTCTCTCTCTCTCTCTCTCTCTCTCTCTCTCTCTCTCTCTCTCTCTCTCTCTCTCTCTCTCTCTCGCTTTATCCCTCACACACACACACACACACACACACACTCTGAGTCAAGTTTATCTCCTAATGGCACCCACTGTTCCCTGATGACATGAAAAAGGTGGGTTTTTTCTGGCCTGTGGATTTTGAGAATGTGCTTCCAGGGGGCTGAAGGCGGAGGTGGTGGGGGTCCAAGAGGTGAAAGCCGCCAGGCTGCCTGGGCCTGTCTGCCCCTGAACAAGGCCCTGATGGGGGATTGACATTTTCCATCTTGCGCCCTCTGTGCTCCCTGCGTCCGGGGGCTCAGAAGTCACAGAGATCTGCGCGTGAGTCACCGTAGATGAGATGGTCCCATTCTATTTCATCAAGAGGGGATTTTGGAGGCAATGAATAGTGGTGTGTGTGTGTGTGCGTGCGCGCATGTGTGTGTGTTTGCGCGGGCGTGCGTGTGTGTGTGTGTGTGTGTGTGTGTCGGGAAAGGAAGGACCATTGTGTTGGAACGAGTGTATTGGAATCACTTGTGTCGGGTCCAAAGCGCTGTACTGGATCGAATGCATTGTGCTGCATCCATTTGTCTGTGCTGGATAGATTGCAGTGTGCCAGAACCCTGTGTATTGTGCTGGAGTGTTGCAGAACTTACCCAGTGTCTCACACCAAGAACACTGATTTCCAAACAGACAGACAGTGGGGGTGAGGGGGAATCAATTCACGTAAGAAACGTGATTCCTATCGACTATGATTCTGCATCGGGTTTTTTTCTTTTGTCTTAGGTTTGCGTTCTCGTGCCATCATTTGCCACACCGGGCTGGACTGGATCATGAAATCAGCACTATGTACCGAATGAGGAATCGATTTTGAATCAGCAATCCTTTTGAATCAAGGATCAATATCGAATCGAACCATGACCCCAAGAATCGAGAATTGAATCAAATCTTGACTTTGTGATCTTGACATTATAACCCTATAGCGCTATAATGATAATAATGACAGCCGGCGTTCCATTTGCATTTCATTCCTCTGTGGCGTCTAGAGTTGGTGGTCCTGGCCGAACGGAGTGGCCCAGTCAGCAGGCTGAAATGAAGAGGTTAATTGGATTCCACTGTAGTGTGTGCATCACAGCCATGACTCAACCACTAACCTGGTGCCCACACAGCCCTGTCTCTGGCACTGCAGGGCCACTGCCTATCTACCACTAATCATGCTTAATTAGCATGTCGGTAGCTGTGGTTAATTAGCAGGGAGGTCATCATAGTTAATGGGAGGGGTGGCGGTTCGGTCCCTGATTTCCGCAGCCTACCTGTCAGCAGACACAGTATCTGTAGACACACTATTGGTGTTCATGACAAAATAGACTAATTAATGAAAATGTTGGTAACCATGGTTAATACATGTTGGTGGCATTCAGTCGTTTCTGTATTCACCAGCACAGTAACCCTGAACTGTGTATACCTGTATCAAAGCAGAAAAGGGTTTTTTTTTTAATCTAAGTAATAGCATGGCAGAAAACTACACGGTCTATGTGGCCCTATGATGTATTTTACTGCTAATGGTATAACTGTATTGATATCACAAGACGCTGATACCATGGCTTTTACCAAGTAATGAGGTTCAAGGTAACTGTGTTTTTCCAGCCTGAGACAAACCAGAGAGGCCATTGATCAAGTGGCTTGGCTGCTCCCTTTGAGCAATGGATGCGAACGCTGTCGCGTCCAGCGCAAATACACCGATGAGCAGTATTAAGATCAACACCACGGAGACCGCTCAATTATGCAGCGGCTTAGTGGCGAGTTGTCATCGGACTACCGCGTTCTTTGAGCCTGGCGGACTGACAAAAATTGAGCATGGCTCCCCTTGCCTTTTCTCTTTTTTGTCGTTAATAATTCAAAGCCGGGGAATAGCTTCAAACAAAATACTCTGGATATAGCAACACGGCGCACCGTCAACAGGCGGCGTGTACGGAGCGGCGCCGTTATCACAGCAGACTGTGCGGGAGTAGCGCGTGCGCGCTCGGCTAGCTCACGTAGCGCTAACCGTAGCAAACACAACAGCCTTAATAAGGGCTGTGGCGGTGGGCTCTGCACCGCTTTGTCTTTGATGTGCGGAGACGGGGAGGGTGCCGGTGGGGGTGGGCTGGGGGTCTGTTGGGGTCCTCAGCCTTCGTCTAGAAGCCTGTTTCTACTCACTCACACTACCAAATTATCAGCCTGCTCTGGACCAGGTGTTTGGAGGCCCTTCAAACGGATTGGACCAGGTGTGTGTGTGTGTGTGTGTGCGGGTGTGGGTGTGTGTGTGTGTGTGTGTGTGGGTGTGTGTGTGTGTGTGTGTGTGTGTGTGTGTGTGTGTGCGTGCGTGTGTGTGTGTGTGTGTGTGTGTGGTGTCTCTTGGCACATTATTGTTATTAGTTAGTCTGGCGCCAGCCAGTCTCTCAGGTCCATTCTCCACTCTACCTTAGAGCACCATCTCACACACACACACACACACACACACACAAACATAATATGATGAGACTATAATGTTGCACTCTGGGAAAAGCAGCATCACACAATTATAGGTTGACATGTTCTGCCCCCCCCCCAACCCCAGACACACACACACACACACACACACACACACATACTGCCCACCTCCCTCCCTTGTCGACTAGCTTACTCACCATCACTCACAAGGGGCTTAGCGCTGACATCATCGTTTTATGCATGTGTGTGTGTGTGTCTATGTCTGTGTCTGCGGTGTGTGTGTGTGTGTGTGCGCGCGTGCGTGCGCGTGTGTGCGTCTGAACCCTTGCATATGTGGATGTTGTGTTAATCCGCCCTGCCCATTATTCCAGTCTGATATCCACCTGCCCCGCCTGCGGCCCCGTGGGGGGCCACAGGCGCCAGGGTGGTGAGGGGCACCGCCAGCGTCTGTGCTCCGTTAATTGCCCCGGTGCCCCCCCAGCACACGGGGGGGCTGACTGCTGCAGGACCGGGGCCAGCATGGCACCGCTGGCAGTCTGGCGGCTCCCCGCGCCCACGCCAGAGACCGGGGGGGGGGGGGGGGGGGCCCCCGCCCCCGGCGGGGCCGGGCGGGGCCGGAAGGACGCGGGGGCGGCCCCTGCGCTGTGGCATGGCCAAGTTAGGGGGCACTTCAAGGTCTAAGTGAGCCAGTTTGAGGCGATCGACAGACACACACTCAGGCTTACCACCCACGTCAACCGTGAAGTTCTTGGCCCGTGCCTCGATGACGCGGAAGGGTCCATCATAGGGAGGACGCAGCGGCGACCTGTGGCCGTCGTGGCGGACGAAAACGTAACCCGCCGACTGCGGCCCCGTGGGTACCCGCGGAGCAGGGACGCCATGCTGCGTGGTCGGGACCGGGGGCGAAGGCCCTGGCGCCGTCCAGCAGGGAGGCGGACAGCTGAGCGGAGGCGGACCAGGGCTCCGTCCACTTGGGGAGATGAAGTCACCAGGGACCCGCAGCGGCTGTCCCAACAGCAGCTCGGCCGACGATGACCGGAGGTCCTCTTTGGGCGCTGTCCTGAGCCCCGGCGTGACCCAGCTGCCGTCCGTGAGGCCGGCTCGAAGGGCGGCCTTCACGGAGCGATGAAAGCGCTCAACACGTCCGTTCGCCTGCGGGTGGCAGGCGGTGGTGCGGTGTAGCTTGACCCCCAGATTCTGCGCCACCGCCGCCCACAGCTCTGAAGTAAACCAGGCGGGCCACGGTCCGAGGAGAGGTCAGCAGGAGGGCCGTAACGGGAGACCCACACAGCGATGAACGGCCCGGGCCGGGTCGGGGGCTGTCGTTGAGGAGAGCGGGACTGCCTCCGGGCCAGCGCGTCGTCCTGTCCACCGTGGTAAAGAGGAAGGTGAAGCCGTGCGAGGGGGGCAGGGGTCCCACCAGGTCCACGTTGACATGGTCCAACCTCCGCTCGGGCACCGAGAACCGTACCGGGGGGGGGGGGCCTTGACACGGCGATGCACTTTGGCGCGTTGGCAGGCAGCGCAAGTGTCGACCCAGGCCCTCACATGCCTCTTGAGCCCGTGCCAGACGAACTGCCCTGACACCAGCCGTGAGGAGGCTTTCCTATCCCGGGTGCGATAAGCCGTGTACCAGCGTCAAAGACAGGGCGTCTCCAGTTGCCAGGGACCACAGGCCTTGGCTGCCCCGTGGAAACGTCGCACAGGAGCGTGGCCCCCGCATCACTGAAGAGCACCTCCTCCAGGCGCAGCCCCGTGTCCGATGACTTTAGAGCTTGGGCGGAGGGGTCGGTGGCCTGATCCACGGCCGTGCGGGAGTAGTCCAAGTCCAGCTGGACCGCACCGACCACCGCCCTGGAGAGGCAATCCGCCACCACGTTGGACTTCCCAGCCACGTGCTGGATGTCCGTGGTGACCTCGGATATGTAGGCGAGGTTGGCGCTGCCGGCGGTCGGACCACGGCTCCGCCGCCTTGGACATGGCGTGTGTGAGCGGCTTGTGGTCCACGTAGGCCAGGGGTGTCAAACTCATTCTCACCCTGGGCCACATCAGCATTATGGTTGCCCGCAAAGGGCCGGTTGTAACTGTAAGACTATACATTTAACTACTCCTTAACATATTGTTAAGTAACCATCTCTGCATTTGATTATTATTTATTCCAGCGTACAAATATTGTACATGCATTTATATAAATGTAAAAATACATGGAAGCACTGGAACCACTGCAGTCTAACAGCAGGATTTTGCGGTTCACAACATTGAAATGCATTGTGGGAGATGTAGTTGGTGGTTGGTAGATGATGGCTGTATGGTACGCTGTGAAGTAGGAAATGCCTTTCAAGCTCTCGGTCACTTAAAATGACGTGGTGGGCCGGATTTGGCCCGCGGGCCTTGAGTTTGACACATGTGACGTCGGCTGTAAACTCGCGGCCTTCCAGTAAAAAACGGAAGTGTCTGAGCGCGAGCCACAGCCCGAGGAGCTCCCTGTCGAAGGTGCTGTACCTGCGCTCTCTGGGGGGACAGCTGGCGGCCGGAGAACGCGAGTGGCTGCCGGGCATCCCCAACCCACCGCTCGCACACCGCCCCCCCCCCCACGGCAAAGTCCGATGCGTCCGTGGTGAGAGCAGTGGGCGCAGAGGGTGAGGGGTGGGCCAACATGGCCGCGCGGGCCAGGGCCGCCTCGGTGTCCTGGAAGGCCTTGACGCGTTCCGCCGTCCGGTCGACCGGTTGCTTCAGAGTCTCGCCCTGCAGGGCCTCGTACAGCGGTTGCAGGATGTGAGCTATGTGGCGGAGGAAACGACAGTAAAAGGTCACCATCCCGATGAACCCCTTGAGCTCGCGGACTGTGCAGGGGCGCGGGAAGGCTGCCACGGCGTCCGCCTTCCAGGGGAGGGGAATCACACCCTCTGCGGAGACCTGGTGCCCGAGACAGTCGAGGGTGTCCCGTCCGAACTCACACTTTGCCGGATTGATGATCAGCCCATGATGGCTGAGCGGCGTGAAGAGGGTCCGGAGGTGGGACAGGTGCTCCTCTTCCGTGGTGCTCCCGACTAGGATGTCATCCAAGTAGACGAAGAGGAAGGGCAGGTCCTGGAGCACCGAGTGCATTAGGCGTTGGAAGGTCTGCGCCGCGTTCCTCAGGCCGAAGGGCATCCGAAGAAACTCGAAGAGCCCGAAGGGGGTGACGACGGCCATCTTAGGGACGTCCTCTGGGTGCACCGGCACCTGATGGTACCCCCGTACCAGGTCTACCTTGGAGAAGACGCGTCTGCCCGCCAGGTGCGCCGAAAAATCCTGGATATGTGGGACCGGGTACCGTAATGTCCCGCATATAGGGCGCATCGTGTATATGCCGCAAGACTTTAATTTACGCATTTAAAGAAAACAAAACTGTGTATTA
>JAOPUI010000038.1:2583169-2593918 GCA_027123135.1 Urophycis floridana
GCTTCCGCTCATTTGTCCCCCCCCCCCCCCCCCCCACATAGAAGGTCATTGTAGCATCCAGCTGCAAGTTCACACTCAGCACGGATGGACACTAAATCCATTCTGCCATTGACACAAAATATTATGTTTCTGTCAATGTCAGGGGGGGTTCACATTATTATGGTAATACAATGTCTACTTTAAATAATGCCCTTTTTACCCCACTGTTGTACTGCTTCAACACATTTAGAGAAGCATACATGGTTTGGTTTAAAGGAGCGTTGGACATGGGTAAAGTTGTGGCATGTGACATATTGATGTGAAAGGTAACGCTAACGACACTGGTAGCTCTCCAGACCCCCATCAAGACGAGGTGACCGTCTAGCACGGCAAACAAACTGACCAACAGCCAACCCACAGTCCACCGGCCCCTCAACATCCATTTTGAAGGTGTTTTGTTTTTGTGTTGTTTTAATAAACTATACGTAGTTAAAAGTCAAATGCGGTCACGTCATCCCTCCAAAGTGTATGTTGAAGCTGTTCATTTTAGGTTAGATTGTAATTATTATGTTGTGAATATACATTAGGCAATGACACAGAGGTATTTACAAGCATTGGACACACGCACATAACACATGTATTGTCAGGCTATAATTACAGAAGGCAAATGTGTGGCTATGATGCATAATAAGACAACCACACCCCTCAAGAACATGTTAGCTATCAGGAGGTCTGTACAAGTCGAGTATATATGCCTTGTGAAACCTGGCTGATAACTGCTGTCTCATAATACAAGACAGAATCTCCGGTTATTCTCACCACAAAGCATCAGCTTTACCACCACCTCTTGCACAACGCCAGATAAGATGAGGATAAGTCCCCATGCATGCACAGCATTATCAAAGCTGATCCTAACTGCACGATGCCACTCTAGTTGCCACACAGGCATTAGCTGGGACAAAATGAACTGTTTTCTAACTGAAACCGTGGTAGTTTGTTTTTGTTGCAGGAACTGGGCTGATCAATTCCTATTTGCAAAACAACTAAAATACTCTGTTGGGGACTCACTTCCTTATAAGATCTATTGGATGATAGGCCATCGACTTGCCTTAAGCATTTATGTGTGAATTGAAACTTGTGGATTCATGGTAACTTGTGGATTTACATAGTCAACATGTTTACCTATTCATGTTTGCCCATTATTGTAGACACTCCTACCTTGAGTTGACTGTAGTTATTGTGGAGGGGTTGATGATCTCATGTTTAAGAGTCTGACTGCCTCAGGGATAACTCCCCTGAGATGGGTGGTTGTGTGTATATTACGCCTCTAACAAACACTAGTGTCAGACATGGGAAATAATGGGGCAGCGTTAATAGGCCTTACTCCAATAATACTGCATGTGATCGTCACCTGGTACTACATCCGCCAATCACAAATCTCCAATCTACAGCCGATGGTTCTGTCTGTGTCTGTTTAGCAACTCTTTAGAACAAGCGCATATTGTCAATTTCCACAATGTTGCCAGTTGGTTGAAATTGGGTGCTAAACCTCAATTAGAACCCGGATAGAAATAAAACACGATATTAGGGACTAGCCCAATGTGATGAAGACACCCATGGGCACCCTGTGAGCAAGATCTGCGACTCACCTGTGGTGGACAGCACGGTGCTTGCGAAAAACAGAGCCGAGGTGAAGTCCCAATTCCAGTTGGCTGATGCGTTATTGAGGACGGACACCCCATAATTACTGGCTTCGAGGGCTTTTTCTAAAAACTTCTCCAGCCGTTCCTCGGATAAACACGGGTTTTCCTGGAGGAATTGCTTTTTAATCGCTCGTAGCTCCTGACGCAGAAGGTCCTCGTACGGCAATTCCACCGAGGAAAACACAACCGCGCCGAAGATCAGATACAGAAAATAGCCCAGCACTAGAAATAAAAAATACCACGTCGATTTATGAGACTGGACCAACCGCACGCACGAACTGCTCGCTAGACATTGAAGCATGTCGGGTCCTCTGCTGCTGTTGAACAGGTTACAGATAAATCAAACGATGCGACGCCGTCGCTTGACTGAAAACTAACGTCTGCTTGGGCCGTTTTCGGTTTCAAGTCGTGATAAACCGGGACTGTACTTAATGTGACGCTGGTTCTCTTCCCCCTTTCTGGACCTGCGGCGGCGGCGCTCTGGTGCGGCTGCTGCTGCTGAGACAGGGAGGGCCGAGTGACGTAGGACGTCCCCTCTCTGTCCTCCACAAGCAGCAGGAGACCAGAGACCTACCAGAGCCCTCCACATGAGGGATGACCGAAAGTTAATTCCTGGGGAACGTGGTGAATCGAAAGTCAATATTGACATTCAAGGAATGACTATTGTTATTTAATTAGGGAAATGCCTGTCAGAGATGGTGCGTCCACAGGACTCCTGGGAAGAATTATGTCTGTAGGCCTATTTGCTGTCGTGTGTTTGTTTGTTCGTCCCCTGAAATACTGCAAGAAAACAGAAGCGTTGAAGGCCAGCGAAACAATGTTGTCCTGCCTAGACAACTGGCCTAGACATGTGGAATAATCATCCTTGACAGCCTAACTGAGCCTGCACTGAGCATAACTAACTGAAATATTTAGCTATAAGCCTTAATAATAATAATAATAATAATAACAATAATTCACTAGCTTTAATTATGTTTGAAGGTCTTGATGTCAGATTTGTTTTGGCCCTGTGCATTTCGACATAGTTAATAATTGCATTGCATTACATACCTCAGATAAACAATTAGCATTTATTTTCCATCCCTGGGGCTCAACTATTTGCATGAAGCATGACGTTTGATGTAACATTGAAACATTATTGTTATTAATGCTTCAATCAGTGGGATACATGACAAATGAAACGGTTCATTTCTATTGCCTAATTGTATCTGTTAAAGACACCATCACAATTTGATTGCGTGAATACCATCAATTTCCCTTCGAGGATTAATAAAGTCTCTCTATTCGACCGACATTGCAGACATTGATGCAGTAGTTAAATGGCGTAGATTATGTTAAATTCATAATTTCTATTTTAATGGCGACCTCGCATTATAGACTGTAGCCTATAGCAATTGTGGATAAATCTAGTTTTTGTTTGTTTGATTTGTTTGTTGTTTGTTTAATTTAGGTTTTAACACACTCATTTGCACACACACTTATGTAATGGACACATACAGTTTAAAAAAAAAGTATTCTAGAGAGGGCAGTGGTGATGGTCTGGCTGGCTTGCCGTATCAGTCTGTGGCACTCCTCAATGAAAGTTAAAAGATGGCGACGACATACGAACAGGCGAGAGTCAATCGCGCCGGGGGGGAGAAAGTGCTCTAAAGAAACACATTTGGCCTCTTTTTGCAAATCTTTTAGATGCATAGCGAAACATACGGTATATAGACATGGTTTAGTCCATGCAAATCCCGGATCAAGGTGTCTGTTCCTTGCAATGGAGCCCTCGCATCGCCGTAAAACCAGCAGGTAGGCAAATAACATCTTGAACCGAAACTACACCGTCAGGTCCACTTGCCAAATCGAGAGCCCGGCAAGACTTCCCCGGTCGGCTTTGGATCAGCGCCTGCGCAGTCCGCCGAAACCCACTTCCTGCACAATAGTGATCCGCGTGCAGTTGATGCATTTGCAAACACTGTGGAGTTGCAAACTTTTTTTCGGTAGACACTTTGTAGTTGTACGCTGTTTTACCCATTCAACGCTTTCCTCACCGGTGCAACAGAGTCGGGCAGAATGTTTTACCAATGAAAAGGTAACCGGGCGATTCATTTTGATGCAGTGCAACACGTTAAATAGACGCTAGCTGCCGTTGACTGGAAGGATTCTCGGCTTGTCAGTTTATTGTTCGGGTTGTACGTGAGCTAAGGTGCTAGCTAGGCAACGGTGTGTCCTGCACCCATCCTCCTCATAAGTGGTTTGCTGCTGTCAGAGGGTGCATTGACAGCTTGTAGCCGCATATACCGGGATATAAACTTGGTTTGAGCTTTTGTAGTTGGAGAGTTATTGTACTGAATCACGTTGGTTGACCTGGCGGTCGTGTTGTTGCTGTCGGGCTGCACTGGCGAGCGCCGCTTGTGATCGGTGCGCTCCTATGTTGTGAGTTTTTCCACGTCTTTCATCGTCTTTGTGTGGCGTTTTTAATGCATGCCTGTGGCTTTGCTATCGTGCATTTGATTCGGTTGTGAATGGGTCGGTCGCTGCAGGTGCTGGGGTTTGCAGAACAACAAAGTAGTGGTGGCTAAAATGCGTTTACTGTTTTGTATCATGTGCCTTTGAACGCATACTTTGCTGCCCTAAAGCTGCAGATTCATGGGATTAATGATGTTTTCTCTTTTCGTATTTGGTGCTTTTTTCCTTTAACTATGTTGCTATGTGCATCGATTTGGTCGAAAGTGTTAATTCTGTCTAACGCCTTATATTTTCCATGGTAATGTCGGTTTTTTTTAATCATCGCAGCTCAGTAACAGCTCGTAGCAGAAATTATGACTTCAAACCTTCAATCGGCTGCGGTAAATCTGTGTATATGATGTCAAATGGTATTTTGGATTTTCATATCTGATGAAATATCCTAATCATGCCTGAAGCAGGGAGTGCTGCAATTTAAACTTAAAATAGCTGTTATGTTACATAATTGTAGACTGTAACCATGTTTTTATGTAGTTTTAAGAAGTATTGCCCATTGTGTAAGCTGCAATGCATTGTAATGCAAGTAAATCATCATGCATATGAATAAATGTAAGATATAAAAATGAGTGCACAGGCCTTTGTGTAACCACCATGCGTCATGGGAGTATTCCCAATAAACGAACGCTGTTACTGGCATTGCAAGGACAGAGAGTCTTTGTCAATAGGGTCTTGCTCTTGAACTCTGTCTTGAGACACTCTGGCCCACATGCATTCCAGGCCCCTCAGGATGTGGTGTGCATAGTGGGTAAATCCTTACGCCCCAAAAGCAGACATGGCTGCAACCCCCATATATATTTTTATTTATATATCTATATCTATTTGCCAACACCACTGGCCGAGGACTGCACATGGCTTACTACAAACTCCTGTTATCACCTCAGCTGAAGAGGGAGAAAATGCTGCTCTCATAATGGCTACGGAAGTCCTCCATCTTTTTCCCCCCACAAGACAACATATTTCTAAAACTCGTGTCTGCTTGTCTGACCTATGATGACACTCAGGAACAATCACGAATCAGCAGGCAGTTAAACGTGACCTGCTCAATAGATCTATGCAATGCATGCATGCAAAAAAAAAAGGAAACGCTGCACTGGAATTTCAAGCTGGCATTCTGCCCACAAATGCTGTTGCCTGCAGCTGACTAGCCGTCGGATCTTTTTGAGTGTAAACCACCTCACGTTTGCATGAGAATAGGGAGACGCGGAAAGCGTTGGCATCCCATAATTTCACCCACGTTTTCTCACGGCAACCTCTGGAAAGGAGCAGTGTTGCACGACAGAATGCTTAGTTAAGCACTGCATTCACTGCACGTGTGCCTTTCTCCAGTGACTGTGGGAGAGGTAGGGAGTCCGCTGTCGCACTGTTCCTGGACAGGGCGGGGCTGAGGTTGCCTGTTTCCCTTCCCTTTGGGTTTTTGGTTGGGTTTTTTTTTTTGTTCTCTTGGCCTGCGGCTGGATTCCTGCTTGTTACTTAACACTGCTTGTGTTTTGGGGGGGGACCTGCGCCCGGCCGGGCGACATGGACTGCATCCGAGTTACCGTGCGTCGTGACTCCGGCCGCGTCGTGCCGTGACACGGGTATGTTTGCAGCGCTTAAAGACTGGATGTTGTGGTCGGTACGTTGGAGGGACCGGTCCAGGGCTGAGATGAGAATACGGAGCCGGGGGCTGCCCGATTGCATCAGTGGAGCCACAATGCCCCAGTAATGTGAAAAGCGTGCTCGTGCAAAAAACAAAAAGCCTGCCGTCCTTTTCTGCGTTTTCCTCTTTTTGGTTTTAGTTTTGGCATTGTGCGCAAGTGTGTGCACTAACCAGCTGTTTTCCATTCAGCCACGGGCCTCACGAGCCACGTGTCACCCCCCTGCACAATGCAGTGTCCCTTCTCGGTACAATGGTGGCAGGTCAAAGGTCGGGCCCCCTCTGACTCCGGTTGCCCTCGCTATCGGGGTTAGGCCGCGGCGCAGAAAAGACTCCCGAATTCGGGCGCCGTTTATTATGCACTGGCCTTTTTTGTTTTTTTCCCCCGGGCCCCCAGGGGGGCTGCAGCATTCCGCCGGCCTTTATTACGGCCCCCAATGAGCTATCAGATGAGCCATTGAGGGCGGCCAGACACCATCTGCAGCCATAACTCTCCCCTTGCAGCAGCAGCAGCAGCAGCAGCAGGCGGGCACAGGCTGGAAATCACAGCACAGCCGTGGTTAACAGGAGGCTCCGGGCGCCAGCTTCCTCTCGGGCCGTCTGCGCTGACATTCGGGGTGGTGGTGGTGGTGGGGGGGGGGGCCTGGTCCGTGCAGCCACCGCCGCCGCCGCCGCCGCCACCATGTCGCTAAAACGTTTGCCACGTTTCTCGGCGTTTGCAACCAAACAAAGCAGCAGGCAGCCACGCCGTGCCATGGCTGTTTCCGCTGTTATTCATTCCAGAGTGATTGAGTCATATCATTCTATGCAGGGAAATGCTTTGAGAGGGAGCCTCTTGTACGCATGCACTGTTTGCATTGTTATGACTACGCAAACATGCTTGCACAAACACACTCATTTCCATGACACTGTTTGGAATGAGGGGGGTGTGGAAGTTGGATGAGACTCGAGCAGGCTTCATCAACAAGCGCACAAACAAGACATTTCAAATGGGACATTATTCATTATGGTAATGGTTTAGTGAATGCCTCGCTGGAGGAATGTCCCACTGTTAGTGAAAAATGAGTGTCTGCTGCAGATCAGAACGGGCCCCTCAACATTTTCCCTTTTGCAGCGACCGAAATTGCTGCAAGACCAGTGGGTCCTTTCCCCTGTTTTCCATGTTTATTCCCTGCAGACTTTGTGCGTGACAAGCTGGTCTGCAGTCTTTTGGCATGCGAGCCCTTTAAAGGCTGCCGGCTCCGCGGCAGGTGTCTGCTTTCAAGTTTCAAGTTCCGCGGCGGCTCCCCAGACGGTTTTCATGTTCGACTTGTGCGGGTGGGTTGTTGTCGTGCGTGCATGTGCACATCCTCGCGCGTGCAATGGTGGGCGCGCACACATCTGGACCAGACAGGGGTGGCGGTGCGCACCGTGCAGCAGTGCAGACGGGTAGCCGAGGTCTCGACACACACGCACACGCACACACACTCCCACTCTCGCCATGTGGCCCCCTTTTTCCCCCGTGTCGGCGTGTGGCTTCCATATTTGTGCTCCCCCCCCCCCCCCACTGTGAAAGTGATACAACCTCATCCCCTTTCAACCGCCTCCGAGCAGAAGCCAACAGGCGCGTGTGGGCCAGTGGCTTTCATTCCGATGATGGATAGAGGGGCGCGGGGCACATGGCGCATAGAGAAAGGGTTCTCTCAGACCACCCCGCCCACCCCCACCACCACCACCACCACCACCCTCACCGTCTGCTCCAGCTTTGTTTTTGGAGCCGGGAGGTCAGACCCGCCAACCTCCCTCTCCTAATCCTATTAAAAAAGCCCCTCCAGAAATGCCCCAAGGAACAAAGCGTTGACATTGTGATGCGGAAAGGCATGGCACTTCTGCACCCGCCGTGTCTTTTTGGCTTCTGCACCATGACAAAGCAGTGAAGCACTTTTTTTGTTCGTTCTTGGCGGCTTTTAGTTTTTCCAAGTGCATGCAAGTCATCCGTGCATGCCTTGATGTACCGATGCATGCGTTGAGCCCTGCTTTTTAATTTTTCTTTTCACGACAAGCCCCGACATGCCTGTGACCCATAGCCCGCGCCGCACACAGAACAAGCTTAGCAGTGACTTCACGATGGGATGCAACTCGACACAAACCGTACTCCGTCCAAGGGAGGGTGCCAGCAAACAACCCACAGCTTATTTTCTGTGCCTGGACGTCTGTGGTAATACGCACAGCATTGCTACTGTGCACAGCCAGGAGACAGCCAGCCAGGCTCCAGAGGACAGACCAATCATCATTCTGCGTTAGGTTGCAGCAGACAGTTAGTCTGGACACATCTCTCCAGCAACCTTCTTCCTGTGTCATTAGACGAGATTAGCTAAACACTGTGTTATGGGTACAAACATTCCAGCCCCGCGCGACCTTGCGCACATTTACAGCGAGTTCTCTCTGTTCTTTTTCTTAAAGTTTTATCAGCCTTACGGCTTCCTAAGTCTGGAGTTTATATGCTTAACTGCACGTGATTTTAAAAACACGGAACGCCATCGTCGAGATGTGGCGTTCCCCTCGCCGGAGGCGGGCGGGTTTGTCGTCACGGGTGACTCTCGAGTGACGGCGGGTGTTTTTGCAGGCAGGACAACCCTCTGAAAGATGCACCCCCACAGAACCCCCAGGCCCACGACTGTTGGGACTCCCCCAGCGAGGACGAGGAAGCGCTGTACGGCACGTCGCCCCCGTGCACCCCCCGGCAGATGAAACGCATGTCGGGCAAACACCAAAGAAACCAGGCCAGGACCGCCCACCGCTCCCCCAACAAGGGTAAGTGGCTGTGGAAATGAAATGTGCACTTTTAACTTTTAACTTGCATGCCGGCTTAACGGTGCCCGACCTGAGAGTGAGGCTTGTGGGTTGTTCAGTGCTGACTAAGGCGGCAGTAGCTCAGTGGGGTAGAGTGGGTGGACAGAGCGGGTCGTCCACTAACCGCAGGGTCGGCGGTTCGATCCCCTTGATCTCCCCCAACTGTCCACATGTCGAACCCCCACAAATGCACTGATCGTAAGTCGCTTTGGACAAAAGCGTCTGCTAAATGCCCCCTTTACTTGACTCGGTTGTTCTGGTTGCAGACTCCAGCCCGTCGGGGCGCGGCGGGGACAGCCCGAAGCCGCCGGAGCCGCCCCCCGAGGAGCCCAGCTACAAGCAGGGCAAGAAGCAGCGAGCGGCGCTGCGCTCCACCGAGAGGGACCACAAGAAGACCTTCGAGGGCTCCTTCATGCTGGATCCCCTCTCCAAGCCAAGTCCCTTTGGTGGCCACAACATGGACCCCAGGAAGCACTACTTGAGTCTGGGCTGCGGCAGCTGCAAGCTGCCGGTGTCCATGCCCCACTCCTTAGCCCGGACTCACCGGCAGACGTCGCGCACGGACTGCCCCGCCGACCGCCTCAAGTTCTTTGAGACGCTTCGGCTGCTGCTGAAGCTGACGTCGATATCGTCCAAGAGGAAGGAGAAGGAGCAGCGGGGCCTGGAGAACATGGCCTACATGGGCCACAACAACGAGGTCATCTGGCTGGAGCTGCAGGCGTGGCACGCCCGCCGCTCCACCGGCGACCAGGACCTGTCCCTGTACACCGCGCGCCAGGCCATCCCGGACATCATCAACGAGGTGCTGCACTTCAAGGTCGACTACGACAACCTGAGCCTCGGGCGACTCGGGATGTGCCTGGCGGCGGAGCCCCACCCCCACGGCTGCCCGGTCGCCCCGGGCGACGGCGCGCCGGGCGAGGAGCGGGAGCCGGCCGCCGACGAGGCGAACCACTACGGCGAGGACCCCCTGGGGGTCGGCACCTTCCTGTCGTCCGCGGCCACCGACGCGGAGCCCATGAGCCCCGGGCTGGAGTGCAAGGTGCACCTGCAGCGCCAGCGGCTGGCCTTCCACCAGGTGAAGCGGGTGATGGAGCTGCTGGAGTCGGTGGAGGCGCTCTACCCGTCCCTGCAGGCGCTGCAGCGGGACTACGAGAAGTACGCGGCGCCGGACTTCCAGGGCAGGGTGCAGGCGCTCTGCCTGTGGCTCAACATCACCCAGGACCTGAACCAGAAGCTGCGCGTCATGGCCACCGTGCTGGGCCTGCACGACCTGTCGCGCATCGGCTGGCCCGTGTTCGAGATCCCCTCCCCGCGCGGCTCCCGCGGCAACGAGGAGGACGACGAGGACGACGACGAGGAGAACGACTCCACCGCCACCTTCACGGCGGAGAGCGACGGCGAGGAGCGGGACCTGGTGGAGGAGGGCGGCGAGGGCCGCGCCGACGACCTGTCCCCGTCCCTCACGCCCGAGTTCGCCCGCCAGCTGTCCCTGGAGGACGTCCTGCCCGGAGGCGCGGCGGCGGCGGCGGCGGCGAGTGGGGAACCGGCGGGCGGCGCCACCACCACCACCGCCGACGTGTTCTGCCCCACGGCCATCTACAGGCCCTTCGTGGACAAGGCGCTGAAGCAGATGGGACTGCGCAAGCTGATCCTCCGGCTGCACAAGCTGATGGACCGCTCGCTGCAGAGGTCCAGGGCGGCGCTGCTGCACAACACGCCCGCGCAGGAGGTGAGTACCGGGGTCCCGCCGGGGCGCTCTCATGTGTCGGCCGTGCATGCTTGGTCCCCGCGTTCCCGGCGGAAGGACGGCAGCCCCTGAACCAACGGGGGGCAAAACCTTTGAAACGGGAAGTCATTCGGGAACATGGCCGTCGGGGATTGTCTTGGTTGAACTCGACTCTCAGCGGTGGTGGGGGTTATCTGTGTACGCAGACTGTACACACGGTGCGGCATGTAGATCGAGATTGTGCGTCGTTTTGTAAACAACGCAAACTCAGAGGAGTATGGTTGTCCTGCACACTGTCCTGCACATTTACCCACCTTACTCGTTTGATTGGCACACATAATGATAATAATTGCCCCCTA
>JAOPUI010000038.1:2740727-2750863 GCA_027123135.1 Urophycis floridana
ACGTCGACCAGCGTGGCGCGCGCAGTGAAAGCGTAGGATTCGGGTTCGGTGGAAAAAAATGCCAAGGTTCGGCAGAATCCGAACCCGAATACTGGATTCGGTGAAACCCTAGTGTTATTGAATGTTTAAAGCGTGTTTGAATTCTGATGCGTACACCCTCTTAGTTTAATACGCAATATGGATACTCTGTAAAAAGTGATCAGCTGGTCATTGTAACAACAACCATCTGCTACAAACATTGGATGAACGATGCTCTGTAAATGGGATCTTCTCAGTTTTCTGTGTCGTAAATTCTACTTAATCATTGAATCTGTACATATTTAATAAAACAATGCAATTCAAGGGGGCCTAGAACAACACATGTAGAATGCCATTTGAAATGATTAGTGGTCTTATTTTAACAAAAAAAAAACATAAAGAGAGAAGATAGCTAACAGCACTGAGCACAAGATTGTACCAATTCTGTTTAATATGCTATGCTATTAGTCGTTAACTCGTCGAGTTCTCCGCCCCCTAATCCTCATGGGAAGCTAATGCACGCTGGCTTCCCTGATGTGTGTGTGTGTGTGTGTGTGCCATGTTGCCAGACGTGGCTGTGGCTAGCTAACGCGGCTGTGTGTGTGATTAACCAGCGTTAGCCGTCATTAGCCTCTGCGCGGCGACGCAGCAGCAGACTGCAATTAACCCGCTAATCCGGCTAATCCTGCTAATCCACTAATGGAGCTAATCTGATAGACTGGCAAGAGCCTCTTCAATAGGGCTGTTTTTTTTCCAACAGAACCCCCCTCCCTTTATCCCGCGTTCACATGCACGCACACGCGCGCGCGCACACACACACACACACACACACACACACACACACACACGCAAAGATAACGGTCCTAAGCAAACACATATGGGTTCCCATTCACATAACCACTTGTTCTGACTGCACGGCCACACACTGACGCACATCGCTACACTAGTCTTTTGCATTCAGCCAAGCCCCTTCTCCTAATTAATTAAAAGGAAATACACAGACACGCAAACAACACACGCCGTCACAGTCACACGAGACGACCCTGCGCTGTTCCACACACACACACACGCAAACACACACACACAACACACATGCACACATGCAGACACATGCACACACATGCACACACACACACACACACACACACAACACACATGCACACATGCACACATACACACAGGCACACACATGCACACATACACACAGGCACAAACACACAACACACATGCACACAGATGCACACATACACACAGGCACACACACACAGACACTCACACACACAACACACATGCACACAGAAACACACACAACACACATGCACACATGCACACACATGCACACAGACACGCACACACATGCACACACACACCACATATGCACAGACACTCAGACAGACACACAACACACATGCACGTAGACACACATGCACACACACACACACACACGCACATACACATACACACACAGACACGCACACGCATGCACACACATGCACACACACACAACACACATGCACACATAAACACAGACACGCACACACACACATGCACACAGGCACACACACAACACACACGCACAGACACTCAGACACACACACACACAACACACATGCAAGCAGACACACGCACACATGCACACACACACACAACACACATGCACATACGCCCACACACAGACACAGACACGCGCACACATGCACACAGGCACACACACACAACACACACGCACACACACACAGACACACACACACACACACACACTACACACATGCACACAGACACACACACACACACACACACACACACACACACACACACACGAGGAAAGACCCCCAGCAGAGACCACTTACCTCATGGTACTGATGAACGTGTTTTCCGTAACAGAATTCATACTTCCACCAGCCCACCCCCTGGAGGGAGGGACACACACACACACACACACACACAGGGCTGTTAGACAGACACAGAGGCGTGTGTGTGTGTGTGTGTTGCCTGGGGCCTTCAGTGGGGCCTCACCCCGTGCAGGCAGTACGAGCCGCTCAGGAACTCCTTGATGAGCTGGTCGTCGGTCAGGCGGGAGATGTGGGTGCTCCCCACGGTGACCTGAGACGTCCCGCCCACCGTGATGGGCTTGTGGGTGGAGCTGAAGGCCTCCTCCCTCACCGGCGACGTGTCCTCCTGCGGTCAGAGTCACGGTGTTTGACGTTAATCTCCCAGGTAAGTTCAAACACACTCACAGAAGCCATGAGGGTAAACAGCGGAGACACATGCATGTAAAAGATAGAAAAAGAGAGAACCCCACCTCCCGGACCTCCCTGACCTCCCGGGCCTCGCGGGCCTCGCGGGCCTCGCGGGCCTCCAGCACCGAGGAGAACGGCGGTTTGAGCTGCTCCTGCTGGGCCATGTCCAGCTGGGTGAGCTGCTGGGGGCGCAGCGGAGAGCCGGACAGCGCCTGGCACAAGATGGCGTTCACCGGCGACGACTTGAACCTGCGAAGGAGGTTCGAGAGCAGGTCGGCAACAACAACAACCACAAACACAACAACAACAACAACAATAACAAAATGTATGCGGTCACGCCTGACCGACTCTTTCCTGTCAAAATAACAGCGGAGGCAAAGCAACACATCACACGCAGCCTCACTGCAGCCCTGGCGCCGTGGGGGGCGGGGGGCGGGGCGTACCTGAACTTGGGGTGGCTGCAGAGCAGCGGCGTGAGGATCACCACCTCGTACTCGCAGGTGGTGACCTCGGCGATGGACAGGATCTCGTGCTTGGCCTCGGGGTGGCACACGTACAGCACGGAGGTGGCGCGCGCCTGGTCCTGCTTCAGCACGCACGGGGTCCCGTTGCCCATCCCCACCGGGTAGTACGGCGTGAACTGGCCCTCGATGTTCCTGGTGGGCACCTGGTCGCCCGCCCCCCGGGACAAACAAACAACACAGAGAAACAGCAGAGCGTCAGGCGGTTCAACACAGCTGTCCGTGGGCAGGAATCGAGTGGCGTTGCACAGGAAGTTACGCGCCAGTGGCTCAGAGAGAGAGCAGACCTCTTTCTCGCTTTCCGAAGCGCCGTCTTCCGCTTCACCGCCTTTTTCTGCAAAAAAACGAGCGCAGGGATTAACCCCCGGTGCTGACGAGGGCCTCTGGCATGTGAGGAGGAGACGGCTGGCATAGAGAACAGCCACGCTGCTGCTGCCCCCAACTCACCCGTCTCAGTCATGATGCCCAAGAAGTACTCCTGAATACTGATTTTCTAGAGGAAGGCGTGAAACAGCGGTCAGTCCAAATGAGTCCATTTTGGTCATTCTTTAGCAAGTAATTCTATATGTTCACTCAGACAATTGTGCCAGTCATCACGATGACAGAAGGAAAACTAACCTGGCCAGTCTCCTTTTCCTCATGATACTGTCTAACATGTTTCCCGTGGCAGACTTCATAAGTCCAGTACGACTCAATCTAGAATGGGTCAGAACACAAAATAACACTTTCAATGTCCCTTAAATGAAGATTACATTTAACTTGCATACCACACTAGGATCAATTACAACACAGCTTAAGACAACTACAGGGAGGACATCCAACACCACCACAGAGGAGAGAACTTACCCTATAAGAGCAGCTGCTCTGTTTGAACAGAGGCTCCAGCAGAACCCGCGGTGCAGGCCCCGAATACACTTTATCATCGTCCTAGAATGTACAAATCACTCGTTTAGGACCATAGTTCTATAAAAGCCATAGAAGCTCATTCGCCATCACTTCCGATTATAACACACATTAACATATGAACGCAAGACAATCAGTGAAGCGTAACAACGCTTCAGACTTTATCAACAGAAAGTTGCTCATTGTGGAACGCAAATGTGTGAAGACAAGACACCAAGACGACGAGCCGAGCGGTCCGGAGAGGTGTAGTATTGGTGGATTAAATACAATAAGGGTAAGACTTCACATGAACAGGACACTCCACGGGGGGCGGTACACCACTCGGATACCAACACTCACCCCATCTCCTGGGGACAGGGACGGCAGGAGACATTTATACTTCTCTTTCTCTGCTGTGGTCATGATGACAAAGTCATCCTCATTGTAGAGCGCACCTGATGTGGGCTGAAATTGAAAAAGGAAAAAAACTTGTCAGTCAAAAAACTTTGGACTCAACAGTGGACGTGAGTGAGACACGACATCACTGCACAACACAAGCCGGACGACTAGATCCGTTCTTGTGCAGCTTATGAATGGCATACCAGAGTGTACTCTGAGCCAGGCCAGGAGATCTTGAAGGGGATTTCATCCGTGAACGTCTGGGGTCCCCCTCTGTTCGCCGAGACCCCGCCGCACGCCTCCACCAGCAGACCACCCAGAAACATCCACACCATGGCCCCCATGCTCGCTCCCCCCCTGCAGCGTCACTGAAACTCCTACAAGCCGAGCGTTGCCCTCCGCACGCACCCGACCTCACGACACATCAACTCGACACGGACGCGTATAACAACGGAAATCATCCGCAACTGACAGATATGCCCGGAGTCACGGTCAAACCAGGATGTCAACAAGACTACATACAACCGACCGGAAGTGGCGTGTAACGGTGCCACGTCATTTTCCTCCCGCCGCTAGTAAGAACGGCGCCCTCTGGTGGTGACACAGGGTAGGGTTTATAGAATGGCTATAGGATGTCAAAATGTATTGCACTCAAAAGACCAAAGAAAGACACGTTATCCTCTGTTCTAAAAACGTAACGTCAACTAAAACTGTCCATACTCTTTATACACTGTTTATACATTGTCCATACTGTTTATTTATTACTGTTTATTACTGACACACCACATACTGTTTATACACCTCATACTGTTTATACTGTTTATATTTTTTGTATATATTCGCGACCCTTTTATTTTTGTTTTTCTGGATTCTTATTTTTATGTATTTATATTTATATTTTGCATGCGTGTCTCGCACCAGGGCAGGAGGGAAATGGCATTTCGGTTTTTGTGTATGTCCTGTACATTCATGAAAACTGACAGCAAAGTTGACTTTACTTGACTTGACTCAAGTGAAGGTGAGATCGGGTTTAATATAAATAACACGTCTAATCTATTTTCAGATATTCCATTTAGTATCACCATCTATTGCTAAAAAAAACTTTTTTCTAAGTACCACCATCAACATGATAACTTCCGGCCCATCATCCATCAACCTCTTACCTTACATCCACCAAAGAGTTTGCATCTTTGACAGTCGCACAGCAGTAACTTAATGATATGATCTCTAAAAGATCAGTATTTTTGTGTCTTGTTTAAATAGCTTTATTCATGATCCATAAATCAGATTGAATCAGATTTCAGAAATATGTTGAATGATGAAAAATGGAAAATATATCAACAAGTAAGACCAGAAAGCGGTTAATATGTATGAAAAACCTAATAAGGATGATTTAATGATACATTTATAAAGATAACTAGATAAAAAAGAGAATAACAATTTACGATAACCGTATTATTTATTAGCCATCCATTTCAGGCAAAAACAAAGAACACATAGGCTATATTCTAAATTCATATTGATGGGCTCATTCATTGAAGGTCAGATGTAACCCGGTAGAAGTGAACAGAATTGTGACACATGTTACGCCAAATCTAATTTGCACTTCCCCTCCAGTCATAGAACTGAAGTGAAATAATCCGTTTTTCACCTTTTGGGGGAGCTGTTGAGATGTATGAGAAATGTGGGTAAGAGGAAAGATTATAATGGTGATTTTACGACAAAGACAGAGAGGATTAGGAGGAGAAAGGGATATGGGAAACAGGGAAGGAAACAAGCTGAAGAACATCCCCCTAGATCATCCATTTCTCTTTCACAGTTTCCCTCTGCATACATACCAGCCTATATATTATGCTGTGCATGCACACTCAGACTTCTCAAGAAGCTCTCTAGATACTGGCTGATAGAAAGCTAGCTCAAGCCTTTGCTCTTGTCCATGAATTGCAAATGTCCCTGAATGCATACCAACAAACTAAGATACCTATGCACGCACACACACGCATATGCGCAGACACACACACACACACACATACAAAATGTACAGACAGATGTTTCCATGGCAGCTGTTTGAGGCTATGTAGGTTATTTTAACGCCAGAAGTGGCGGTAATGCCTACATTCAACCTCAACAGTCACATGTTCTTCTCTGTGTGGATTAAATACACACACACACACTCACACACTAACACCATCAAGTCATCATTAAAAATACATGAACATCAAAGCATCAGAACGTTCACTTTCCTTCTCTCTTCCCATCCCTTGCTTACAAAATATTCTTCAACCCATCTAGTAGAACACACATATAATATTTTATAATGTATAATATTTGATGTTATAATTTTAACTACCTTTACATAAAAGCCTACCCAGAGAGCACACCTTTAACATGAACAAAATATCGGGCTTCTGTTTGCTTTGCCAGTACGATGAGGTAATGCTTTGTAGCTATTAATTACCTTTGTTATGGTACAGTATTTCCATTAGCTTGTCTGTTTTCCTAAGCTTGCTTACCAAGCTAATGCGTATGTTCCTGGGAAAAAAAATACAACGTAATTATCTTTAATTAAAGTGTTCGTTCATAATTGCCTGTGCTTGCGAAAAAAGTGTCTAGCAGCGCGATATTGACTGTACTCAGCCACCCTCATTACGATCTACATACATAGTTGAAGCAGGATTTAAGTGGGCGGGATAATAAACTAAATTAAATTTACAAAGACAAACTAATATTGAATGATCTTGCCGACTGTTTTGTTTATCCATTTTGAACGTGAAGCAGCCAGCGGAGTATGTGAACAACCTGATACACGCTTACAACACATCCATCCTTGGTGCTAACGTGACCACCAAATGGTGACTCCAGAACCTGCTGGTTTAGCTAGCCGTTACAAATGGAACACCAGTACGGGCAGAATGGGTCAAAGTGTCGAGCTGTGGACTGTTGTGACTGCATCCGTTTCAGACAATTCTGTGATTCTGTGAAAGGGAATAATACCCGTTTGTGATAGGAAGGCCTTGACCTACTCATGGACTATGAGCTTAACATTTCTGCAAAGCTATGTCTGATAGAAAATTGTAAATTATGAACATCATGACAAAACCTTTCTGATATTGAGCTAAAATATGAATCGTGCGGAGAGCTGTAAAGACTGTCTTTTCTCTCTTACACCCTCAATAATTCCAACATATTTAGAATTATATCTAAATTATTGATAATAATCCGAAACATTTTCTTTGCTATGTGCAACATACGCTGTTTGAAATGCCATATACTGCTTGCATTCAGAATCATATTCATATGAGTCACATGTCATATTTCCTACGACTGGTTTCTGGGGTAGTAATGACGCAACAACATGATGTACCATGATAAGAATACAGAGGGCGTGGCTTAATTTACACCAATTAACACTCAGCATTGGTTTAATTGGCAGAGCTGGAGGGGAGTTGATTGGCTTGCTCAACATGTTAATGCATGTGTAAATTGTCGACCAATTATGCAGCTGCTGCAACAGATTAAGCGAACAAAAGGAACGGAGGGAACAGCTCAATTGTTACACAAATGGGGCAGTTGAATGATCACAACAACGTCTCATTTTGCAGTTTCCCATACTTCCAGACATGTGCAGAGAGGACATGCATATAGATGATGGTTATTCCAGGGAGCTTGGCTTGTCTACTGTACATTGGAGGGAAATAATCTGCTTTATTAAGTGTGAACCTCCAAATGTATAAGGAACTATCCATCTTAAAATAGGACTTACTATTGTGCAATTCTGCATTTTGTCTGCTTAAAGGTGCAGTGTGTGTGAGAGTCAGTGGCATCTCAGGGTGAGCTTGAGATGACAACCGACTGAACACCGCCCGCTAATTAAAACATACTCATCAATAGTGGATTACAAATCTGGTCCTCAAGATGCCTCTAAACTGCACACACCACACCTTAAATACATAACAGGTGCTTAATGGTGATGCTAATACAGACAGTAATGTCGTCGTGCGATGTGTTACACGTGAGTCAACACGCCCCGCGGTCTCCTCTCCTCAAAGGTGCGAGGGAACAAACGCTCCGCAGCACCCACACTCACTGTATACGCTAAACGCTGCGTCTCGAATCCTTCTCCCGAAATATTCCTTAAGTAACGGGGTTCTCCTCGCCCCTCTCCTTGCAGCAGGTCTCCTTCACGGCTGCCTCGCTTCTTCGTATTACGGAGCCGTTGCCGGCTGTGTCCTTGCAGTGCAGCCAAATCACCATGGAGTCCATTAACGCTTCCTTCAGGGTCCTGAGCTCCCTGCCCACATCCCCCTGCCTCTTGCTGCTCCACAGCTAATTTAGTTTCTCCTACCCCATGCCGGGATGATCCCAGCCCCTGGTCGTTGTTGTGGTTGTGGATGTGGATGTGGTTGTGGTTGTTGTTGCTGTTGCTGTTGTGGTTTATGTTGTGGTGGTTGTTGTTGTTGTTGTGGTTGATGTTGTTGTTGTGGTTGATGTTGTTGTTGTGGTTGTTGTTGTTGTGGTTTTTGTTGTTGTTGCTGCTATTGTGGTTGATGTTGTGGTGGTTGTTGTTGTTGTTGTTGTGGTTGTTGTTGTTGTTGTTGTTCTGGTTGTTATTGTTGTTGTTGTGGTTGTTGTGCAAGAGAACCTGCTCCACATGGCTTCTCTGTGTGGGTAGTTATGCAACCCAATAATAATACGGTTCTACTAGTCACCATTTAGTCAAATGAACAGATGCTTCTATTTAGGGCGACAATCGTTGAATGTAGTTCAAGGTTTCAGGTTATTAAAGAGGCGGGTTATTGAAGGAGCTGTAAGCGATATTTACTGAAATAAGCGTAGACTAGCTCTGTACTCCCAGAGCCGGTACTCGGACACAGAGTGTTTGTTTGTCAGTGACATGAGTCCCTCAGTCCCTCAGGAGAGAGCGCTCCGTGAAGAGGCGGCCCTTTTCCGGCGTGCGTTCGCTGGCCGACAGCAGGGTTTCAGCGCTGAGTGACAAGGGCTGGACAGGCCGAGCTGCCGATTCCCGCACTCTCAGGATCGGCTTACACGACATGCCGAGCGGAAAAAAAAAAAAAAAAAACGGCTGTAGAAAAGAAAGAACAAAAGACAGCTGCCAGGAAATGAGGAAGGTGTCACCGAAGACGAACGTTGATACAGCTGCTAGGGTTATATATACAGGGCTTCGTTGTGGAGGTGGGCGGAGCCTGCTTAGTGCAAACACAGACAGGAAGTTTAAAGGAACCCTCCCTGCCTTTATTCCCCCCACGCCTCTCAAATCACACGGCAGATGGCAGATGAGCGCACATCTGGCCCTTTCACTCCCTCCTTATTAGTTTCAACCAATCATGTCGCTGGAGGCGGGGACATTGTCAGCGGGTAATCGGTGAACACAAACATGGCCGCCGTGGTGAACTGTAAAAAAAAAAAGAAAAAAGAAAAGAAGACCGCAAAGGTCTACACCCCCCTTCTGCGTGGGTGAAAAACGTAAATATCTCTGTAACGAAACAGGAAACGAGGCGTGACTGTCTTCATTTGTTTACTTCTAGGGAAAAAAACCAAAAACAAAACGTTGGACGTCGTTTGAGGGAGTGAACTTTTCAACGGGCGCCGTAATTGCGCGGGGCGGGCCGCCTCCGAGGGTCAGGCGGCCATCTTAGGCGCGGCGGGCCGGACTCTTATTGGCAGCGGGCATCACGCCGCGTCTCCTGCCCGCGCTGCAAAAGGCTTTGACCTTTTTCCGCCATCTCACGGCTGTCAGGGAGTGCCCTTTGGCAGGCGCCATGGCGTGCGTTTGACCTCCCCTCCCCACGCGCGCTTCGAATCGGACGCACCCCGGTGTGTGGAGTGGTCGTCGATAACCAGGTGTGAGCGAAATGAAAATGAAGAGGTGTTTTGTTTTGACGTGTTTTCAGGTCTGGTCTGTCATGTTTGAACCGTAAGCTACAGGCTAGTGAGTCACTTTTCCACAGAGAGAGGGGCGTGTGTGTGTGTGTGTGTGCGTGTGTGTGTGTGTGTGTTTGTGTGTGTGTGTGTGTGTGTGTGTGTGTGTGTGTTTGTGTGTGTGTGTGTGTGTGTG
>JAOPUI010000038.1:2867660-2879072 GCA_027123135.1 Urophycis floridana
CCTTAGTCGACGCCGGCATCCGCAGTAAAGCAAGCCGTGATGAGCGGGGATGCCCATGCGTTTTCACAATGTCTTCCCTTGAACCCTTGCTGTCTGCTGACTGTGCTCTTGTTTTCCTTTAAGGTCTGGCTCACCTGATGATGATGGGCAACCAAGGTATGAGCTCTGTTCCTCTCCTCCTCCTCCCTCCTCCTTCCCCCTCTCTTCTCTTACCTCCGTGTTTACTCCTCCCGTGTGTTCTATTGTGCTCCCCACTGTGTGACTGTCTGCCAGGAATGACGCTTGTGTTGCGTAGAGACTTGAAGCTTCGGCGATGGCCTGTTATTTTAAATGACCTATTTAGTTTTGAGAGCCACTCTCTTTCTTTCGGAGGTGACCTCTTTTCCCGTGCTCTTTGAGCTTTCAACTCCACACTGACTTGGACGCCACACTGTACATTATTAATATGAATCTGCTTCGGTGTTATGGTAGAGTCGTTTTTGAAAACATCCAGATACTTCCTGATGTGTTTATCTTCTTTAACACGGATGTTGTTAAAATGAACGGCAGAATTTCCAATGACATTCCTTGAATATATATTAAGATATAAGACGTAAATGCGTGCTCGAGTCGTCCCCTTAAGGCGATGACTCGGCTCGATACAAAGAAGTTCAGGGGTCAAAGACCAACACCGAGTGTCAGTTGCATTTGAGTTTGCTGCACATCATTCCATACGGCGGCGTTCCGAAACGCAGGGCTGCATAGACACCCTGCTGCTGCCCGCCATTCTCCTGCTCATGCGGACTTCACTGTTCCTCCAAATGCCAGACACATTGTTAATTTTCATACAATAAAGGAAAGCCATCAAGCATCTCTCTCTCTCGCTCTCTGTATCTGTCTCTCTCTCTCTATCACTGCTTGTTCCCCTACTTGACCATGACACTTACCGGTGTCTCCTCTCGTTTTTGTTCTTCTTGTTTTGTCTGGAATCTGCTTTCATGGAACATTTCATCAAATTTCATAGGTAAAAGTAAAGGTACTTTCATTTTTTGTTTATTTTTATTTTTTTACTACATTTGTTCACCTGATTGTACCGGAAAGTGTTTCTGCCATCATATACTTAGACTTGTGTAAGTATATCCGGTCATTGGCATTTTTCTATCGCTTACTTTGCAAATGTGAGTAAATGGTGTTCCAGGTAGGTGTCGCTTCTGCATCGCCTTTCATGTCGTCTGCTGTGTCAACGGCTTTTCTGTAGCTCGGTGCTTGGTTAGCTATGCTAACACCAGCACAGCATCACCCGATGGTAAATACACCTCCTTCTTTGGTTCAAACAATGGGTGTCAGGGCCTGTAGACAAGGCTCAGTCACAGTGTGGTGGGCCGTCCATCCTGGCGGTCAGCCTGACATCGCTCCCCTTGGGGTAAGTGGACTTCTGATTTTTGCCATTTGACTCTCCTCCTCAGGGCAAAGAGGGGAATCTTGGCTACTAAGGTCCCTACTGAGCGTTCAAGGTAAACATGTATTATTATTTGCATTGAGTGTTGGTCAAGTGTAGATTTTGAATGTGTTTTGATGGCCGCTGTCTGCTGCAAACATGGATACAATGTTCAAGATTCATGTATTCAATCATAAGTCATATAATTGACGAGTGGGACTTCAAGATTATTGAAGTAAAGAATACCAAGATTATAGGTGGTAGGTTTGCACATTAGAGACGATTAGTCAAGACAATTATCCTATTCTGCATAATCCTTTTGGCCTCATAATTGATTGATGCCAATACATCATTTTGTAACATTTATATCCATGATATTATTGCCATCTTTGCTACTGTAATGTACTTGCTATTTTCCTAAATAGTTTCTTTAGACAGACTAAACAACAAGATATCTCCCATTTCACCCATTTATTCACATTGTGGTCTACATTAAATATTATCTATGATACGTTATATGCTATTTGAAGCACTGGCAGAACAGGTAAGGCACGAGCTCTGTAGACAAAAATGTATTACTACTTTTAAAATATGGTGATATGGGATATTTCAAAATTGCACCTAATTACTGATGGGTGAACAACACCTACTCCTGCTACTGTCTCATCCTTACACAACAATGATATGCATGTAGTTTTATTTGGTGACCACCATCTTATAAGGTAAGTTATTTATCTTTAATACTAACAATGGTTTCCGGTCTCTGCAGTGGATTGACAGTGAGAATGCATATCAGTTGTATTGAAATAATACGCAAATGTTTAGATGTGTTTTGAGAACGTTGCTCGTCTATATGATCCCAAACCACAGTAGAGCATTGCTTGATATAGATTTATTTTCATGTTTTTGAAGATATTTCATGGCTTTTCATGCTCTTACTCTTCATCTGCTTGAAAAGGACACAACATTATATCAATACCAGATTCAAGGTTTTTCACTGTAACACGTATGTGGCTCTGAGGTAACAGAAGGCAAGCCACAGGGAGGGAATGCTGATGCAGCAACAAGGTCACTAAATCAGGCAAGCCTGCGAGCTGCTTCCTGTATTATATAACCAGAAGTCCAGTCATCCTTATCCACGCAGACACATCTTTATCCATATTTATATAGAATAAGATCTAGGAAAAGGGACAATATACTGTATGTGTACAGTTCATTATTGAGGAAACAGGGCTTTGTGTCGTTTTCTTAAGGATCTAGTTTTCAATGTCACCCACTTATCCTTGACTCCGGATGGCGAGCTTTGAGGATGGATTCTGTATGTTTACTGCATTAAGCTCGTCATTGCGGGTGGATTAGTGGAACCACCCGAGCACGACGTGGAATAAGTCATTGTGCCACAGAGACATGTGGTGACGGGGAAGGTAAAGGCTTTGAAAAGTGTCCCTTTTCTTATGCAAATCAAGAATTTCCCAGAAGGATTTAATTTCTTTACTTTTACGGCAAAGCCCAAGTTTTATTTCTTATTCAAACTTTTTTCAACTCTTGGTTTGTCCTGTTGAGATGGATGATTCTGTGGGTGGTACCTGGCCAACATAGCTGCATAAAAAGATGCAGATATCCCGACATTAAAAGGCAATATAAAGAGTTCTGTAGACATAAAAATACCACAAAAGATAAAATAAGCAGCGCTGGAGTCATCCACCGGCTTATTTTAAGAATGCTTTGGATTCAGAGAAAATTCACAAACCCTTGAGTTTAAGGGTCCTTCTGCAGACTATTCCCAGCTGAGAGTTCTGATGGCATGAGGGGTAAGGAATATAAGATAATGAGATAATGAGTCTTCAGGAATGAGTGTGACAATTTCACACCGGGGAACACTGTGACAGGGCCATCCACACACCTGGAGGGCAGGTAGAGAACACACAAACATACTCTGATTTTTGGAAACCTTTCAACCGATATTTCAATGCCTTGCCATCCAAGGTAATTGCCTCACACCACTGAATATGCAAGCCGCTCCCACCAAGTGTTACAAGCCAAGGCCTTTATTTTTAGACTACACAGTTTAGCGGTTAGATTGCCTGACTTCCAGTCGTGGGGTTACCGGTTCAGGCCCCTGCTGAGATGTGGTTCCTGCGTGCCCGGTGTTACATATGCTTGAGTTCAGTTTGACTCACATGAAACATGGCTTTTTGTTTGAAATCACTAAATTACTGAACTGGGTCATACATCAACCACAGGAGAGAAAAAAGGTTAAAGACCCAAAGATATTAATCTGTGCAAACAGTGTCAAACAAGACTAATTTGGATTGGCACCAAATCGCTTGTAAAGGTTCACTTAATCATAACTGATACGAGCATTGAAAGGGCAGTTAAGTATAAAAAATATTAACATGGAACATTAACAGGCCAAACTGGCCTTGTCTTATATACACAGTTAACGTTCATTACGTTTAATTCTGGCTCTCCGTAAGAGTAAATGCTTTCAAAGTTATGATACCTATTAAGTTATCGATGTTGTAATGAACAACTAACTCACATTGTAATAGCTGTATCTTATTCAGTAACTTGCTGTTCAGGATTACAGTTCCCATTAGCCAGTGTTGGTTTATCAAGTGTATTTTCAAATCTATCTCATAATGCCTTTCTACTCAGAAACAATAATCACTTTACATGTAATTTATTGGCTAAATGCTTGGGTTTCAGTTTAGAATATTGCTACATACCTCAGAAAGGCTGTGTAACCGCATATTGGACGATATGTAAGAGAGTGTGTGTTCATGTCTCATAATGCAACATATCCTTCTCAGAAGCCCATAGCGTCACTACAGAGCAGCGAGTCAGCATGCAGGCATGTCAAAGGCCTGACTGCATTCTGTATTTGACAGGAACACACTGCCATGTGGCGCCGTATTGAATCTACAAGAGACGTTTCACTTGTAGTTTCACGTTGAGACCTAGCGGTGGAGTCAGTGGAATTCTTTCAGCTCCACTGTGTCTCTTTTCGCATTGAAATCTACAGTTTGAGCATATACAGCCTACCGAGAGAGGGTTTAGCTTGGGACACGACTTCACCTTGACTGTGGACAACAGGAAATCAACACCATTTTAAATAAGTGTATCACATGTCTCTGTGGATCCCCGGTCGACCTCCATTACTGGAGGGCTGTAAGTTGGTTAAATGCTACCACCTTGAATTCTTAATTCAACTGTTTACTTCACCCCCTGCATTATTGTGTCGCTCATTTTAATGTATCATCTGCGGTGTCACATTTAATGTAATTAGAGTGCTGTGGTTTACTGTTTTAACACTGGGAAGCCGAAGAAAACGCATCTCCATAGAACCTCCTTCCATCCAGCGGTCAGAACGTTGAAAACACAGATACATTTGCTCATATCGCCCACGTCCAAGAAGTCCTGGCCTCTTAATTTAAATGGTAACCTAAACAGGGAGATAATTAGAATGATCAAAAGGCGTTACCTTTCGATTGCCCTTCTTACCTCTAAATTAGTTCTTCATTACCTCTTTTTTTTCTTTTTCTAAGCCTCTCTAACATTTAAGAGTCCTGCTGGGGGTTTTGTTTTTAATAATGCTTAAGGGAATGGTTATGTTAAATACCCAACCAAATTGTGAAGCATGTGTCTCTGAGCTATCTGTGTTCTTCTTAAGCAGTTCATTTATCTGCCGGTGGCAGCCGGTCTCATTAACTGCTCTATTTGCAATCACATTTTAAAATTAAACAGCATCTCTAGCACAACCTTTTGAAGTACATTTTAATGCTTGATTTAAAGAAAATGTGTAAAGTTGTGTAGGTCTCCACAGTGTACCATCATTATTTGTGCCATAACAAAATGCTAAGTAGGGCTGTCAAACTACAAATAAATAAATAAATACAAATTCTAAGTGACCAATTAAGTTAATTAATCACACTTTTTTTTTGAAGATGCTTCAATTTGTGAAGTTTACTCCAATGTGTGAAGACACCAAGATAACAAGGTGGAGTTAAATGAGTATGCCATGCATTGTTTGTGAACTCTTCACCGTTAGAGATGTGAGGTGTCATTCATAGCACAGCACTTAGAATGATAGATGGAACACATTTTGAAAAGCGTGGTGTTGGAACGGTGAGCAGACCCATTTCTCCTTCAGGCAGAGGCTCAGCATAGAGACATAGTCCGAATGCACGGCTAACCTTCTTCTTTTATGTGGCCAGCGAGAGAAGAGAGCCTTTAGCATGGCACAGAGGATTCAGCGGTGGTCAGATACCTTCTAGTCAGAGAAGACAATTCACGGTGTTCAGAGTTTGAAGATTCTCCTCTGTGCGATGTTGGTGGGCTTTGCTTTATAGAGGTGGACAGGTCTCAGTTTGCACAATGTCATCGTCTGACTGGGGCAGCTGAGTCCATCAAGTTGTTATTTGCTAGCACATCTGAGGGTTGTGGACTCTTCTTCTTGAAGCGTCTCGTCCAGCCCGGTCCACAATCTTTCCCTTTCTCCTCCTGGTAGGCACTGTAAGTCCTCATCTCTGGGTCGAGGACTGAGGCAAGGTGAGCCAGGTGGCGCCGATTTCAGCCACCCGTGTGGCTGTCATCGTCCACCCTGAGAAGCTCGGTCACATGCCTGCATGACGGGAGTTATCAAAGTTATCAGGAAATTAAATGTCTTATTTTGGCTTATTTTCCAATTTGATTAACACTTTTAGTTCTGCCCCATTTGTGTCACTGGTCACCACACACAATAAGCATAGTGCACCCTTCATCTCAGTCATTATGATTTGAGCTGTACATGGGTAAATGTGCTAAAGGAAGAATCGTCACTGTTGTTGCTGAGAGGTGTGACTTAATCCCCAAATTTCCAATTCCTTGCCACCATGAGAAGACCAGTGGTCCGTGGTCATGCTCAGCTTACACCAATTGTAACTATTTTTGACTTATTTTCAGAGGCAAACAAGCTGTGGATTTGGTTGATAATTAGGCTTCTTGTTGGTAGCATGTAGGTTGTGTTGGCGGATGTGGTTTGATTCCCCTCCATCACCGCCCTTGTCTTTCAACATGTTAATTGGCCTGCAGTCCACAGCAATCCGTTTTGCAATTGAGCCAGTTCATTTGCTGGTGGCACATTTACTTAACTTTAGTGCGACCTGCTGCATTTCATTAGCGTTGTTTAGTGAGTTTTAATGTTGCCTGGGTTTCTAACCAGACTTACAAATTCACTCTCCGGCATGTGTTTGGCATTGCTGCGGGAGACTGGCTCTGATTCTTAAGAAGTGTAACAGTCAGTCTGAGAGAAGTCAGCAACATTGATTCATTGTGTTTTCTGTCGTGAATTACAAAAGGTACGCCAAGCCTGTGTCATAAGCGACTTTGAATCATCAGCTGAATTCAAAAACTCACATTCATTAGCAATGTTAGCAATGCTACTTTTATAATATAAATGTACATTATATAGGTAGCTTTCTGTAGATAATTGCTAAGATAATTGCTTTATTTATTTATTGTTTTCCTAAAGTAGATTGTTTTCCACTGAGCACGGGATGAGCAGATATAGGGTTTGCAGGAAATCAATGAGTAGCCTTTAGGCACGACTCCGGTCGGGTGGAGCTGGAAAACAACGATTCAGAGTGAACTCACTTCACTATTCACTATCACTATTTGTTGATTTTATCCAGACCCTCCATGATCCTGTGGTGTGTGTGTGTGTGTGTGTGTGTGGTATAAATATCTGTCTGACATTCGTCTTTAGATTTGTCTTCCCGAGAGGCAGCTTTTGTATCACGTAGTGCCGCATCATGTCTGTTTATGTACTTCCTTTCACCAGGGTTTAGGAGACCTTGAGGGCTGGTAGTCAGACCTCCCGCTCAAGGGATGAGACTGAATAACTCGAGGGGACTTCATGTGATGGACGTGCCAAATTGGACACGCAGTGCGTCTTGAATTCAAAACGGGCCATGAAAAAGAGCACAGAAACAAAATCAACAACACGGTGGTATTGACGCGGGACGGATATTTGAGGAGTTTCAAAGAAACGTAACGTGATTTCCAGAATGCTGGCCTGATGGACACATTTTGGTTTGTTGTGCCCGGCTAAGTTCCCTCGCTCACTGATAATGCATTGGATAAGTGGAGGCATTCCTCCACATCTGTGTGCTGTCAAAATAGACCATTTGTCTCGGGCTTGGCTGTCTGAGTCTGTTTCTCTAGGTCATAAGGATAAGTGAAAACAACAGAAAACTTTAAATTAATATTTATCAATGTCTCTCACAAAACACCATTATGAAAAAAAAAAAAAAAAATCCTGAAAAACAAGAATATGATTTTCCCATCGAAATAGGTAAAGTGAGAATGTGGAATAAAAAGGGCTGGATCAATACGAATCAGGCTCATCTGGTTCCCCAGATGGAGTGGAAGGAGATCTGCTCAGAATCGATACCTCAGGTCGATGCCAGAGAGACGCTGCAGTGATAACAAAAAAAAAATCCCTCTTTTTCTGGCGCACCAGAAAGGATTCAGAACAGAAAACAGATCCCGGTGAAACACCTATATTCCACTCTTTAACTCTGGATTCCATAATTTGCCTGTCAGTTCATATAGCCATATTTCACAACTGTGCTTATGGATTATGGAATTCATTTCGCATTGTGTCAGAGTATTCAAATTGGGTACATCCCTCACGACGTGTCGGTAAGAAACGATAGTGGGGGAAATGTGCTATACACAATGGTTATGTTATTAGAAGCCCAGACCGCCAAAGGGCTGCTTTGTATTGGTAATTTATGATCACCAAGTGGCCCGAGGCTTAGCCGCCTTCAAAGAGCTTGTGTCCCATTATACACCCGTCATGCTTCCCTTTCCATGCAGACAGAAGCTCCGAAAAATGGCTACAGTGTTATTCGTTTTTTGGGTGAAATGACTCACTGTAATAAATATTAATTTCTACGACCTGTGACTCTTTCCCCCGTCTCCTATTGGAATGATGCAGTGCAGCCCTGGCTTCACTGTGTCGGCGGCCAGCAGTATGGACAGGGGTAGTCCTCCTGATGATCCCTCACCTGTCCCTGGCCATAGTTTACATTTGGCTGTGCGTGGTATTCAGTCAAGCTCCAGCCCGTACAGTTAATGATGTTTACATCCAAACTGCTGTTTGTCAATGACAACAAAAAAAAACACAGAAAAGAGCGACAAAAAAAAAAAAAAAAAAGAGAGAAAAAAATTGAAACCGCTTTTTTCAAATCAGGCATGTCTAGGAAATGGCAAGGTTCCGGTGGGGAATTGAATGGTCCATTTTGAACCGAGCCTGCCCTGGAAAACCCGTTGGGGGTCAGTGGCAATTTGTCTCAGGAGGTCTGCTCTGAGAGTCATTATGCTGCAGCGCCTCAGGCCCTGACGGACAAAAGCATTTCAAGCCATACTTGCATTCCCATTATATGTCAAGCTTCTCTCGCTAACACAACACCCCTTATTTCCCTGCTAACTCCTGGCCCCCTCGTTTTGAACATGTTCCTCTGTCAGCATCGTATCCTACATGCCGCGTTGACGTCGTGTTGGGGGCAGGGCTGGTGAACCCTCGTTCTTCTACACTGCCCTGGCTGACCTATGTGGTTGATCGATGACTCACATGTTGTGCATCATGTGGTTTATCCACATAGACGTCTGTTTGAATACACGGTGCTTCATTGTTGTCTGAGCAAAAGCCGTTATTTACCCTAAACCAAAATGTATACATAGACCACGCTATTTCTGTGGAGTGCAAAGACGAAGGAAATTGGTTCACGTTTTTTACTTAATTGATTGGCTCAATTTAAACTTTTCAGTTTGTGGTGTGGTGTGGCAGGAGGACAATGCGATAAGATACATATAACAATAAATTCAACACATACAATGTATATATAAGCAATAAAATAAACATCTTTGATCATGTCTGCATATATATAATTTGTTATTATATTTTTATTTTTAATTGGCAATGAGATTATGCAAATGCATTGAAATTGCAAAAATTGTTATACTGTAGAGAATGTATCTACTTCATTTTGCTTTCACTTTCTTTGCTTAAAAATGTGTATCACTGTTACAGAACTGTCAAACATTCTATAATTGGTCCATATAAATGGCTTTGGATGGCCTTTCCTGACACATTCTACCACATATACATGCACAGTTACAAGCTAGAAAAACCAGCTTTTCCACACGACCTTTCATTCTCCTTTAATTTAAGCAACACACCGTATAATTGACAAAAAAAACTTCCTGTGAGTCTAAAAGATGGGTCTATCATTTCAAGACAGACTATGTGCAATGACCCTTTCTTAAAAGCATTTTTTTGGAAAAATGGGAGCCTGACCACCTTCTTCTTCTGTTCCACTTGGATGTGACATTCAGACAGATAAGTGATCGTGTATGTGTGAATGCAGCATTTTGCTGAGCTGCTTCCAGAGACAACAGCCCTCATACTCAAGTACATTTTAGTTTTCGCTATTGCATCACAGAATTGCAAGATTTATTGTCTCCGACATACTATAAAAATGTGCATACTTCCCTTTGGAGATCAAGGCCCAGATATCTAGTAGGCATTATTATGTTCTTAATATTCAAAGTTAGATTCATCTTAAGATCCAAATCAAACCAAACAAGAATGGTACAGGATTGGATGTAAATTATACATCCAATTATATGCTTAAGCGAGTAACATTTGATACACCAAAAATAATGACAAGGTCAAGAGTAAATAAAAGCCTATTTTTCTCATACGTTTTTAGTTACAATGTGACATCAATGGTCTGTGCAGGCCTCAATAGTTTCCATTACCCATAGGGATTTAGCTTTGCTGTATTGTAGATTTCAGACTACAGGAAAAGCATCCATAGAAATGTGTAATCCTGTAACAGTTTGTACATAACAACACACTGTTTGATAATACATGGCTAACAAAGCTGGTTTGTAATGCAAAAGAGCAAAAGTTTAGATTCATTGGTGTAGAGTATTATGGATCGAATTAAATTGATTAACAACACTTGACAACAATTTACAATTTGAAGATTTATTCTGGTTTTACCTGGAAAAGGCAGGCTTGCTGGAAAAAATGGCATTTTACTAGAAATGTTTATAAAAAACACATGTAAAGAACCTATTGAGGTAAAGGACGAGGAACCCTGAATACATTGCTTGCACATAACAAAAAAAGCACACTTTGCTGGCCCTTTGCTGATTGTAAGGTCATTGGAGAGTTGTATCAACATGTCCTGTTTCCTGAATATCTACTTGAAAATAAACTATTCAATTAATTGAGAATGGCACCTTGTTTATGCTTGCAAATTCTAGGATGACAAGAAGTGCACGTTTACAGGAGGTGCATAGAGCGCATGTTTCCCCTATAGCAATATAATCACACTTACGAGCCCCAGTAATATAACTTAAAAGAAGCAATTATGCTAATCATATATTACCTGTATATATATATATGTCATATTTTTGTCCATACTGTTGAGTACATGTTTATTTAGGTGGCAAATATTTGTGAAAGAGTGTTGGGTCTATGAGCTAACATCATTATTATGGTGGCATGCTGATATTTGCTGTAACTGTTAAGGACAAAAACAGGTCCCAGGGCATAAACATAATGAATACATCATTATATACAATTATACAAATTTTGATTAATATATATATTTATTATACAAGGTTTAATTACTGTAAGTATACACAACATTAATTCACCAACTTTTGAATAATATTAATATGAACGATCTGGCTTGAGAATTAATTGGGACATAATTAGACTCATCAACTGACTAAGTATACACACAATCATTTGGCCAAAAATGACACTTTGTCATAATCATAGCTATGCTTACCAGCAACAATGTTTCTTGCATGATAACGTGAATTCATACAACTTTAAATGTATTTACTTAAAAAAAAAAAAAAAAAAAAAAAACTGAATAAAAAACAAAACCCATGCTCTTGTAAATTATGGTTAAAAATGTAAACTTTTT
>JAOPUI010000038.1:3148213-3161690 GCA_027123135.1 Urophycis floridana
ACACACACACACACACACACACACACACACACACACACACACCAACACCCACACACACACACACACATGTACACACAAACACACGCACACACACACCAACACGCACCCACACACACACACACACACACACACACACACACACACACACATGCACACACACTTTTATCTTGCTATCTCTGCAACAAGCAGAGTTATACACGTTTTAAACTTTAACTCTAGTCTAATTGCTCATTTTCAAGCTTTATTTAATGACCCTGACCAGTGCCTGTGTCTCTGGTGATATGGTTCCTCCTCCTTCAGCTCCGTGCAGAACATCGTCAGTCTGACAGCTATTGAGAAAGGAGCCTTCACTGACCTCCCCAGACTGGAGCACTTGTAAGGATTTTTTTTCGTAAACAATATGGGTTATTTATTAAGGCACACATTTCTTTTTCTCCTGGCCTTGTGTCCTCCTATTTTGATTTTCGGGCAACTCAAATTACCATAGTGTTTCCATTAGGAAGCTGTGGAACTATTATGTAAATTAACACAAAACAATAGTGACAAAATGACAGCATTTACTTGTAGTCATGTCAATGAAAAGTGTCTTTAATAACCAATGGGGCACCATTATGTAGCACGGTGACCAAGTCAGTACTCACTGGCTTGAGACGTGCCCGTCCTTGACATTATGACCCATTACGTTTACTTTTGATATGTTCGCTTTGTTTACTTTAGTTTGGATCTAATCCACTCCATGTTGTATCTGAACAGGAGTATCTGCAACACGGGAATGATGCACTTCCCGGACTTCACGTCCGTCTCCTCCCTCATGTCCCAAGTCAAGCTGTAAGTCAAGGCGGTTGATGGTGCGGTGTCCATTTTGTGTCCTGTCCCTATATCATCCTGCTGTCAAACACATGCCCGAGTGGAGCCAAGACTGTCCACTCAAAACTCCACAAGTTACCGCTATCTAATCTTTCATGGCGCCAACAAAACTGGCCTCAGCCCTCTCTCATACAGGCCACAATTCACTTGATGTGGGATAATAACTCTCAAAACATAATCATCAACAGTCTGGACAGTTTCTTCACTAAGCTGTTCCCGTGACGTTGATATTTTTCTGTGCAGAGAAATAGCAGATAACACAAAGATCGACTCCATCCCGGCCAATTCTTTCAACGGCATCGCGAAGGACTATGTCTTCATGTGAGTACAAGAGCAATATCAATTTTTCATGACGGCCATGTTTAATCGATGAGCGAGTATTGGTCATAATTTATAAGGCATGCTTTTGCTAGGTCTCACTGCACATGTATAATTGAATGCCGCAGCTTGTGAGCTAACTGTGATATATCCGTCGTACTGGCAATATTTGTGAAATGTCCTTGACAGGAACTTGTTAAGAAATGGCTTCAAGGAAATACAGTCTCATGCCTTCAATGGAACAAAGATAAACAGGCTGTAAGTACGTCTATAAAGATTCTATTTACAACAAGTTTAATGAAATATGAGAGTGTTGTGCTTGATGACATTATTAATGATGTGGATTTGTCTTGAGGATTTTCTGTAATCAGAGAAAATACGTAATCAGAAACAGAATGTGCCAGCAAGTAGGAGTTATGTAAGCCAAAACATAGATTGGACGATCCTTTGTGTCCCCCTGAACCATTCTCTGGAATTGGAAACACAAGTTGTGCTGAAGTTCATTAAAATCTTACTTCACTGAGTGTGAAGTCTTGAACACAATGATGCCACTGAGTGTTTATGGTTAGGTCTTTACTGCGACGACTGAGAAGCCAAATAATCACTTCAAGCCTGCAGAGAATTGCACGGAAAATGTATATTTCAATGGCCCGCAAATTATACTTTCCAAGTTAACCTGTGTAATTGTGTTTTTCAGAATATTGAGAGACAACAAAGATCTTTACAAAATCCATGATGGTGCCTTTGATGGAGCTTTGGGCCCAATGCTGCTGTAAGTGCAACAGGCTGACAATTCTCTGCCCCTACGGTCTCTGCCTTTACTGCCACCTACAGGACGCAACAGACACAATCACTGCTTTTGAGCCATAACAATGCTCCAGCCACTTATCTATTGAAAAGGTGATCATCTATTAGTGAGTGTGTTTTTTTAATTGGATGTGGACATTAACATTAACCCTGGTGTAATTAACACAGAATACAGAATTGACACTGGGTAATTGAAGGCAACCCTGACTGTCACATAGGCACACAGTCTCGATGAACTAGACAGGCTTTTACTTTTGGTTGAACGTCAGCATCTTTGAGAACAGCCACTTATAGGTCCTCTAAGCTTCCCGCATGTTTGTATTATTGTTCTCGTGTCCTTCTGCAGGGACATCTCCTCCACAGCTCTGAGTACATTCCCTGTCCAAGGGTTGCTGCAGGTGAGGATCCTGACGGCCGAGTCTGCCTACACTCTGAAGGTTCTCCCACCGCCAGGGAGCTTCACTGAGCTGTTGGAAGCCAACCTCACGTACTCCAGCCACTGTTGTGCCTTTGACACCTGGCGTCAGAAACAAAGGTTGACATTTTTACGTCATTGTGATCAACAATTCAAACCCTAAAAGGAAAAACGGGCGAGGGAGATGTTTTTCATTCACCGGGCGCTGCGTGGTAACTCTGTTGTCTCCCACTTTGACATCAAAAGGGAAAGCGCATTGAAGAACTTCACAAGGCTCTGTGATGTCACCGAGGCGGACATGTGAGGAGACGTTTTTTTCCTCTTATAGCTGAAGAGCTGTCTTTATTTTGTACATCCCACTTTTCAGCATCGTGAGATTTTACAATTCAGGACTTTTTTTCCCATTTCCATGTGCTCCTCAGGCAACCCGCTGCCGATGTTTTGTACGGCATCGACTACATCACCTTCCAGTACCCTGACGTGGGACTGGACTGCCTGAACATTCCCCGCATCAAGTGCACGCCGACGCCAGACGCCTTCAACCCCTGCGAGGACATGCTGGGCTCCGCCGTCCTGCGCGCCCTCACCTGGGTCGTCACGGTCTTCGCGGTGACCGGCAATCTGGTGGTGTTGGTGGTCCTCCTGGTGAGCCACCAGAAGTTCACCATCTCCCGCTTTCTCATCTGCAACCTGGCCTTCGCGGACCTCTGCATGGGGCTCTACCTGCTGCTCATCGCCGCCATGGATTCCCACTCCAGCCATCAGTACTACAACCACGCCGTGGACTGGCAGACGGGGCCGGGCTGCGGCACGGCCGGCTTCCTGACGGTGTTTGCCTGCGAGCTGTCCGTCTACACGCTGACCGTGATCAGCGCCGAGCGCTGGTACACCATCACCAACGCCATGCGCCTGCAGAAGAGGCTCCGGCTGCGCCACGTGTCCGTGGTGATGGCCGCCGGCTGGGGCTTCTCCCTGTTGGCGGCCCTGCTGCCCCTGGTGGGGGTCAGCAATTACAGGAAGGTGAGCATCTGCCTGCCCATGGACATCGAGACGCTGGGCGCCCAGGTCTACGTGATGGCGCTGCTGGTGCTGAACGTGGTGGCCTTCGCCGTGGTCTGCCTGTGCTACGTCTGCATTTACCTGAGCGTCCGCAACCCCGACCTGCCCACGCACAAGGAGGACACGAAGATCGCCAAGCGCATGGCGGTGCTCGTCTTCACCGACTTCCTGTGCATGGCGCCCATCTCCTTCTTCGCCATCTCGGCGGCCCTGCGGGTGCCGCTCATCACCGTGTCCCACTCCAAGATCCTGCTGGTGCTGTTTTACCCCATCAACTCGCTGTGCAACCCCTTCCTGTACACCATCTTCACCCGGGCCTTCCGCCGGGACGTGTGGGGCGCGCTGCGTCACTGGGGGTTCTGCCGGCCCAAACCCGAGCCCCTCAGGGCCCGCGACCCGCCCCCCAACGCGGCCGGCGCCGGGAGCAAGATGGCGGGCGCCGACGCCCCGTCGTTTAACTTCTACTTCTTTCACATCAGGATGCAGGGTTGTCTGCTCAGTAAGGGAGCCACATGAGCACGCCCTCGGCGCTCGCCATTATGTCGCACCGGTCGATAAGATTGCCCTGGCCCCGGAATGCGTTTAAGGTGAAAATGTCGATAGAACCCCTGTTCCTTGTTCCTCGGTCAAGAGAACGATAAGCACGGAACGCATCTGCATGATGTTGTCAAGACAGGTCGCACACTTCAACAGCTCAATGAAAGGGAAATGAAGGTACTTGGCAAACAAGCAATTCAAGAGATGAATACAGATAACATGGGCTGCAATGGCTGGGACACTTTGTTAGGTCAACACAGAGTGCAGTGTGAAATCTTCTCTGGTTTAATTAGAGTTCCGATGTCAGTGGTGAAGATGGTTACACTGAGCTTTAGCAGTGTCTTCAGTCATGCTGCAGAACAGCGATGACATCGCTGGATGGGATTCTCTTCTCGCTGCTAGCCAGACGATCGGAGATCTCGCGGTCGACCAAACTACCCACTCAAGGGAAGCCTTTAGAGACTGGCTGGTTCTACTCAGTGGATCCTGAGGGCTACCAGGAAACATGAATAACGGCACTTCTCACTGCTCTGTCCGGTTCACAGTGAACACACTTATTGAAGATGCTCCGTTTTTGTAATAAACAATCAAGTAAATAAAAAACATTTAAAGGAAATGTGCTTCCATTTTTTAAAAATTATTTCTGCAATCAGACAGGCCTCACCTTACATTTCTCAATTCCATTGATTTTGTTTGTGGTTTAGTTTTTGTGCAGTTAGACTCAAAGTAAAAGTTTAGATTTTTGCATGTGTAATTCACACACACCTTCCAAGAACAGAAAAGCCATCAGTGAATAATCAGAAAGCCACTGAGTCAGATAACCAACACCTCAAGCACAACATGCAGGACCCTTGTATGCATCTACAGACCCTTCAGTTCAGTGGGTCTTGTTTTATAGAGCGCTCAACAGAAAACGATGGGGTCAATTGGTGGTGTACAGCATATTTAATGTGGAGTTGAAAACAATATCATTTTTCCCCCATTCAGAGTGTCGATAATAAAGAATACATTCAACAACAAAGAATACACAACTCCTACTTCAACGATAATATAAATAAATATATACACATACAATAAACTCCCAAAGATCTTTGCAATAAAATAAAGCAGTACAAAAAAAAAAAACTAACCATGGCTTACTCATGGTGATCAGTGCCTCAGTCTTGGTCTCTGGAGGCACTAGAACACTAGAACGAATCACCACTCCGCCTCCCCGACCGCCTTGGAGAACACGTAGTCCCTGCCTCCGTAGCACATCACGCCGTCCTTCAGGTGGAACTTCCAGCGGTTCTTGCTGCGGTGGATCTGTCAAGAGGGAAGCGTTACAGTAGGGCAGGCGCGCGGACGCAAACGAGGAAACAGAGCAGGCCGGATACCTTGTCATACTGACACACGATCACGTTGTCCGTGTCGAAGAGGTCAGGGATGTCCTGCTCGATCACGTCATCTCCCGAGTTCAAAGGATCCTAGCGGAGAGCCTCGTTGATATTATAGTGCACACACACACACACACACGATACATTTTGTATGACTCAAATCCTATTTGCTTTGCTCAAATAATTAGCAAGGGCCGATTAAAAACATTTGGAATCGGACAAGATGAAATGGGCCCAAAACAATTGCATGGTTCCTTGGACTTCTATTGGATATGTTGAGAAGAACAATGATATAAAAGCCCAGCCGATTAAGGCCCTCAGGGAAGGAAAAAGTGATCAAGCAGCCACTTCCACCGGTCCATCCATACCTCTTCAACAACATCAGCAAGCTCATCCACTCCATCACTGTCACTGCAGGAAGAGGGGCTGTTTCCATCGCTGCTTCCATCAGCTTCCTGCAGGGCCTTCATGGCCTCGGCATTGATCATGCCCAGGAAATCATTATCTTCCAGAGGGACTTCATCTTCTGCCTCCACGTCAGAGTTGTCCACCGGACCGTCCAGCTGAACAATGTCTGACAACTCGGGGTAATTGGCAAACTCGGGCTTGGTGGAAAATCATCAGAGGATGAAAATATTCAAATGACGGACGGTATAGTACATAGCCTCAGACACTCAACTGACTTTCAGGCAGGGATTAGACATTGTGGAATGTTTGAATCTACAGTATAAGGATGCACGTGAAACCAAATTAATCACCCCGGTAACAGCCTTGCGAAGCTCATCTCCGATCACTTCCTTCAGGATGTCGTCTATGTCTCTGGACACCGCGCCCGCCGGCGCCCGGGCCAGCGTCTCCAAGGCCTCCGTCCGGAGGTCCAGGAACTCAGCGGAACCGGGCGTGGCCACACCGGCGCCACCGGGCTCCTGGCCGGGCCCGGGCGGCGCTTCCACGGCCACCCCTGTTTGCTTCTGTTGGGATACCTGAGAAGGCAAGTTCTCCGCAAGAGGAACTTGAGACGGCTGGCCAGCCGCGTTCTCCTGACCGGGGTTGAAGGTTTGACTTTTTTGTGACGCTGGTGGCTGAGATGGAGGTGGAGCAAAGGCTGGAGGTGGTGGTACCTCCTTGGGAGGAATGGTGTCGACTGATGGAGGGAGGACGACTTGTTGAGGGACACAGGTCTCTCTCCACTCCAGGATCTTCTGAGTGGTCTGGGAGAAGGAGCTGCTACCAGCAGGCCCCTGGGTAACCACTACTGGAACATTTACCTTGTAAAGTTGACCTGGAAGAGGAAATGTGGCCAAATTCATTCATGTCAAACTAAAAAACGTGGTCCGGTAAGAAGGAACAGATAAAGGGGCTTACCTGAGGCCGTTTGCAGAGTGACCCCAGCAGGGATTTGCACAGGGTAAGACATCCCAGGGGGAAGGGAGAACGTAGCATGGGTCTCCGAGCCCTTCTGTGTCGTGAAAGACAATTGCATTTATGTCATTTTGGGGAAGATTGAGTCAAGCTGCAGTATATTTTGTTACCGAGAAGTAAACATGGGTGGAAAAGTGTCCCCTCTGTAATGTAAAATGAGTCACATATAGAAGTGTAGGGAGTAGAGACTAAACTACATTTACATTTTAACAATCATACACAAGATACAGTGGTAGTATTGTTTAGAAGTGCCTAATGATCTAACACCAAATAAGTGTCATCTAATGTTATCTTTTCAAACATGTAAATGTGGGGGTGTCGTTTATAATTTAAAATATGTACAGAAGATGATGTTCATTTTGTAAATGTTTAATAACTTACGTTGAGAGGGAAATGATGGACAGTTTGACCCGCAGGTATGCCAACTGAAACGTAAGTTGTAACATAAATATATGACATATAAATAGATATTAATATTACATATATATTCATATTGTGTCTATTTTTATATATATTAAAACCATCAATGACTGACATGACCGATGAGTCAAATTCATCGTCAACCGTGCATCCTAATCATGTCATCATCTTCTGCTAAGACGACCCTGTCTCAACTAGTCCACATCAACGGGCAAAGCGGGTCCCCCTGGGTCCCCCCACGGGCCCCTACCCCGAGGCCTGCCGTCCTGGTCCGAGGAGTTGTAGCTGGCCGGCAGCTGTAGCACAAACTTCGAAGAAGTGATGGAGTTGTTATTCCTGAAGTCCTCCAGCGCCTTGGACTGCATCACCTTTAACTCCCAGATCTGCAGGTGGAACGTCATGCACGACAGACAGCACGCTGACGCGTGGGGTTTTTGTCTGGGTTGGTTCTTGTGGTTCTGAAGAACACCCGAGCTGTGTTCGGCTCGACTCACTTGTTTCAAATCGTCGAGGACGCGGTCCTCAAGCCCTTCGTCCAAAATGAGTTCCCGCATACTTTCGATCACGTCCTCGATGATGGACATGTAGAGTTTGGCCTGAGGACGCCATTTCACGCAGGAGGTCAACAACACGCTAGCTCTCAAGGCTAACATTAGCTACATGTTCACACGTTTCACTAAGAAAAGTGTAAATGACAACAGCGTTCAACACGTTCGCTTACCACGGGTCCCGTGTTTGACAACATTGTTTCAAATGTCGGAACGTCTTTAAACTCTTTTTAATTAAGTTAAAGTGCAACTTTGCAAGTCACTTCAAACGCCACGGCGGCAAACATCGGGGTGGCGGGGGCGATGCCGCGTGCGCTGTCGCGTGCACGCAGGTGACACACGTGACCCGAGCCAATCAATAATCTATCAATGCTCGTTCCCAAAGGCGCGTGGGATGTGAACGCCCGGGGACTAGCATCCATCAGGTTTGTCTTGCCATGGTGTGAAATGATATCAATGGCAAGTATATTTTCTCATTAGATTTGGGAAAATGACTAGTACTGACAACATTGTGTTATGTATGCCAAATCATTTTCAGGATAAATGTGTACACCGAATATCGATAATCATCCATAATCAATATGGATGCGCCGCCAGGGGGCGCGTGGGATGTGAACGTCTGGGGAGAGCATCCATCAGAACGTTTGTCTGGCTGGGATGTGAAATGACATGAACGGCAAATATATTTTCCCATTAGATTTAGGAAAATGAGAACAGTAGTCATGTATGCAAAATAATTTTAAGAATAAATGTTTACACCAAATATTGATTATCATCCATCTTGTTGATCACATACCACATTTATTATGTTTACAAAGGGTGCCAGTCCTTCTGCATACAAAAGCAAACACAGACATACATATATTAATATTAATATAATTTTAAAATATAAAGTGCTGGACAAAGGACATATTGTTTAAAATGTTAAGACTAATTGAGCCTTTGTAAAAGGAAACACATTGGTCCACTATAATGGTACAAAGCTACTATCATGTGATTAGATGATCAGGACACAGTGAGGGTCACCAGAGCCCGCCTTGCTCTGTGAGAACTTGATTTGGCCAAGAGTTCACTGTGTCACACAAGCAGATTGCTTCTCTGTCTCCGTCTCGATCCACTTCTTTTCAATTTCAACCTAAAAAGCAGATGTCGGTCAGTGATGTAGTAGCTCATCTTGGTCGGATGTTTTCTTTGCATGCGTCATCAGGCCAACACCACACATCACAGCTCACCTGACAATGGTACCGGGTCCAGCTGGTGACGTGCTTCTGTGGCTGGATGTCATTGACCGTGCCCAGTGACCTGATCCTGGTCTGGGACACAACGGCGCCCATGATCTCACACTCCATGGTGACATAGGGGTACCAGTCATGTGGAATCTCCTGGTCAGAACCAAGTTCTAGCTTGCAAGACAGCGAGTGAGGATGATCAACTGCTGCAAAAAACAGAAATGAAACAGAAAACAGTTGCAGTTTTTGTATTTGACCACTAGACGGCGATTAAAGTGCTACGACAGAATGTCACTCCCAAAAAGTGATTCAGTAGTACTACGCTAAAGTTTTACATTTCTATGGCCAGATTAAGCATGGCATTTAGATTCCTGGCCACCATAGAATTGTGTAGAAGTGTCTCATATATGGAAGTGTCTTATAATAAAGCCTCAATTTCACACTGGCACAAGTATAGTGTATGACATCTTCTTACCAGTATTTTTGGCCGGAAGTCTGTCAATTCTCCAGACGATGGCCGAAAACACATTCTCGTACTTCACCGTGCCAAGAGACACATGCATGACCGGCTGGGACTCCTCGGTGCTGACGGCGCCCAAACACGCGTTCCTGTTCATGCGCGCCTTCAGCGACCGCTGGCGCAGCAAGGCGACCGTCTGGGACACCTTGACCCAGTCTCCCGGCACCGGGATCCAAATCACCAGGTTCTCACAGAGCGGCGGCGCGTCGCTCGCCGCCGCGGCGCTGGGGAACGCCGCGGACGCGTTCAGGAAGGCCTGCAGCTCCACGTAGGCGCCCTGCACGGTGACCACGGCCTTCACGGCGAACGGCAGCGCGGTGCAGCCCAGCGCCATGGTCTTGTACCGCATCAGCTCCACCCGGCACGCGTCCGGCGGGGAGAACTTGACGAGCCGCGACCGCTGGAACTCCACCTCGTTGATGCAGTTGTGGAAGTGGCAGTCGGTGATCTCCATCCAGGCCTCGGGGTCCTCCTCGTTACTGTAGCTGGGGTCAAAGCGGAGGAGACCCAGGTCGTTCAGCGCGAGGAAACAGTCTGCGTCCCCGTTCAGGAACGCCAGACAGTGGATCTGTGTGAAGGCCGCGCGGTCGATGGCGCCCCCGGTCTTGTCCAGCTGCACCCACAGGTGATCCGTTATCTGCAGGGCGAACTCCTGCTCCTCGTAGTGCCGCCTGGCCTGGTGCGGTACGGGCAACCTGAAGATCTCCTCCTCGATGGATGCCAGCAGGTCCTCCATGTCGCTGTGCTCCATGGTGCCAAACTTCAGCAGCTGTTCTACCTCGGCCTCGTGAGTCACCTCCGGCTTGGGATGGTAGCGCTTCTTCTCCGTGTAAGAGAAGTGCTCCACCTTGACCGTGAGGATCTTCCGGGGCTCGCCGTGGCTCTCCAGCTTGGGCTCCGACGGTCGGCAGTGGGCGAGGAGCTGGAACTCCTTGAATGGCTTCTCCAGCCCTCTCTCGTAGTACATCTGGAGCACTCCCCCTGCCAGGAGCCGCAGGTAGATCGGTCCCCACTGGCGAGAGGACATGCGGTTCTTCTTCTCGGGAATCCGGAGCATCAAGGACCAGCCGTCCCTCTTCTGGCCACGGAACAGACCCTGAGGAACAAACTGTGTTGTGGCTTCCTGCGACAGCCTGGTTTTTAAGGCGGTTTTGCATCTCCGCTCTCTGTCGCCGCCTCCGTCCGCCTCCTCTGTCCCTGCTCGTAGGCCCTCCAGTTTGTGGCAAATGTAAGAGAATGAGTTCTGAAGTTGGTCACGCTGTGGCACACTGCCATCTTTGGTTCGGATAAAAAAGCGAGGTGGGGCATTGTCACACTCAGAGTCTGAAGAGGAGCTCTCTAGATCCACACTGGGCTCAGCGCCGTTCCAGAAGGGGTTGAAATGTCCAGGGTTGCTCTGTGAGGAGGGAAAGGGACTCGGTCCCCCTGACACCTGACCGCAGGCCTGTGGGCTGCTCCCTGTGCCCGGGGACGATGTGGGAGACGTGCTGGAGAAACTCTGGGAGTGCTCACTCTTTTCCTGTGTCCTGAGGGCAAAGTTGAAGGGAGACGCGGTGCTGGGGATGCTGCTCACAGGCGTGCAGAAGGGAGTGTTGCAGGGCACGCGGGACCTCCCGTTGGGACTTAACGGGAACTGCGGGGACTCCAGGAAACCATTGAAGCTCCAGGAGGTGTCCCTCACGGAGGGAAGCTCCAGCTTGAGGCCATTGGGGCGAGGCACCGATCGCTTGTTGGGCTGCCCTGGAGGCGGTAGCGACTTCTGAGGCGAGGAGACGGGTGCGCTGTCATCCTCGAATGTCACCCAGTTTGAGTTGTTCGGGGAGCACATCGCTGGGGTTAGGCAGCCCGATGTTACCAACTCTACCGTCCTTGGGAGGCTCAACCTTGTATTACTGGACCTCTGCAACAGAACAGGAGACATCATGATTAATACGGTTGTTAATAACTCAGATAAGCTCATTCTTAGAAAAGAACACATATACACACACGTGCGCACACACACACACACACACACACCCTAATAGCTAAGCTAATAACACCCTTCCCTATTAGTCACATTTTCAGGATAAAATGTAGCCGATTTTTTGCCTCTTTATGACTACTCTCAATCAAAAATATAAAGTCAAGTCTTGAGGTTCACCACCCTAATTGAATTTCTGATATCTGCTAAGCACTTTATTTTTTTTTTTAAATGTTGCAATATATAAATAGATGTAAATGAAAAACTGTATTTCAGGAGTGCATTCACTTCCCTACTAATTAACTCTCTGAGCAGCACTTCAAAACTTGTCAAAGGGCGTCTTGTGGGATTGAAGTCGACGTACAACATTTAGCAGATGTTAAAACATGCAATGGAAATCAGCTAATCTCTCTTTAACAGCAGCTGTCCTGGAATCAAAAATGTTGTACATTCAAAAATAATGTAGCATTATGTAAATATCTAAAGGGGAAAATGTAGCAAAATTGTACCCAGTCGTTTAATATTTGAGGCTGTTTTGCAGGTTTCAGTTCACATCAACAAAGGAATAAGGAAGTCCTTAATAAATATTAGTAGGCCTGATACTAGTATTAAACATAGGGGAACTCTAATAGCAGCAGTCAAGTGTTAGCCGAAGGGATTGAGGAGCAGCTAACAGCAGCAGGTCCTACACCACACTGGCTGGGCCTGAGAACAGATAGCTGGCCTACGCTAAGAGCTACAGCAGCATCATAATCCCAGTACTATGGGGTACAACAATTGGATTAGATACAGAAAAGGGTTGCCTTTGAAGCTTCATATAAACTATAGACCATTTGTTATTCTTCATTGTCATTGCCGGGCCAAACGTAATAATCTGCCTTTTGATCCTCTTCCAACACCTCTCATTACAACACCAAACTCATAGCCACATTGCCCCGAGAATCTGAATATGAAGGAAAGAAATAATTGAAGACACAAAACCGCAATTACAGCCTTTCTCCGTGATCACAGCCATTACTTGAAGACCCTTCTCTCCCCCCCTCTCTATAAATAAACCGTGGAGCCAAAGAGAGCCGAGTCAAGATAATGGCCCAACACAATGTCTGTGCTTCGCTGCCATGAGTGACTCATCCAGATGTGTCCCATGTTTCCTGAGAACCGATGTCCTTTCTGTCTCACGGCACCACAGGGCAGAGGGGTGCTGGGAAAACAATACACACGAAGAAGGACGGAGACCGTTCTCCCAGCAGGGTCACCCCAGTGTCTCAGTGTGGTAGTTCCATCGTCTTGATGTCAACTCCCAGCTTTTATGTGTACACTTTAAGAGGCCGGTAGCATTTTTAGCAACCAGGTTTTTCTCCACAGGGAAGGCATTCCATGCATTCCTTTGGGACAAGCTGCTTTTCACACAGGAAATACCACTTTGCTTTGTTTTTTTTCATGAGATCTGACAGCAAATATGTGGTAGATTGTGTTTTGATCAACTTAACATTAAAATATCAAATCTTTAGCTCTTTAGAGCCGTGATGCCTTTCATGGCTTCACAGCAGATGACCAACGCAGTCACAAAATAACATCTACTATCCCAGAGGCCACCGGCTGTTACAGCCGTGCAGTCCTCCTTCCAGGAGGGAAACATACCCTACAGGAAATAATCAAGGTTTAACAATAAAACGAAAAAGATGATGAAAGCAGGGAAGCAATGGCATGTAAACCACCGGAGAGCCACTGTGGCGGCCTGAATGCTTCCTGTATTGCTGGAAGGAATTGGCAAGCTGTGCGTTTTAATTGCAATTCACATAGAGGACATTTATCACAGTTATGATGCCTGTGTTTAAAAAATATAAAGTGGTCCGTGTAACGGACCACTTTATATTGTGCTTCAGTATTCCTTCATTATAATTCTAATTCATATATAATTCCACTGTGTGTGTGTGTGTGTGTGTGTGTGTGTGTGTGTGTGTGTGTGTGTGTGTGTGTGTGTGTGTGTGTGTGTGTG
>JAOPUI010000038.1:3199763-3209798 GCA_027123135.1 Urophycis floridana
CCCCCCCCCCCCCCCCCCCCCCCCCCCCCCCCCCCCCCCCCCGCCCCCCCCCCCCCCCCCCCCCCCCCCCCCCCCGCAGTAGAGGGAGGAGGACCACGGTGACTCAAAGCACAAGTCTTATGACCGTTAGGGAGATGTACATCAAGAAGAGGGAGCAGCCGTCATGACAGGAACACGCATGCACACACATGCACATGCGGGGCTAAGCCGGAGAATAAACTCCCTCCCTGGCTAGTGGTTCCTACTTAGCGCTGCATATCAGATCATTAGGGAACAAAGTCAGTCATTTGAGGCTTTCTCCACGTGGTTCAATAGTAAGAGTGGTGGATCGTCACTCATACCAGTCATACGGACTGATTCGCCGGATGATTAGGTGCACTTGTATTGTCGAGGAAACGTGGTGGACGAAAGATATCAAAGGCCCTGAAATACACACGAGTGAGTGAGAGGGAAGTGTTGTTGGTATGTAGCAGCAAGCTAAACAGAGAGGGAAGTCTTGTTGGTATGTAGCAGCGAGCTAAACAGAGGAAAGGGAAGGAAGCGCAGACATTTGTGGAAACAACATGAAATCGGCGTGCAGTTTGCCACCACCTATATATTTCATCAGCGAAGTCTCTGGGTGAGAACCAGAACAATAGAGAGGGTACTTCTTGAACTGGGGATACCCCTTCTACTGGCAGATCTTTTGGGCAAAAAAGTGTTAACGATAAAACAATTACAAGATGCAGCTGCAGTCTTTCAAAGGCAACATTGTGAATACATTACCGGAGAAACATTCAAAGCAGTAGTTAGAACTCAAATTAGAGGGCGTGCAAGAATAGAGTGTTGGTTGGCTATATGCCAGGATGGATACCCATTGGACCTATTTAGGATCAGAGGTGCTAAAAGACAAGCGAAATGCAAGCCAACCATTCCTACAGGTAGCAGAACCTTAATGCTGGATAGGTTGAGACAGAACCTTAATGATACATTTTGTCTCTGGTCGAGGCAGAACACCAACTATTGTTTAATTACAAATTCTATAAGTTATCCTCTGACTGAAGTCCAGTTATTAAACTTAAACTTAAAAAGTTACAGGCCTACACTTTTTACAAATAGCAATGAATCTTCGGTCGGATGGCTGAATATTTTGTACAACCCCGCCCTCAGAGGGAGCAAAAACTGAAATATCCTGGTCAAAACAGTGGCAGTATTCCCTCATGGGTGGCTCTATCCTACCTCTTCCATATTTATCCAATGTTGTCCACTTGACCCATTTTGTCAAATGGATCTCACACTGCAACACAGAATGTAGTTACATACATAAGCAGCACAAGCTGTGATATAATGACTTTGCACAAGGTGAACAGAGCAGCGTGCGTATTGTGCAAACACACCTAAGCATACATCCTGAACATGGAATCTGCCTCTAAACTCACTGAAACCAAGTTACAGGTTTCAACAGTAACAACAACATGATGTACACCAATAACCTTAGAACTAAAATAGTCATAGAGGAAACATTACAGTTGCATCACGTGGGAAATTTATAGGGCTTGCAGAGGTCAGTGGGTTATAAAAGTGGAGCTGATAATAACTTTTCTTTGTGGTCCAATTATAATAAATCCCTAGGCAACTACTCTGGGCTATTTTATCAAGCCCAAAAGGGATCTTCCCAATGGAGGTCCAACTAATGAGTGCTGAACTCTCTTAATGAAGTTACAGCAATGGTCAAAATATGTGCAGAGCGCAAGAGAATTCAGAGAAGGCTTGTATTTACTGTAGGGTAGAGTACACATCACGCTGATAAGGCTGGGTAAAGGGCAACAGCTCCCTTGACTTTTATTTTCACCTAAAAATATATATTTTCAACTTTTTTCTCCTTACAGAAATAAATGTGGCGAATTAGTTCCACAAAAAGGCTGCACCTTCAAACTGTGCTAAAAGTAGTCTTTCGAGTGGTTAGTTTTACGTATATATGAAAGTACCTGTATCTGGCATTTGAGTGAAGCTGCTTATGATGATTAATTGTATTACAAAAGGCCTTTATTGGGCCTAAGAATGCTAATTCTCATGTTTTAACCTAAATATTTGACAAACAAGAGACCAACCGTTGGATAAGAGATACACTGAAGAGTTACTGTGTCTACTGATACCATGGCTGATGTGATCAAGTACAGACTAATATTTCCTGTTTGGTCATGACTCTGGAACTAGTTACCCCAAGCAAGTTAATTTGCTATACCTAGCCTGGATCAAGTCAAGTTATTTTTATATGTACAGCCATTAATCTTAGTTACAGTCTCAAAGAAAAGCTGCAGAGGCCATATACGCCACCCCCTAACCCTAGCCCCCCAAAGAACAAGAAAAAAATCCCGTAATTATCAACAAAGAAACATGAAGAAACTTCAATGTTTGAAAAAATTCGGAAGAGACATTCTGGCCAACTATTCTGGACCCAAACTCTAAGATAACATTACATCATCATGTATAAAATCTATTCATGCAGTGCTATCAAAAAATGGTGACAACCGTGAAACAAGCCATTTTTAGTAGTCATGCAAAAAATGAAGATACTACCTACACCTACAATTTTAATCCTAATAAAATTAACACAGTCGTCTAACCAATTAATGCAGTTCCACGCAAATCTGATCAATCGGAGGATGAGCAACCTAAATTCTTAGGATGTTTAAACTTAAGATGACCGCCAGGCCTCAGGGCAAACTCTTTGCTGCCCACAAGAAAAGGTTTTATTTTAAGTCAGCAAAATAGGGGTTCTGGGGTTATGATGAGTCCGTATTTATAGTAATGGATGCCACTAAAAGTAAGCATGACCTGGTCTATTCTTGGAGGCAGAAACACTCCCCACTCTGCAGGCTTGAGCTCACAGAAGCGTGAACGGAGTTGGATACATGCTAAAGACACAAACAACAACAACAACAACAGATGGTTCAGGCCATACGTTGTGGCAATGAATTTCATGCAATAAAAAAAAAGACAGGTTAATCACTGCTGCTGATTCTTCTACATAATCCCCTTTGTTTTCTAGAGATCACTACAGCCATAACATCTGTCATGGGATACAGGATATGTGTACCATGTATCAAATGGAACAAAGTCCTATGCATAAAACCGTTACAAACAATTGGGCAAATGGCTTGGGTTACTGGCCAAAAAAAACCAAATGCATTCAGTCAAATGATAATATGACAATATGTTTGATTATTGCAACATATGCATGGACATAGCTCCCTTACAAAACTAAGGACTGAGACAGAAGTACACAAACCAAAAAAATGACTGAATGTTAATGATATGCCACAAAATAATATGCAACATGAGATGACAATTCCGTCAACAGTCAGAATGGACAGTTGTATGAATACTGAGAGATGTTTGAGGCTGAATCTCAGTATATGGGACATTCTTGTGATAATCCATTACATCATGTGCTTAGCTAGCTAGCTTCAGTGCAGGCTTCAATGACGCTGATACCCAATGAACAAACTTACTATTTCACAATACGAGGTAAATATATACATGTTTTGTGCGTAAACCCGCCATGCAATGCATGGTTTATACATTTAAAGTTCGGCAAGTTACTTTATGTATCTTTTATAAATCACATCGGATCTCTACCATTGATGCATGGCTTTGGCAGACTCAACTATACGCCAACAACATTGGTTATTTTGACATAGCAAAGCTCACGCACACTCGCTATGCAGTGGAGACGTGTGGTACAGAGCTCTGCGTTCACTAGTAGAGTTCACTAGTGGAGTTCACTAGTAAAGCACCACTCACACACAGCGTTGAATGCCATTACTACCGTGTAATGACGTAGCCCATTGTGCAACTATTCCACACAAACACACTGGTTCCCTTTTCCAAAGTTTGACATTTTTTTGTCAAAGGACTCCGTTCGTCGGACGAACCGTGGGGGGAATGTGTGAGGCAAACGTCAACTTATCCGACCAAACCCCAGGAGAACTCGGGTCGAGCTAGCCTCACCGAGTCTTCGGTTCGGGTCGGTGTGAGTCCAGCTAAACAGCCGTGTGTTGCTCTACTTCACGGTCCGGGCTCAAACGAGTCCGTGTCTACCCAGGAATACAAGTTGAAAGACTGAAAGACATTTAACACAGCTCGGAAACCAGAGAAGTGAGTGTGGGTCGTGTAGCTAGCCGGCCACATGCTGTCGCCTGATCTGCCATGCTGGCCGATCCACCAAAGTCACTTGACCACATTTACCTACTTTTCGCTAATTCGGAACACACGCGACATTGTGGCCACGTTCCGTGTTAAACGACATGAGAATATACATAACGAGAATACTCACGGTGAAGCACACTTTGTCGTAAAGCTGTAGCACACACACCAAAAACCAAAAGTGAGTGCGGGTTGTTGAGATGTCTGTCTCGCACAATGTCAGAGATCAGATCGGCAGCTGCTTCCTCCATGCACGCAGCGCGCGGATCGCGGCGCGCACGACGGCAACGCTACCAAACCCCTCGCCGTCGCCATGGCAACGAACCCACTTCAGCCAATGAGAGCCCCTCCTCCCGTTCTATATCCCCTGGCAACTGCCGCAACGAAGGAGGCTCGGCGTCGAGCGCGCACGCGCACGCCATCCCACTTTGCAACGTGCAGTGTGTGCGCATCGCTTTCACCTTTTCACCAGATGCTTCAACAACAAATCCGTGGCTATGCTACTTTTTTTTTCCAGGAATAGTTATTTTAAGATGTGTTCATGTAAAATATAGTATGGAGTCCACGGATGTCGTGGCTGCGTATGGGCCGTATGATATTTAAACCCAGTAAGTAGGCTACAAAACAAAGCCACGTTTATTCACACACACAGCCCAGGCGTAGATAAAGGACTGGCTGGCAGTGCAACCACACCCATATTCATGACGTTGACGGACCCTCCTCTGGGCCCCTTCTAAAGTAAACAGCGCACACGGAATTAATCTTTGCTGCTGATACTAATTTCAATTTCAAGGGCTTATTGGCGTAGATAATAAGAATCGTATGCGCGCCACAATTAATGGATCCGAACGAGAAAGAGTAAACGACACACATAACTACGATTATTTTGAATTAAAGTCTGAACAGAAGTTGCACGATCAACCTGTTTGGCAGCAGCTGTTGCATGTGAGGCGTTCCTTTCCTGCTTTTCTCTGAGTTCAGCTGTAGACTGCAAGGTGACTTCACACCTAACTGTAACATTCACAGGAGGGTGATGCCTTAATCATGTCTGCCACTCCACGTATACGACAAACTGCCGTTATTGGATCGTTGTCAAGTCTCAGCCCTTCCAATATTTATCATGTGTGGCTGAAATCTAAATGTTTACACAACATTTTTTTTAGAAGTATTTATTAGATGCAACTTTGTCAGTAGTGTCTCTTTTGCCCTCCACGTCAGTACACCAGAATTTTATGCAGATAAAAGAACATGTCTATATTGTGTGCCTGCACAGTTGAATAAGTTATTATGTAAAAACGTGTTACGATCCTTTCCATGGAATGAGGCTGTGCCTCTTCAAAGCCGTAGAACAGGCTTCATATTAGATTGTTGTAAACATGTAAATGGCCTCTACACATGGCCATTATTCTCTGGTCAATCCCATCTGCTTATTCACTTTTTACTGTCTTTGCAGGTTGCCTTTTTTCACACAATTTCCATACACACAGGGCTATTCTTAGGCCCCACAAGCATTATAGACTGTGCCCCATTTTCCTTCCAGAATCACTCCTAGGGATGATGAAGTTGCAAAGCCAGCAAATGAAAGAGGCGAGCTAGAAACAGCAATCACCAAGGTAACAGAGCCGAGTGAGGATGCCTCAGAAAGACAGACCCATTAGTCTCTGTGTCTGCAACGGTTCTAATCTGATTTCAAAACCGTTAGGCCAGAACAACCTGCCCCACTGCCCACCATCGCGAGTGTTTATTATCGAAGACCCCGGCTACGATCACACAACACACACACACACACAGTCCACACCGGCTCGCTAATAAACCACACAGCTCACGGAGTGCTCTTTAATTCTGTAGCATGAAAACCACAGCAACAAACAAGGAGATGAGAAACAAGGAGATTCCAGAATAACCTAACAGGAAAGAAAAAAAAAGTGGTCGACAGATGCGCCGGAGGGATAATTAATAAAGCGATTCCGGGGGAAAACGTTTCAAAAAACCAGCGCACAAGAGCCCCGGCAGCGTGTAACGTGGGTTTGATGGTGAATAATTAAATCACAGACTAAAGGGCAAGTTTGTTCAGCGCAGTTAAAGTGGCCCCGGCGAGCAAGGCAGATGAACAACGGGGAGGCGAGGGGCTGACGGCGTGCGGCGAGCAGCGTGCGGCGTGCGGCGAGTGGCGTGGCGAGGTGGCCGGCGTGCTCTGAGTGGGCGGCCCTCGGTGGCACAGTGGTCAGGAGGCCCGCTGCTTTAATGGTCCATAAATCTGTGTGGCCTGGCTGGTGCGGTACCGCCCCAGTGAGACCCTCTCATGCAGAAAATGAATCAGGCCATTTTATTTTTTTATTTTTTTTTTTACTAAGAGCAAAAGTGTCGCCGCTGTGCTGCCGGCCACGCCGATAAGAAGGGCCATGGTTTGCGTGTGGCACTCCATTTCAGACGGACTCCAGCTCATAAAACTCTATCAGTGACAGCTCCTGTTTGTTTGATGCTCCGTGCTCTTCTCCCTCATCCCTTTCTCCTCTTCCCTGATTCTCTCCCTCCTCCTCCACCTCCTCCTCCTCCTCTTCGTCACCCGGTTCTGTCATGGCACCTTACTAAACTCCGTGGAACAGGACACTGACATAAAGCCTTCGGGGTGATGGAGCAGTTGAAATGAAACAAGGGGACAGTTAAGCTGTCGTGTCCTGCTTAGGAATGATGGCGTGGTACAGTGGCTGCATGCCCTCTAAATCTGGCTAATTGTGTTGCCTGCACAAACACGCACTCAACAATGTGAGGATACAATCCCGCAAAATTAATTTAAAATGCTTCCCCTCACTTGGTGGTTTTGCACCGCTTCTTTTGTTCTCATGTGTAAACAGTAAACACAGAATGTATTCAAGCGACAGCCATAAAACACACGGTGAATGCGATTTCCCATGATTCACTGGGCCTAAAGTCCATGCCTTTCAACAGCTGTACCCATGAGTTATTTCTGAAGCTGGACCACTCTCTGCCGTGAGCCCCCTCGGTCACCTGTTGGAAACCTTTCTGAACAGATTAAAGGGTTTTCAAATGGATTTCAAATGACGGTTTTCAAACGCACGTTAAACAAGTGTTGTTTGCGGTCAGCAGCTACTTAGCAGACAGTAAATACAGAAAGAAGGAACTCACTAAATGCTACTGACTGGAACCGTTGTTTTGACAAAACACACAAACAGACAAATCCTTTCCTTTGGAACCACAAACCCTAGATGTTCTATTGCGGCAACATTGCTATGGAAACACTCATACATACAATACATACAATATTTTCTGGATGCCCTTTCTAACTGTAAGCCAGGTGTGGTTCACTTGCTTTAAATGCAGGCAGCACCTTTTTCTGTTTTTCCAGTTTGTTTTCCCCGGAGGTGCTCCTGTGTCTGGCCGTTGGTTTGTGTTCAATGGCAGAGTGTTTGCCTACAGGAGCCCTTTGTTTGAAAGTCCTTTTTGCTAACCAGGCTTTATGAATTGTGTCAGCAGTCTCTGGTTGTCTCTTATCTCTTAGCTTGATAAGTGCCTCGGTTTAATGCAGAGGCAATACTATTCTTGACGCGTCTGAAGAGGAATGATTGTCTCGGCGGCCAAACAAATATACAGTAATTCTGTGTTGATTCAGCCAACATTTGTCGAGTTCAGATAGAGCAAATAATTGTGCTCACACTGTAAAATAATTGTTGTGAATTCCTTGAAAAACAAACACAATTGAAGGTTGCTCTTTTCCCACTCTTTAAAATTCTAGCGGCAGTTTTTAGGCATTGTGTCTGCCTAGCCTCTATTGACCAATGCGATTAGCATTTCTTTGTTGTTTTAAGCACAATAAAGCTCCATGGGTTCCTTATAAAGCCCCTCAAATGGCCCTGCTATACAACACAACGCACAAGGGGCCAATTGAATTAGGCCATTGATCCTGGGCGTGCTATTGCCAAGCTAAATTTTGTTATTCACTCCTAATGACTGCTCCTTGCAGGCAAATGAACAGTTTCGGAAGTCAGTTAACCAAAAGGAGGAGTAGGATAACATATAAACACACAGATAGACTCCATCCGGGCCATTCCTGGCGTTTTTGAAAGCACCTGGTTAATTACGCACGGCTGTGACCTGGCTCTGTGTGAAGATCTGACCGCCGACCTCACTGTAAACAACAACAACACCCTGCTGGTTATTTCGCACTCCACACACACACACCCCTCGTCTCCTCACCGCGTCTTAATCACCCCGCTCCGCCCTCCTCACAGACTCCACTTTATCTTCCAGGAAAATGCTAGCCTTGTGGCTGCAGAGATGTTGTCAGGCTCCATGCTTTGTCATGTGTGTGCGACGTAGCTGCGGTTCCATGGGCCGTGTGTGTGGCGTCGGTATGCATGTGTAGATGGCCCCACCTGTGTACACGTGTGTGTGTGTGTGTGTGTGTGTGTGTGTGTACGTACCTATGTGTTCTGCTTTGTGTGCATGTAATAGCATGTGAGTGGAGCGCACAGTTTCCACTGACAAACACAATAATTTCATCTATAAAAACACAAAGGGGCGCCGGCCATTGAAAGAAAAGAGACAACCTTGCGCTACAAAAGAAGCCGTATCAAATGTTACATTAAACATTAACATGCCAAACGCTGCATGCTGTGCGTTCGCTTCAACTAGTCATGGGTATTGCTTTGGCAGGTGTAAGAGAGGGCTTTTTGGCGTATCATTGATGGCGCAGCTATCCAACTGTCATCTCCGCTGCGCAGGGGCCCATAATGGAGTTAGAGCGACCTGAAGCCAGGGGGGGGGGGGGGTGTACACCCTTCCTGTGTCTATGGGGATCCTGGCTGCGTGGCTATAAGTGGGCACAGGGCTGTGAGTGCGGAGAAAGCCGCAGTGCTGCCTCCCTGTGCCTGGCTGAGCACGGGGTAATGAAGCGTGGCAGAGGAGAGAGAGAGAGAGAGAGAGGCAGAGAGAGAGAAGCGGGACTTCAGGGTAGGGCTCGATCGGTCCCCCGTGTTCCCATGCAACCAGGGCGGCGGGGCCGGTGGAGGCGGGACCGACGGCGCCCTGGTCTGCCGTGTCCCGTCGCCACGTTTCCTGGTGTTGATTATTATTGTTGTTGCTGGTTAATGGCAGGCGCTCGCCGCTGGGTCTTCAAACGTGGTGGAGCTGTCCAGAGCATCCTGTCACATTTTGCTCCGCTAATGGCTTGAGTGGGGGATGTTGAGTTTGAGTCATCTCGTTTTCTGTCTTTGAAGTCTCTGGCCGTACGGGAGGACTGTACGTACTGAGACCGGAGGGGCCTCGTCACGCTGCTTGTGCTCTTGTTTTAAAGGGTGACGCGACTGATAACATTCGAGGATATTATCCCACTCTGGTGGAGGGCTGAATAGAAAATAAATACGAGGATTATTCATATTTTCGGGTTGAGGGAAAATGTCACCACATAGATTCTGACTGGGCGGAATCATTGCCGCTGACGAATCGCCATGAAAACCCAGACCTATCAGAAAGAACCACAGAGAACTGAGTCAACCTTGGATTAGAGACCACAGACAAATCTATTATCTCCTGAGCTTCTGATTCAATGCCTGTGGGCAACAAGTGACCTATTCCTAGATGATGCTGGCCTGGGATTCAGCACTCTCTACTCCTGTGCTGGAAAGGAGAAGGTGTGATGTCCTTGTTCCAGGTCTTACAGGATTGGCGCGGCTTTATGGACATTGGGCTCCATCCACCATCTGTGCACAACCAGCAGAGGCAGTTTGGGTCCCCAGAACAAGGACCGCGGGGGGGGGGGGGGGGGGGGGCAAGGTTAATTGAGTGACATAGTAAAGGGGTGAGTGGGTGGGGGGGGGGGATAACGGA
>JAOPUI010000038.1:3255782-3277631 GCA_027123135.1 Urophycis floridana
GGGGGGGGCAATAATGACATTTACAGTAGACTGCAAATGTCATTTTGAAGTTTGCAAAAATGCCAAATAACAGTGTAAAATGTTAAGTTATACGCATACATTACACAGTTTTGAGTTCAATGAACGGAATGAAATTGGTACTTCATTCACTACAATTCACTATATTACCCTACGACACAATGTTGTCATTATGTATTTGTACTCAAATTTTGTTTGGACTCAAAGATTTTGTTTTGCTAAAATTGTTTGAGTAAATAAACTTCAAGGCAGGTTTAAGGCAATCGGATTCCCAATCAGTAAAACTAGAATAGATAATTAAACTAGGGAACTAACCATTTAACGCCTCATCATTATTTGATGCAGAACCTTTTGAGGGAATCGTACTTGAATTGCTTGGAGCTAAAATGTAACACATCCGTTTCATACTTTTACATATTTATTTCATCACAACACGTTCCTGAAGAAAGTGAAATAGAGAACCCTCTGGACAAAAAAATAAAAAATTTGCCCCTGCTGTGAAGGAGTTATTAGAAAATATGATCAGACATATATCAATAAATTCCATATCCTAAAGCCAATAGTAACTTTGATCAAACAGGCTACTTTATAATATTGCATTCTCCTTCCCCTGGGCCAGCCTGTCCATCTTGATTATCCCAAACCCACTCTGGACTAGAGGGTACAAAATTCATTTTTCTGTTTTGCGTAACCATTGTATGGGACTTAGAATGACCTTCACTTGGTACATTGGGACTTTTTCTTCATTATATTTGTGACTCAATATTTTTAGAAACATAATATTTCGTTCTTCTGGGGGCAGGGAGTCATGTGGTTAAGGGAGGGTATAAGACTCAATGCTGAAAGGCTCTGAATCCTTAATGGTCTGTTGATATATTTACATTATAATTAGATCATATCTTTTTGCTGTTAGTCAAGCTCAATTTGTGCCTCAGTCTGTTCTTTCGTAGTTCCATGTCTGGGCTTCTTGAACTTGATCTTCAAGGCCTTAAAGGGGTCTTAACAGGGGTCTGCAACGTGTTGCTCCTGAGCTACCAGCTCAGCAGCTCGCAACCCCATTCCAAGTAGCTTGCCAAAGGGGTAATTATATCCAATCAAATTCATCGATGTCCCGCCCCCTTCTTGTACAAAATGGTTTATTTGGCAATTAGTTGTCAATCAAACAGTTGTGCTGCATAAAACGTTGGTATTTTCATGAAGAGTGGGAAACAGTTGGTTTGTTCCATGAACGTAACGTGATGTTTTAATGCAAAATGTGAGTTGTGGACACCAACATTTTGTAAATGTTCAGGCGAAAAAAGCTCATTCCGTTTGTTTAGGTTGAAATAAACGATGACAATAAATGTTACAAAACATGAGTAGCTCTCGGCCATTTTGATTTCGTAAAAGTAGCTCTCAGAGGAAAAAAGGTTGGAGACCCCTGCCTTAACCTCTACTGTCTTCATGTTGGCTTCTCTGAAGGAGGCGGGGGGAACAGCCATGTCAGTCACCGGTAAGATGTACTCACCACCCCGTGGCCTGCATGGCGGCCTTCAGCAGCACCCTGTCAGCTTTGAACACCATGCGTTTAGATCCCACTGTGTTGCTTGACAGCATGATTTGAGACAATAATGTCACCTGTCTCACGGGGAGTATTCAACTCCTTCCCACTAACAGGTAGTGCCGCATTTCCCCTCGTCAACCGATTGGAAACTGAGCTGGCGCTTTAATGCTGTGTTTCCACTGTGGCGGTCACCTGAGGTGCTCCACGCTGTAGGACTCACGCTGGGTTTAGCGACGGGTCCTGGCCAGCTACCAACCCTCCTTGCCGCATGGGTGGAGTTAGCTGTACTGCCGAATGCTTTGATTGTATAACCAGCATAGACACTAAGCAAAAGCGGTTGACGTCAAAAGGAATGGTATTAACACGCAATAGCTTAGCCGTGTTCCGCTAGCTAGTGTAGGTAGAGCCACTGCTGCTTTTCTGGTCTGCAGTGGAAACACAACACTCGGGTAGAGGTAGCCACCAGTGGCATTCCTAAGGGGTGGCCCCTGGGGGCCATGGACACCCTGATACATTCACCTCCCCTGACGAGTTACAGACAGACAGACAGACAGACAGACATACTTTAATGATCATTGAGGGAAATTGCATTAAGTTACAATATTCCAGGGAAAAAAGAAAGAAGAGACAGACACTCTATGTATAGTAGTTAGAATATATAAATAGATAATATAAACATATGTAAACAATGTACAAAAAATATATAAAGAAATATAGAAATATACATAAATGTACATACGTACATATGCGTAATAAGCTTCTATCTTACATAGGTACAAATCATTTCAATCACTTATGTATACATCCTTCAAAATAGTTAACATGAAAGAATATATCAAATTCATAGCCAGCCAGTCCCAGTCAAAAAAAAAGTCAGTCTTTTTTTTTTTTCCTTACAATGGAATGTACGTCTTCAAATTAAAGCTGTATATTGTTGTTTTGAGGAAAAGGACAACTAGCCTATTGGAAGAACAATTACTCACTTAACACACGTATGTACTACAGACAGATGATACGTTAAGACATGGCTGTAGTGGAACGGCAGCAGTAGCTCCTACTCGTGCCATGGGAAGGCGAGGCAGAGGAGAAACTCCACAAATGATCTCGACAAAACTCAACACTCGGGCACCACAGGAGACTTCCTGCAGGGCACCACATGTAATCCTCCAGCTCTAGTGTGCGAGGAGAGAAAGGGAAGTGGCTGACACTCAAAACCAGCAAGGGGCCTCCTTAAGACCATGAACGCACACCAACCGAGAGAATGCAGGAGCTTGAAGTCCCACACTTATCAACATGTGGTACGCCCACGTGTTGCTGTCATAGGTGGCTCTGCGCAACACAAAGCAGCAGCAGCAACCCTAACTGTCCAACAGAACTGAAGTTGGTTAAACGTGCAGCATCTCTCAGCTCCCAACATCGGCAAAGCAATTTCTTGTTATTTCCACTACAGCCTTGGAGCTGAGTTGAAGGAGGGAGAATCAGCGGACTCAAACCGCCCGGCTTTGTCCGGTAGAACGCTGTTGAGAGGTCGATGTCGTTGGCCCCCAAAAGCCATTTACTGAGATCTGAGCATCATGTTCTCCTCACAGACTGGGCCTCCGAGAAAAATAATGGAGGCAATCAGAATCACCAGGGAAAGCTTCACAATCAGCTTCACAAACGGTTGCTTTTTTGAAAAAAACCGGAGCTCAACCATGAACTGCTGATGTTGACATGAAACAAACCAGGGTTTTGCGCCAAACAGGACAGCTTGTTTTTCCCAGGAATACAATCTCACCTGGAAAAGGTTCACTTGTTTACATTACAGTCTCACACAACACTGTCCTACTTGCGTCCGGCTGTTATTTGCATGATAACCTACAGGGTTTAGGATCGCGGAGAGTTGCTTGCCATATGTCACACCATCATATTCTGGAGCAGTGCTGCAGGGAACCAGAGGCTCAAAATAAAACTGCAGTGGCAGAGATGGTTGGCTCCCTGTGTCCTGGACGATTCCTCCACTCTGTGAGTCAGAGTGAGGCAGACTGCCACCAGGGAGAGGGTATCTGCTATCACTTTGCCGTTAACCACATCAATCGCACACCCACCTTCGCTCACCCGTGGAAAAGATCCAGTTGAGTCGAGAACGTTAGCACCCAAACGACCAAAACATGCAAATCGTGTTGTTATGCTTTCTGTTTGGTGCACACTTTGAGCAAATCCACTTGTGTGTACCGTTCGTGACTTTGGGGCTGTACATTGAGAGCTCTTTCTATGACTAAGCTTGTTTTGACATTAAAAGAAGTGACTATGTTTGCATGGGTAGTCTAAACGGTGTGTGTATTTATAGTCAGAGTCTGTCTATCATTATATTATCGATTTCAATGTGGCCAAGGTCATTGTTAGGAAAAATATTATTTAGCAATGGCACGGTTACGTTGATCTGACATTCTGAAGAAGGACATGGTGAAGATTGTATTCCTCTTGGCGACTTTAAGTCGGACTCTCTGGAACTTGGAGACATAACATAAAGTGATTGAAGAATACACCTACATCATGTCAAATCTGCTTAGTAACATGTAATGTTTATACATTATAAGCCAATCAGAATGGGACACTCCTGTCATGCTGTTCCGGTTTGAGACTTGTATATAATACACTGTGTTTCCGGGAGCAGGAAAAGGAACTGAGGAAGATTCACGCACGAATCTCTTGCTTGATGAAATCCTCTGCTTCTCCTTGTACGAGACCAATAAACAACAACAATCTCCTCACTATCAGTAATCAGTTATCTAAGGCATGGAAGTCTGATAAGGAAGGGTGATTAAAGCTGCATAATAACTAAACAATCAAATAGAAATGCTGAAGGTCACCAATAATCATCTCTCATCCTGGTGCAAATATCTCTATCCTGCTCAATTGACACAAATCTGCAGTAGTAAGCTGCCTGCTTGTTGACATGACGTGAAGTTTAATAGCCTTGTACAAGACATACTGTAAATCGCCATATGGGGCACTGCTGCAATTTCTGGGAGCCTGGCCAAAGGGCAGACTGTCATGGCAGCAATCTACAGTGATGACAGCAGTCACGTCAAATTTGGGGCAAATGCAATTTCGCCTTGCATTGTAGACACTTTTCAAAATAACAGATAAACGCATTATTGTCTTGAAGCTTTCCTGATGACAAAATATCTTGAGGAAGGCCATTGCTTAAATTTGCTTGATAATGTGGCCATTTTTGTCCTTCTCTGCTCAAAAAGGTAAAAAAAACAAAACCCTTCCATAATTACCTCAATAAAAATGTGTTAAAGATTGATATGGTTGATTATAATCAAAATCCCCACCTAAATGCTGTATCAAGCCCTTAATATTTAATACAAGATAGTTATATAGATATCTTATATTACTTATATAGATAGCAATGCACACCCGCTATATAAATAAATAGCAGGTGTATATACAGATTCATAAGTTATTTTTGTTTAGTATTATTAAGTAATATATAACTGCTTTACATCTGAAAACTGACCAAAACACAATTTTTAAAACAGAACCCTTCTCTCCCACACTGCCTATTTTTTTAAGTATTAATTTTGTTAAGTGTCTACAATGCATGTAGAGATTGTATTCACCCCAAATGTGTCCTCAGTCTTGTAGCACTGTAGCTTCTTGCAGCATCTGACCTGAAGGACCTTATTATTATTTTTATTGTCCCTCTCCTCTCCACTGCTATTCAGGAAGGGCCTCTTATCAAAGGTTTAAAAGAAATCAACAGGAAGCAGAGCTTTCTCTTATTGAGCGCCCTATCTGTGGAATAGTCTGCCACTTGTAATCAGGGAAACTGACTTTGCTGTGAAATTCAAATGCAAACTTAACACCAACCACTTTACACTCTACATTTGGCTCCTGGGAGTGTCCGTCGGCTCAGTAGTCAAACCACCAGCCTGGTTGACAGGTTAGGACGGCAGAACTACACAAACCAGTCTAGCTTGTTGAAACTAGTACTACTAATACAATGTCAAGTCACCGTTATGATAACAATGTCAAGGCCTCAACGATGACTTGACATTGTGTTAGTCTTACCCCATCAAGGTTTCTTCCTTGATTACTGTCCCTTTGAGGGGCTTAATGGCCTGTGAATCCCTTTGAGAGAGTAACTGTGATTAAGGGCTATACAAATAACATTGACTTGGCTTGACTATAATGCCAATAGATTATATCTATCTCTTATCAAGACATGTAGCCGATTTAAAAGCACGATTCATTATCATACGAGAAATGCAGGCGTGCTCCATTGAGTAATTCCACTTTAGTGGTGGCGCTGTTCCACATGATTAAATCTATTGCACCTTTAATCGAGTCAGCAGTTTGCACACGTTGGCTACGCATGCGCAGTGAGTGAAGCCACCTGCTGGAATCTGACTACGAATGAGGAAGTAGAGCGGCCGGACCGTCTTGGGTGCCAAGAGAACATCACACACACATACGCTGCGAAGTAGTTACGTGCCGTCGAGCGAATAGCTCACACCGGCGCGGAGTCATGTTCAAAAAGCTGAAGCAGAAGATCAACGAGGAGCAGTCTCCGCAGAGGAACGCGTCACCGCTCCAGGCCCAGCAGGTCGGCTTGTTGTGATGATACTGGTAGCTAGCTGCTAGCTAATGGCTAGCTAACAACTGTTCCGCTGGCTCCTCTAGCCACCACGGGATGGCATGTTCCTGGGCTCAGCACACCCAACGACACCGGGCCTAAAATTAGCTCAGTCATGACATAGTTGGTCGACAATGTTGTGCAAAGAACAGATGTAGTACGTCATGTCCAGCGGCTATGTAGCTCATCTGTTAGCTTCCCCAACATAGACGACTACTGCTGTCATCAGCTGCTGCTCAAGTCCACCCAAAGCTGTGTGGACCGACCGTGGAGCCTGACCCTCCGGGAGTCGATGTGAATTCACCTCTGCCTTTATTTGTATTGCACACATCAGCAATTGATATACAGAGATTGTATTGCGCTGTGCCCTGCAGTCGTCAAAGGAGGCAGGTCTTGGAGGCTGTCCCTATCAGAGCTGTTGGCTGTAGCATATGCTTGCCTTTTCATTTTAAACTTGAGGGATTTTATTGTGGCAGGATTTTCCAATCAATTGGTTGTGATATCAATGCTAAACCAACCTTGGCAGGTTCTAGACAGAGAGTGAACATTCATTCAAACCCAATGTGTCTCAAAGTCCTTGTGTAGGTATGCAAGGTCTTTTTGGCAACCTCTAAGGTGTCATCTCACTTTGTTGTTGTAGGCGGGACCTGGGGAGAGGCGGGGTAGCCACGCACCCTCCTTCCAACCGGATGGCACACCTTCTCCAAGTGACCGAGAGGTAAAGCACACTCAGGCTTGATTCTCACACTTCTGTTCCTATTCCAGGCTGTCTGCAAAGGTGAATCATTCCTCTCCCGACCCCACTGCCTTACTGCCAAATCTCAGAATGTGTCTTGGCTAAGGACCCCATTATTTAGTGTCTAACCATTAGTCATGAGCTACTATAAAGTATTACATTAATAATAAAACTAAAGCAAAGAAATTCCTTTCAACAGGCTATAGTGGGCTGTTTTATAGTTGTTGGTTTTCAACCTTAAATGCGTTCTGCTCAAGATGTTCTTATTTTTATCCCTAAAGCTGGTTTGTTGAGTAAGTAATGGTACAACGGGCTCCAACTATGAATATTGCAGTTTTCAGCGGCCTAAATGGGAATTGGGGCAGGACTACAAAACTATTCTGTTTTGATTTTATAAGAGTCAACATTTATATTTAATATTGCTTTAATGTAATGTGTACTCATTAGTTCTGCCTTTTCACGGTTTCCAATGTCATAATCAAACTAATATCCATAAGTGTAATGTGTGACACTAATGGATTGTATTAAAAAATAATATGGTTTAATCTGTCAAATCTAACAGCAGCTAATGGTGCGTTATCTCTTCATTGCCTCGTCCTATTTAAAACATAAAACAATTAGATGGTAACCTTTCACAAGACTCCTTTTCCAAAGCAAATATTCCTTCCTGGCTACCAAGAAGGGCATTTTGTTAAGAGAATGTAGGGCATATTTCAGCATGTAACTGAATTATTGATGCTCTTGAGAGTGTTCCCCGCAAGTAAACCTCCTTAATGGATGAGGGCAGGTTGTGAAATATTTGCCATTACCTTTTGAAAGCAATGACCATATATTCAATTTGGCTCCAGTGATGTATGTAACTTGTGGTCATTGTGTTGAAGATCTGTTAAGTATCATCTGTTTCTTTTCTTAGGTGATGTAGAAGGTTGTGTGGGGATGTTTGATGTTTATGCTATTGTAAAGGCATTATATTGATTATTTATTTTTGAAGATTGTTTGATGACAATAAGACTAAAGGCATGGGCAGTAATTAATTATTATTGTTGTTGTTGTTTATTGTCTTTGAATGGCATTCATGAAGTGAAGATATCGACTTACTGTGAGGCAAAATATAAAATGATCAGAGAAAAAGCAAAACATCGATACACCCCAATGGAATGATCCTCAGTTAGACTGTTCAAAATGTTGTTTTGAATTCATTAGAGTATCATATTTATCGATATTGTGTTAAATTCCCTGTGATTACTGTGATAATACATTTTTATAACCCAGCCCTCTGTCCAAGTTTTTAAAGTTATTGTCTCATAAGGATGTAAAACTCAATTAATTGAGAATTACATTTATTTTTTTCTCAATACTAGATTGATTCTCAAAACATCGGTAGGTACAGTGTAAATTGTTGTTGGGCAAATTTTGCTGTTACACACTTTGCACAGCCTCAATGGCTCTGGTACAGGAATCATTGCTCCATTTACCTTCTAAAATCACAGAAACTCATCATAATATAGAGGTCACCCCATTTGCCTTCACTCTGAAGTTCTTTCACCATCACAGCCTTCATTTTTCACCTAACAGCCTCCCTCCCTTTGGCTTCCCTGGAACAGTCTCTCCCATTGCGTTCATGTTGTTGTGATAACCACAGCAGCCAGTCTAACCTGTTTGAGCTACTCCTACCACGAGACTAAACAGGGAGGCTAACGGGCGCTCCGCGGCCTCACTGACGACAGGGTAAATCAGTTTCCTCACCTCCCGCCCCGTTTCTCCATTTCTCATGCTCTGTCCTTTTTTGTCCGTCTCCGTCCCTCTGGGGACTGTCTCTCGGACCCCACAGCTGTGGGTCCGTTCATCTTCGTCTCTCTGGCCAGTCTTTCCCGGTGGGATTCTCCGGACGGCCTGGCCAGACAGCCCCCCACCCCCGGCACTGTTTCACTCTCATGGTGTTATTTTCTCATTGCTCTCTGTGTCCCTCTCCTCCCCTCCATACCTTCTGTCTCGTTACTGCGCTGACGGGTTCAGGCGCTGGCCGGGATGATAGCTGAGCCCGCCTTTCTCTCTGAGTATACTATCTTTGCTCTGGACCATTCAAAACGACCCAAAACGGCCCAGGTAGCCAGTGTGGTGAGTCCTCACACCCTGCTTCCCCCTACCTCCTCGTACCCTCCCCCCCCTCCTTCTCCACCTCCTCTTCCTTCCTTGCATCCCTGTGCCTCTGGGGAGTAGGTAGAAGATTGGTACCCGCGCAGCTCCATTGAGGGCTGTCTGCACCCTGCTCTCTTTTAATCCCGTTTCCTATGGACTATCCTTAGTAACCCGAAGGCATCTCAGTCGTAGGCTAACATTGCATCCGGTGGGGATTCATGGTTTGTATTGTGGGGTAGAAGCTTCTGGCCTTTACATCATGCTGGTTTACACCCCTTCCATGTTACTTGGTTGTGATCTGTTACAGAACTGTATGCTTTCTCCCTTAGCGGTCCTTTAGACTCTAGATGCCTGCATTAAAAAAAAAAATCCCAGAACCCCTTATTTGTTACCTGATCTGATGTTGTCTCCCGCTCCCACAAGGTTTGTTTATTTGGGATTTGTATTTCACAAGTTGTGGTTCAATGGGTGGCGACAAGGTTCATTTTATGTCTTGTTTTCCCAAATAAACAAACCATGTTCCTTTTTTATATACTGTCATAGAACCCTTGTTATGAAACCAGAGTGTGCATTGATGATTGCATTTAGAAAGCCCATTTGAATAATGTAATGGACTAGATAATATTACATGATGTCACAAAAGGTAAGGATCAACGGAATTCACAGAGAAAAAGAAATGGCCTTCCAGTCAGAATGTAAACTAAACTATAGCAGTGGCAGCATATTTATTCAAAATAGTCAGGAAGTGGTAATGAAGAGTCTAATACACAAGTCAACTTTCAGAAAATCAAAATTCAGAAATTGCGTTTATGACACTAATGTTCTTGCGGTCTCTAAAATGTAAATGGCATTGTGCTGTGTTTCAATAATGTATCATTTGAATGATAGCCTTAAGTGACTAGCATTGCCAGGCAACATAATGGCCAAGGTTGTCTCCCACAGCTAAACAGGCTTTCAGTATTTTATGCAACGATTCTGGAAGCATGTGCCAATCAATCATCTCATCTTCTTCTAGACCGTAGGGCACAATTTTGTGTCTGCATTGATTTTACCTTCTGATTACTGCCAGAGAATCATCTACAAAAGAACCCAGGGCTTCCCAACTACTGTTTAACGTTTTTGTCTGGAGGTCACCTGCTCAGACAGATGTGTGTCTCCTGTCCTTATCCTCAATATCCTGCGATTGGCCACTTATTCCTCCAAAATGAGTTTTGTCATGTTTATCATGTTTCACCTTAATCTTATCATAATGCCATCGTTGTCATAATCACATTTTCAAAAAGCTAAAAATCCTTACAAATAGACGTGGTTAAAGATAGCATGCTAATCAGTTTAGCATACAGCTTGCCCTGGGCACAAGAAATATGAGCTTCCCCATGAAGAACAAAACTGTTCCTCAACTTATACTGGTTGTATTGATTTCTCTGCCTCATATTATCATATTATTATTCAGGTGCAAAATCAATACCTAGCATACTTTGTTTAAGTAATGCTGTATTTAGGGAAAAGGAAAAACCGTAATCAATATTAGCATTAATATGAGTGATGAACTGTCTTTTTTTCCAATGCATATGCTGGTAAGTAAAGTGATGCTAGGTACAATGTGAACTAAATTGTGTTGCTCAAATTATACGTAAGTCCGATTTGCTGCAAATAGTCAAGTAATCTCGACACCTTTTTACCAACTAGTCCCGAGTCAACAGTAGCCTGTTCCTAAGGGCCTCGTCCCAGCTAAGCTTTTCAGCTAACATCCTCCGCGAAACGAAGTAAAGTGCTCTGCATAAGGGGAAACGTGGCGTCGGCCATAGGAAAAATAGTGTGCTTTCTCTGGAGCTGCTTCTGACCAGTAACCCACAAAGCTGGACTACAGTCCACCCTCTTTCAGCGTACTATGGCTCTGTGCTGCTGTGTTAACACAGATGCTTGTGGCTTCTGACAAGCACTGACGATTCAAACTCCGGCTCTTCTAATTGACAATTTGAAATTCTTTTGACATTTTGTTTTCCGTCTTTGTGGCTGTGACGTAGACTACGTTTTAACCCCTTTTTTGTTGTAACGTATTGTAGAGATGCCTTCCGTTTCGTGTATTTAACCCCTCTGTTTTTTTCCAAGTTGCATGAGGGATCCCATTGCTGCCTGCATTGCTGTGAGCAATACTAATATTGCTCCCTCCAAAGTAATCAGGGAGTAGCACGCTGGGTGTGGATTCACTAACTGTCTGCAGGGTCAGACCATCTGACGTGGCCATCCCTCATGCTATGTTATCTTACAGGGGCCTTCCAGAGCCGCATCCAGGTCCCCCAGAGGTAGTATTAATGGAGACGGAAGTGCTTCTCCGCAGGCAAGTTTCATCTCCCTCCCCTGCAGTGGCGGCGGTCCTTTTTTCATTTTTAAACACTTACATTTGTCAATGCCTTGCCGTCGATCTCGGCACAACTTTGATTCGCCGAGAGCGACATTCAAAGTGTGTCTCGTGGTGCGTTCCTCCCGCAGCCGCCGCGGCGAGAGGAGCCGCCCCAGACGCTGGCCCAGAAGCTGCAGCTGAAGGTGCCCTCGGTGGAGTCCCTGATCCGCAGCGGGGCCAGCCGGGCCGAGGGCCTCTTCCGCTCCCCGTCCCGGGAGAGTCTGGGCCGCAGCGCGTCCCGGGAGTCCCTCACCGCCGCGCCGGGGGAGGGCGAGCCCCCGGGGACCCCCGGCGGCTACGACCCGCCCTCGGACGTGGACAGCGAGGCGGAGGACTCCCCCGGGAGCGCGGAGGCCCTCTCCAGGGAGCAGCTGCTGCACCGCCTGCGCAGGGTGGAGCGGAGCCTGGGCAACTACCGGGGGAAGTATTCTGAGGTGAGGCTCGGAGGGTCGGAGGGTCGCTGCCTCCACACGGACACCCGGACGAGGTCTTCACCTCGCGTGGTGACCAATCAGTCCGGGTTCTCTCTCTGGCTGGACGCGGGTGTTGTGATGTAACCGTTTACCTCCCGCCCCGTCTCTTTCCAGCTCGTTACGGCCTTCCGCACCGTGCAGCGAGACAAGGAGAAGAGTCAGGTAATCTGCACCGGACCACACGGCCTCATCCGCGCCACGCAGAGGTTTGTCCCCCCCGGGAACTGACGGCTTGTTCTCTTTTTGTTCCCGCACCCCAGGCGGTCCTCAGCCAGAGTCAGGACAAAGCCCTGCGCAGGATAGGGGAGCTCAGGGAGGTACGGTCCAAGCGCCTCCTTTTGTTTCCCTTGTGTCCGCATCTTATTTTCGCCCTCTGTTGTCCGAAAACAGGCGCGCTGCCATCGATGATGTACTATAAATACTGCCGATGAAGTGATGCGTAAGTGCTGCTGAAAATAAACGCAGGGAAGGAATTGTAATGGTAAAGCCCAATGATTGTTCAAAAAGATGTGACCCGTATCTAGTGAAGTCCTCATATGCCCAAAGCATCACTATCTTTGCAGCCAAGATTCTGGTCCACTGGCAGGATCATTAGTTCACACTGAGGAGAGGCCCTGCACATCGCCGTATTGATCTGTGGATTGCTTTGTTGTTGCACAGGCTTTATTTCAGTAACAGTTCAAAGAACATGCTCCTTTTTAAGCATGGAGTAATGTTGTTGGTTTAACTTGGAGGTAAAGTAGCACACTACTTTGGTCTTGTTCGCCTCAGAGGACTTTGGTGTGTGTGTGTGTGTGTGTGTGTGTGTGTGTGTGTGTGTGTGTGCACTCCATGTCTGACAGGAATAACTGGGTCATGCTCAATTTAATTGCTGTTAATTAGAGGAGAGAGTATACAGACTCGGATAAACAAGAGATTCATGAGACCTCTATTCTCTGTTAAGCATGTTATCGTATACTGATTTCAATCATGATTTGACTTAAATTTCCCAGTTAACTCGTACAGTTTCATTGTTAATTGTCTGATCGTGTTGTTATTGATTTATTTTTGCAGTTCATATCGGCTCACAAGTACATGACGGGCAAAACTAGACAAATTGTTTGTATGATTCCAGTGTAAAATTCCCGTTGTGTTTGACTTTGATGTAATCACATCCAATGTGTGCTGTTTGAATCTGTTGAATGGTCTACTTAGGAGCTTCAGATGGACCAGCTGGCCAAGAAACACCTGCAGGAGGAGTTTGATGCCACCCTGGAGGAGAAGGACCAGATGATCACGGTGCTGCAGACCCAGGTCTGTTCTCATGGGTTTGAAGCCTGGGATCTAGTCTGATGGGTCCGTATGTGCAACAGGGTGACCCCGGTTATCTCAACACCTCAACGAACTTAAACCAAATCAGTCATGTTGTCAAACCACATCCATCTAGTAACCCCAAAGAGCTCCGTTTCGCTCTCTTTGGCGCCACCTATGGCAAAAAGACATGACACAGCTACGCGCTCAAGTGAGTTGAACAGGCGTTATGTTGGCTCCGCCCACCCTTTATGGTGCTACAGCTGGGTGATGGAAAATGTGTCACTAACTGTGCAGCTTGTGATTTATAATACTCAACTGCAAACACAAGGGCGTTCATCAGTGGTTCGTAGGCTCACGCAGCATCTCAACAGAAAGTGACTTCACGGACCTTTATTTAAAGGAACAGTCTTGCAGGTTTCCACGTTAGGTGCATGAATATGTGTGAAGTATCGCTGGGCCGGTGTGTGAAGCCCCAACGTGTGCGTCTGTGTGTCAGGGGAAGGCACCAGGTGGTCACGTGTGTTCTCCTAACCCAGCGGCACCAGGCCAGCGGGGGGGGGGGGTGGGGGGGGGTAAAAAAACTCTAGCGCCTCCTAACGGTGCGGCTCTCCTGTCAAGGTGGCGCTGATGAAGAAACGGCTGAAGGGGGTCGGCGAGCTCTCCGTGCCCTCCGAGGACGAGGCCTCGCCGCCCGAGGACGCTGCCAACGCCAACGCCGGCGCCGCACCGCAGACCCCCACACCGCAGACCCCCTCCAAGGACAAGGACGCCGAGGGTGTCCCCACTGAGGGTCAGCAGCCAGAGTGTGATCAGATTAGATTAGAATGGATTAGATTAGTCGAGTTGCATTGATACCGACAGGGAAGGGAACCTCTTGATCCAGAGTATATGGTAGAAGAAGTACTGTTTAAAAAAAAGCCATTGGAACAATTCATATAAATCACAGGCATGCACATCCTAAAATAAGAACGTAACGATTATTACTTTTATTGTTATGACTGTGTTAAAAACAAATGGATTGGGGTACCGGTAATTAAGTGTTCTAACTTTAAAACCATTTAGCATTTTTAGTCATGAAATGGCAGTCTGTTACCCCCCCCCCCATTGTGCGAGACTTGCATGATCTTCATCTCAATGACAACCGCTGCGTTACTCCTCCCGACCAGAAGAGGGCAGCGGTGACCCAGCCAGGCTGACAGAGGCGCTCCAGAAGAGGGTGAAGAGGCAGGAGAACCTGCTGCTGAAGTGCAAGGAGCTGCTGCACACACACAAGGAGCGCAGCGCCCAGCTGGGCAGCGAGAACGAGACCCTGCAGGAGCAGCTGCAGGAGAGACTGCTGGAGCTGGAGAAGATGAAGGTATTGTGAAGGGGCTGACAAACATCTGGCCGCCAGCAGCCCACGCAGCCTACTACTCAGTACCCGGCTTTATTTACACGTGTGGGGTTCACACGTAATCTAAAGTAGTCATAGTCTCCACAGAACATCCACACCATTATAAGAATATATTCAGGGTCCCCTCCTTCGCCTCTTGAGGAAGAACCTTTCAGCCTTTATCGTGCATTTGCACATATCTTATGTGCAAATGAAGCAGCCTGCGGTCTATTCCCAGACCGCAGGCTACTAGAGGTCGAGGTCAAAGGAAGTGCGGCAGACGAGTGTTCTCCCGGTCAGTAAAAGTTCTGCTGCGGCCCACCGGGCCAAGTGGTCACGGTAATGTCGCTGAACCCGCGGCGCCGTGTGAACCACTGCGGTTCCCACTGCCTCCAGATACCCCGGCCTGGCTCCAGCGCCAAGGGGTCCGGGCGACGCGACACGACCTGGAGACCTGATTTCCATCGACCCGCACTCTTTGTACACAAACATTGCTCATTGGAAAAATTCGGCTGATTCTGGGGGCGTCGCTCCGCGCCTCAGTGATGATTCACAGAATCTATAAGCTTGTGTCGTTGGGCGTCTCGGGTGTACGCGGCCTTTATGCCTGCTACGTGTGCGTGGATGCCGGGGCCCGTCCGGGGGGGAAGAAAACGCCCCATGTGCTTGTGTCAGGAGGGAGAGAGGTTACTGCTCTTTACTGCTCATCTATCCCCTGTACTGCTGGTCTCTGTGAATTTCTCCTAAGGGGGATTAATAAAGAACTATCCTATCCTATCCTATCGTGGGTAATCCCCAGTGAGAATCGAACCCGTAACCCTAGCAGTGTTAATGCCTTGCTCTATCGGTTATTAGTTACATTCTATTGTTTCAATGTGTACGCTTTAGCTTGTATGCCAAGTAGCTTCTACTGTTGCTAATATGAGTTTAATAATAGCCCAGAATCAGCAAATACATGTCACTTTTCTCTGATGGGGGAATTTTGATGTGCACTTGATCTTTTAGTGATCTTTTATCATTTATATTCTGTAAATGTAAATGTCTCAGTTTCTGTTTTTTTTTCCAAGTGTTATATTAGTATACAATCAAAAATTGCTTTGGGTCAGAAAATAATTAAAGTAATATCTATCACAATGATACCACATTCCATCCTGGAAAGCATGCGTTGGTCCTATAGTTTTACCACAGATGTAGGCCTACCATGCCATAGACTCCTATGCGTGTGCGGTCTATGTAGGGCAGTTTCCCCACATACCTGGAACACAAAAACAGCCAGGACTCAATGTGTTGCGACGAGGATCAGTCACATTCATGATAATGCTTAGTTTATGTCTCATGTTACGGGAACAACAAATGGGACAGAACTCCTTATGGGGATTGAATTTGTGTGTGTGTGTGTGTGTGTGTGTGTGTGTTTGTGTGTGTGTGTTTACTCTAGTGCAGCCAGCTGGTCCTGTACATCCACTGTTCCCAGCTTCTGATGGATTTGATGCAGAAATCTGTTCGAAAAGGCGTATATTAGCATCGCATAGCTTAGCGTAGCTTGATTCATCTTATCTTATCTGAGTTTGGCTGAATTCCTATCCTATCCTATCTTATCTGACTTTATCTTAGTTAAGCTTTAGCCTAGCTGAGAAATATAACAGGGTTTAGGGCAACGTTTCCCAACCTGTGCGTCCGTCCAGACACCACATGCGGTTGTCCTGATAGCTGTTTGGGGTTTTAAAGGGGTTTTGTATTTAAAGAAAGGTCCCCTATAAAACCTGCCCTAATGATTCATAGCAACAAGCAAACGCTGCTACCATTGACTTGCAGAGTTACAGTAGCCTCGCTCCAGTTCATGTGAGGGGAATACACTTCCAATGTGTTTGATTTGTCGCTTATTCAAAATGAGATGCAGTAACAGCACAACAAGCTTGGATTATTAGTATTATTATTAGTTCATTATATAATTGCACCAGTGGCGCACCACAGGTTGCCAAATAACCACAGTGCCAATACAGTGCCGAATTACCTGTGTGTTTGTATAAGTATAATATTGTTGTGTTGTTATTGTATGCTATTCAATCTAGGCAACGGTGACTCTGCAAGTCAATGGAAGCGGCTAACGGAAAGCAAGTGCTAACCCAGCAAACTCCCCCCCTGCTGGCAAAAGTATGAATTTTGAATTAATCTTGTCTGAATGTGGGTAAGACAGGCACACACCAATTTACAGATATCTCTGTGTATCCCTTTGAGCCATTTCCCACCACTCCGCAAAGCAGACCGCGTGCAGAGAAATGAAAACGCACGTGTGTGTCTTTTCCTCAGGCCTCAATCTTTGCTTTCAACTGGTTCCACTGTGCACTCAATGCTCATTCATCCACATGCTGGTGGATGAAAGCGTTTTTGTGGAGAACTTGAGATTTATTAAGATTTATTAAGCTTCAAGAGCCATTACTTGACTAATCTGTTGGAAATGGCCTCTTCGCCACCCGGCAGCAATTAGTGAGTGAAACGCATTGTGAGAATATCTGTTTTGAGTTCACCACGATTGAGTCAATTGGGATTTTAGACAGCTCCTGGCTCACTTCTGACCCATCGGGGCCTTTCTTCCCTGAATGGTCCGGGGGAAATCACAGGTGCATGAAACGGAAAAACACAGGGAGGGAGGCAGCAGAGGAGTCGTTGGTTCTCTATCTCACTCGCACAGGACAACACTCAGGGATTATCCCCGGAGGAGTACAATCCAGTAATCCCGACTGACACAACACGCCGTGCCGATGGACAGCTCGGCGTCGGTGGGTTACCTTCGACCTCTGAACCCTGACCCCCTGCCGTCCACCCGCGCCACGACAACCTGCTCGGAGGACGCCAGCAGCCAATCGAAGCCCAGTCGGAACTCATCGGACACGCCCTGATCCCCGGGGGGGCGGTCTCTGAGAGAGAGAGCAAGAAGGCGAGAGAGGGGAGAAGTTGGGAGAGAGAGAGAGAGAGAGAGCGAGAGAGAGAGAGAGAGAGAGAGAGAGAGAGAGAGAGAGACAGAGAGACACAGTGAGAGAGAGACAGAGACATGGGGGGGTTAGAGATATATCTATGAGTTAGAATATATTTCTATGTATCTATAGTTATCTATATACACTTCATAGTACCTTGTGCCATACTTTGTCAGCGTTAAGCACAATGCCTTTAGCAACCGGTAAAACACAACGGCAACACACCAACACACCACAACCATGGCCTTTTAATCATCCTAATTCACCGCTAATCAAGTGTACATTGTCTGGGCACAACATCCCCCGGTTCAATGGGTTAAAATATGAATGCAGACAGGTCAGTGGGGAGCAGTAGAGCGGAGGCTTACACCATCAGGAGCAGTCCATAGAGGTACGACTCTGAGAAGTCTGAGGGATAGGTCAGCTTCACAAACAGCTCTGGGAGGAGGGCGAGAGAGTGTCAGCTGAAGGAGAGAGACGGGAGAGAGACTACAAGAGACAACAGTGAGAGACGTGTGTCAGGTCAAAGGACAAAGCGAGAGAGAGAGAGAGAGAGAGAGAGAGAGAGAGACAGAGAGAGAGAGGGCAAGCGAGCAAGAGCAAGAGAGAGAACTTTCACTTCGTAGATCTGAAATTTCATATGCATTGATAATATTAAATATATAATGTTTGCTGTGCTTTTAATTTGATGACTAACTATGCAGTTCTATTTGCGTCCTGAGTTGCACCTTTTTCCCTGCAGTGTTCCTTGTTGCATGGATTATGGTATTCTAATTACTAGACCTCTGAACCCTTTTCCAAATAACTGAACAGCAAAGCCAGCCGATGCAGAGTAGGCATAGGCCTGCTCAACCTGTCGTGTAGGGAAGTGGGCGCGTATCCTTCATTACCTGCACAGGATATAACCAGACATGCACAGACCACCCACACCCCCGGCAGATGCAAGTAGGGCTCTGCTCGTTGTAGTTACTGTGAAGCCTAATTTATACTCCTGTGTAAAGTGCTCTACGTCAGTTACGGAGAGGCCCCTACGTCGCCGGAGAGCCTGACGGAGAGCCTCTCAGTCGTCTCCGACTGCATGAAATATTTTTTTAAGTATCCGTCACTCCGTCAACGGACAACAGAGTCCGCAAGGGCTGCGATTGGTCCTCTAAAACCCTCATTTCCGGAATTACTTTTCCGGTTTGACTACTATCACGTAACGTAAGCACTGGCAGCGCCATTTTCAAAACACCGACCACAAAGACACATTCGAGATGAATCAGATTGAACAACGCCTAGCCGAAGAAGTGAGGAAATACAAAAACCTCTATGTTACCTCCCTAAAATCATACAAGGACGCGCGGATGACAAGTAATTCCTGTTCAGAAATAGCCAAGGCTGTGGACTTGTAGCCGAAAGCACAACAAGCAACGAGGGTATCGACCATTGGCCTCATGGGACTAGGCCAGTCTTGCGTAGCGACCCCTACTGATCGGGCCGGCGTATCCGGCACCACGAAGGAGAACTATGAGGGCTCGAGGGGTCTCCGTGGTTACGCAGTTGGATAGCACAATACGCAGTTGTAGAAGTATAACCAGCGCTTTAACCTCGTACCCACCTCAGACCATCACCCTCCCACCACCACTCACAAACTCTAATCTTGACTATGACACTTTAGAATGTCTTTTGACTGTTTTCAATATATTTTGAACTATTCAATTTTCAACGCACTACCTCACTTTTTTTTTGTACTTTTCTGTGTTTCTATGTTTTGTCTGTACAATGTCCGTTTGTCTGTTTGTTTGTCCATTTGTTCATTTTGCACCGCAGGTCTGAGAGGACTGCAATTTCCTATGCGCTATATGCTTGCCATGTAGCACATTTGACAATAAAGATACTTGAATCTTGAATCTTGAACTAAGTTGCTATTCTCCACCAGATGCCCCCAGGCATTTTTTCTCCTCACTTCCCGGTGTTCCTGCCCACTTCCATCTGCCCTGCGATCGCTTCACTCGCTTCACCTCAGCGCCCGACCCATCCCAACTCGATCCCTCATCAGCCTCTTCCCGTATTGACCAGTTCACTTCCTTTGTTCCTTTGTCAGATCGATGTGGTTGTCACACACATTGCACAGTGTCCCTGCTTGTAATTTTACTTTTAGAAGTGGGTGTCGCCTTTATTGCATCCCGACTTACAAAATAACTTTCCCCTGAGTTTGTGCTCAAGTGTGGGTCCTGTGATGATCCTGTGCTCCTGACAGAATGATATGGACCCAGCAGATGGATTATTTGCTGATTGACCGTGTGAGTTTCTTTAAACTCTCCTGTGCCTTCCAACGAGAGACAGAAATGCAGTTCTGTCTGTGGCACGTAAGGAACTGTCCTCTGCGAAGTGTCCACTGGAGTCTGTAACCTGGGCGATCTAAGGACTTCCTCAACACCCTTGCAGGGTATTTCCTGGCGCAGAATTGTAGTCACCCCCACCCCTTCGCACAACTGTAACCATGATCGGTCCGCATACAGTAGAGATAATGAGTCTCTGTAACCTTATTTGACAGAAATCTATGTTAATATCATTATCCTGTTATTTCCCATCATTTGATGAACAAACATGTCTATTATCCTTGACTAAATTAAACCCCATTCACAAAACTGTAAAAAAAAAAACAACAACATCACAACATTGGAAGGACCAGGTGATTGCAGTGCTGGTTTGACAGCTAAATCGACCAGTCCTGGTCCCCGATTTACAAAACATGTTCATTTACCTTTTTATAAAACACCATAGCTGCTCCTGTGTAAGTGTGTTTGTGTTTCAAAAATAAGAAGCTTTGAAGCTTTTCCGCAAGACAAAAAGCACTAATGGAAAACAGCTCTAAACAGAAGTGAATGCCATCCTATCTCTCCCTTATCCCTCCCCCCGCCCTCTTTTGCTCCTGCTCTCCAGCCATCGTCACATCTCACCTCTCCGTCTCATTTATGTGATTAAAAAACACTTTCTCGCCTTGACCCCAATTTTCTGCGGCCAGTTCCGTTTGTGAGGCTGCCGGTCACAGCAAGTGTTTGATTTGGGTTTTGAATCTCGTGGACATTTACAGACATGTAGTGTCTTTTATGTATTTATACTCAAGGCTACAGTGACTATACTTGTAGTGCGACTTGTTGAATATTAAACAATAGAAATGAAAGCATGAGCATCACATTTGCTGAAACACATTTTGAGGGCAGAAGTGTAATAGTTTCATTGCAGGAGCAGTTTCAATACAAAAAAAAAAAATCAAAAAATCACAATCAAACCTATTTTCACCTCGGGCCACATCAGCATTATGATTGTAACTGTGAGACTAAATCAATTGAACTACTCCTTTACATATTGTTTAGTAACCGTCTCTGCATTTGTTTATTATTATTTCAAGTCGTTCATGCATTGATATAAATGTTAAAATACATGGAAGCGCTGCAATCTAGCGAATCCCAAAATTGAAATGCACTGTATGTGACGTCGTTCGTGATTGCTGTACGGTACGCCGTGAAGCAGCATATGCCTTTAAAGCTCTCGCAGGCCCAAAGGACGGGGTGGGCGGCGGTGAGTTTGACACATGTCACTTTGGGTCCTTTCCCGTGCGTCCCTGTGGTCAGGACAGAGGTGACAGTAGCTCAGTGGGTAGAGCGGGTGGCCATAGCGGATCATCCAATATCCGTAGGGTCGGCGGTTCGATCCCCTCCTCCACATGTCGAACCCCACAAATGTACTGATTGTAAGTCACTTTGAACAAAAGCCTCTGCTTCAATGTCCCGTTTAGAACAATTTGACTAGCCATTGAACCGGCCAATGGATTATTTGATGATTAATGGTGGGAGCTCATTGAAACTCTCCCGTGCCTCCAAGCTGCTGGGTAGGACACGCTCCTAGTGGAGAGCACAGAGATGCAGCTCTTTGCTCGTCAGCGTCACGGAAGAAAATTACCTGAGCATCCTCTTACACTTAGTTTAGCATTTACAGCTTGTTTTGTTCCGGTCCAAAGTTTTCCGTGCACTCACCCTGTAAACAGCAGTCTCACATGGCAAAGAGTTGTTTATGAGATTGTAAAATAGGATGTGAGTAGCCCCCCCAGTAGAGCAAACAACCCACTGGAACAGAACAGGGACCAATATGGCTTAGTTCAGGTGGTAACTTCTCAGACGGCAATGCCAAACTCAAGCCCAGGAACTGGGGCTGTATAGGACTTAACCATGTGTGCGTGTGTGTGTGTGTGTGTGTGTGTGTGTGTGTGTGTGTGTGTGTGTG
>JAOPUI010000038.1:3612591-3633012 GCA_027123135.1 Urophycis floridana
AGAGAGAGAGAGAGAGAGAGAGAGAGAGAGAGAGAGAGAGAGAGAGAGAGAGAGAGAAACAGAGAGAGAGAGAGAGAAACAGACAGAGAGAGAGAGAAACAGAGAGGGAGAAAGAGAGAGCAAGAGAGAGGGAGAGAGAAGGAGGGTAGGGAGCAGAGGCTGGGGCAAGGAGGTCCTTGAGGCTCTGTGCCCAAGGCAGTGAGCGTGCCGGGGAGAAATCAAACCCATATATCAAGTTGCACTGCCTGATTTGACTCGCAAAAAACCCCAGGTAGGGAAGCCTGGAGATATGGCCGCCATTTGCATAGCGCTGACCACAAGTCGGGACGGTTCGCTCTGTGCCACAATAGATCGTCTTCAGGACGGCTGCCCATGGATGTTGATGGCCTAACAAAACGCACCTTCACATCTGAATTAAGATGTGATCCAGGAGGGGAAGGCGTGAGATACGGCTCAAGTAAAAGCCTCTCTCTGTATCGGGGGGGGGGGTCCGAGTATGCTGAATATGCTGATGAAGGGCCTGAGCCAAGAGGAGGTGGTGATGGCTGAGGGGCAGAGAGGCTTCCTGGTTTAGGGGGACCGGGATGGAAAGCAGAGAGGCTTCCTGGTTTAGGGGGACAGGGATGGAAGACAGAGGCTTCCTGGTTTAGGGGGACAGGGATGGAAGACAGAGAGGCTTCCTGGTTTAGGGGGACAGGGATGGAAGACAGAGGGGCTTCCTAGTTTAGGGGGACAGGGATGGAAGACAGAGAGGCTTCCTGGTTTAGGGGGACAGGAAGGCTACAAAATACAAATCAATAGGAGGGGAGGGGAGAGGCCACACAGGGCCTGAGTGGGTCTGAGGTCCACCTTCTGTGATTGCATTTAAAAAGGTCATTACAACTGATGACCAATGCTATTATGTGTTTGCCCTCTGTTAATGATTAAGCATGGAGACACTCCTTCTGTGGGTTGGGTTCTCTGCACTGGCGGCGTTTTAGCTTTAGTGTATTCATGTAAGCAACAAAAGTCTGACCAAGCATTAAAGCAATCACATGGGTTTCATGGATTCCCAAGAAATAAATACATTTACCCTCACCATGCAGACTTTCATCTGAAACTCACGAAGATTGTTTGTTTGGTTGGATTACATTTAAAAACAACCAAAGAAAGTTGATATACTTTCTGGAGCAAAGAACCAGGTCCATTCCAGATGAAAGCTGCTTTAAGGCCAAATGTGGAGTTAAGGATCAAACCCAATGGGAGCCGTCAGGAGGGGAATCATGACGTTCAAACAGGATCTCTGTGTTGCTGAGTAGGGAGGCTGGTTCAGGGGGCTGAGATGGTGTCGTACTAGCTCTGGGGTTTGGCTCCACTGTGGGCAGGCCACCACCATTTTAGAGCGACTTGTCCTTGCTCTAGCATGACAGACGGCATGACAAGTTGTAAATCTCCAGGGACACGTAGCTGGGCTCCACTGTCGATATTTGTCAAGGGAGCTCTGGCTATTATTGTAGAGTATTTGTCGTGGATTGTGTGCATAAGGAGTTGGTAGCGAGGTAGATTAGTGGGGAAAATGTTTACGTTTAAGACTAGTCCTTGAATTTTATTCTTTTATTTTTATTAATTCCATCAGGGGTGTATTTTCTATAAACAAACTAACGTAGAGCCCAGTAATTTAAGACATCTAATTAAAGTTGATTTATGGTGGGTTTTAAATGTATCTATAGTTTGGTTTAAATCACCACATAACATCAGAACAAAAAATGCAGACAATTAATTAAGTACTAAAACAGAAATGAAGAGCCTAATAAAAAGAGCAAACATATTTGATAATATCCATTTATCAGTCATGACAGGAAACAGTTGTCTCAACTTCCCGCATCACATTTAAATTAGGCCGGCCTCTTGGCAAAGCTCCAGCGGCCGTCCCGACACAAACATGGCCGACAGCTTGTGGGACGCCACGGGGAACAGAGCCCATACGGAAATATCATCACAATCACATCACATCACAAACTAAACTTCCCCATATAAGTCGGAGAGGAGTCCACACCGGCGACGGCTGTAATTGAATTTCAGAGAATGGAGGAAGAAGCAACGCAACTCAGAGGTGTTTTCAACGGCGCTGTAGATTATTGAGCCAGTTAGCCCCTCTCTGTGTGTCCCAGCCCAGCTTACCTTGCCATCAAAACGCTTCACCATGAACTGGTCCAAACCCAGGCCTGGAAAGGAGAGGAACACAGAGGGAATGAATGACGCTTACACGCAGCAAAGTAGTGAGACAAGCACTTTAGAAAAGGGCATCACTTTAAAGATCTGGCGTTTGGCTGGATTTGGGCTTTTTTTTCGCTTTGTCAACTGCCCCATAAGCCAAGGTAAATTCATAAGCTGATTGAAATTCATAAGCCGTGATCCATAACAATCATGAAAAATGCCAAACAATAAATAATAATGCGATCAATGGCCAGCCCAACACAACAATAGGAAAGCTTGCTCCTTTAACATAAAAAAACATGTATTCTTTAATGTATTCATTAAACTGATATTCATGTTTTCAGTTTAACAGAGAATGACCACCAATCTTCCCCAGACAGCCACATGGCTCCGAGCGTTTACTTAAAGCTGGGGGGTTCCATTTCCATGATGTCGTTAAAGTGACTCTGGCAATCAACGACATGTGTCAGAGATTAATACAGGCAATTTACAACTCATTTCCCCGCTCCAATCATCGCCACCGCACTGCATTCAGCTTTCATTAGTCTAATCGTTTATCGCCAACAAATTCTACCTCAGGATTTATTTTTTGATTTCCTGAACATTGATCTGAGCGCGTGGCTCCGATGGAGACCAGCGGTGACAACGGCCTGCGTACCCCGTGAGAGACGTACACTCGATGGTCTGCAGTCCAGACTCTCCTTGATTAACCGCGGTGACGGTAATAAAAAGGCTAGAATTATATGTTTCCAAAGTCAATGTCATTACGCCATGGTAATACCATGAATAATGTATCAGATTGGCCCGCGGGTCAAATTAGTAGGTTAATGTTCGTCCATTTTTATTTTCCCCCATCCTTCACCGCCATTTGATTTTCCTTCTAACGTCCCGCGGCAAAGACCCCGCGCATCTACTGAATAGAGATGGGCGTCACGCCTCAATGGCTGGCCCCGAGCCGGTGAGGGTTAACATGTGACACCATAGACTCCGAGGACCCTACTTGATGGTTTGGATGACCCTCATGCTTCTAGTGATATCGGATTAACGATTCCAGAAAGTGCGGTACACATGCAAGGGACCATCAACTACAGAGAACAAATGCATGGCAATACTTAATCTCTTTAGTGCACATAAATATAACAATTTGAAACCATGATTACCCCATGGCATAAATAAATGATTAATCCTTTGGTTATCCAGGTTGAAACACAATAACGTTCAGATGTGTTTTGCAAGGTGACCTGGACAGTAGGGCAGCACAGATACTTAACATGGCGACTGAAGCACAGAGAGCCAAATCAGGCGCATTGACAGCAGCTTATCGTGTTCGATGGCTGAAACATAACGAGGTCTGTCTCAAGCAAGACAACCGCACACTTCCATTAGCCAACTGGAATGATACCCATAAATTGCGATATACAATTCATATGTAACCTAAGTATTCCATTACATTGTCAAAATGAACACCTGACACCTGTGTTTACAGTAGTTGAGCATATTTGGGTTTATTTTAAAATCAAACAAACACCTTCTAATCATTCACGAAGGATATTCAACAAATTAATTGAAATTATACCATAATCAGATAAGGCCTGATCAAGTACATGCGTCTTGTTTTGGGGAATTCAATTCCTCGGATGTGCAGGTGTCCATTTTAGGGCCATCACAGCAATAATCCTCTGAATAATTCACTCAATAATCAAACTAATCAGCTGCAGCACAAGTCTTGGAATTGATTATCATTGTCTAGTAGACTGCAATCGGCTGGTATTTCTTCAGGTGCTGAGGAAATACCTTCCCATTGTACTGAAAACCTTGAAATCAACGCAGCCTTCAGATTTAGATCAGGCTAAAACCAGTTTTGGGCTAATAGGGGTCGGCTCTTTGCAATCGCATCAATAATTTCTAAACCTCAGAGGCAATCACCAATGACACCATGGCAACACCATCTGTAAACCCCAGACACCAGAACACAATCACCAGAGAGTTGACGGTTCAAAGGGATTAATGATAGTCAATAGTTAATAATCTATTCACCGAGAGGTCATTCATTGATTGATTATTAAATTCTAATCTAATCTAACAAAAAAACAGATGCCTCACTAAAAGTTAAGTACACAAATATAGATCAAACATTGGCAAGATGGCAGGCCCTAGGTGCTGAGGGACAAACTACAAAGTTGATGACCCTTTCAGCCTATATATATCACAAACATACAGTTATAGCCATAATGGACACAGATGTGGACACACATGGCAATAACATGAAGCCAAATAGAAACAGCATTCCAATGCTCAGAGCTTAACATCCTGCTCTGCAGAATGGCCCAATTAACCGTTCAAGGCTGATGAAGGGTTGACCGTTCACTAAGGCTGATGAAGGGCTGACCGGCTGCCAATGAGATGCACTGCAGTCTCTTCTTGGCGCCTCGCTCTGCTTATGCGGTGCCTCCCTCATTTAATCCGGCGGATCTCGACTCAGCGTTATGACATTCATATCAGTTTATGGGATGAGGGCTGGGGAAGGGGTGACACGGAGCTCAGAGATGGGTGTCTGGCCTGTGCTTGTGAAGCACTGTCGATAGAAATTGCCACCATGGCGGCAAATTTAGAAGGCACTCAGATGATGGAGGGGAGGATACCAGCCAGGCAGACGTGACAAGCCCAACCGAGATATGATTATGGAGGACATGGCAACAGAAGGCTGCGTCGACGCTCCAAACACAGAGAGGTGAAGAAGCACTCAGAGCATTGTGAGGAACACGGCGCAGATGCACATGATACCCGAATACCAGAGTGGCATGGTAAAAGTAAAAGGCACAAGATGGTGCAGCAATATATATCTACAGATCTATAGATCAATATAGATCCATATAGATCTATATAGATCCATATAGATCTATATAGATCGGCAGATAGCTAGATAGACAGAAAGATTTACATATATATCTATATGCGCCACATACACATACTACGCAGGGGTGAGAGTGATGAAGTAGTCAGGGGGTCCCACTGAAGCAAACATGCTAAGTTAAGACCGCCTTCCCAAGCACTCCCATGATCAGATATCCCTCACCATATCTACCCCACAGCCAATGATCACATATCTCTCATCAGATCTGCATGTGACACCAAGAATGTGCTTCAACAGGCTCATTAATACACCAACTGCTGCGTCCTAATTTCACCCCGCCGTGCCCCACCGCTCTGCCTGGCCCACTTTAGCATCAGGCGCTCCTGGAGGAGGTCCTCCATTGCCAAAGAGACACCGAATGCTCTCATCATTGGCTGTGTATGTGTGTGGGGGGGGAGGAGTCATATTAGGTGTACGTCGGACAGGGCGATGGATGATCTCACTAAACGGGGGGGGGGATTCGATCCACTGTGCAGTGCCAGCAGAGAACATTACACCCTGGATGGTAGTGTCCATAAATCACCATCACACACGCGCGCGTGCCATTACACAGATGGACGCACGCACGCGTGCACATACATACACACACGCGCACGCAAGCACTCACACACATGCACCACACACGCACACACACACAATCCCTTTTTAGAGTATACAAAAATGTGTGATGCCTACCAATTTACAAATTAATTAAAGGCGAAGGCGGCATGCTTTTATCCACCATAGCTTATATCAATAGATTCATTTCATTCTCTGTGGTGGATTTGTATTCTTTGTCGTCTGTATTCCTATGACGATGTGTATTCTCTTGTTCTGGTTTGATTGGCTCCGGTCCGGCGGGGACCCTCTGTGGGACACAGAGGGTGTCCTCCTCTCCTTTCATCAGAGGGCTGGTACTCACTCTCCGGCTGCTTCTCGTTGGGGGTGATGGAGCGCACAAAGTCCTGCGGCGTCATGTACACCTCGGCGTCGCCGTGCTCGCTGATCACCTTCAGCGTCGCAAAGTAGCGGAAGATCTTGTCCGGGGTGGAGTACGCCCTGATCCGGTTCTCGTACTCCATCACCTGGGGCAGGGGGGGGGGGGCACGGTGGGAACGCAATGAATGACCCCATCGCCAACACCACAACGGCGTTTAGATCTGGACAATGCATGGATCAACAAAACAGGAGACAACAGGAGAAGTGTTGTGGTTGAGTGGTTGAGTAGCAAGTCAGGCGTGTGTGCAGTGTGCCCCCCCCCCACCGTCTCTCCAGGTGGCTTCAGAAAGGCGGGCTGTCAACCACGACAGGGCATGGAGTGCCCTCTCCAGACCCCCGACTCCATTAGCACATCAACAGGTAAAAACTAAATCCATCTCCTGTTTCACCGTCAAGCGTGGCTGACAGGTGAACCTCGGGGGAGGCCTCTGACTGTCCTGGGGTGATACCATGTCATTTGAGGGGAGAGTGAAGTGGATATTTGGGAATACAACCCCGACAGGACAGTCCAGATTGGCCTTCACTCAGATCAGAGCATCGTGACAGAGGAGCACGGGAGGACTGAATCGAACTGAGCCATCATGGCGGGTTGGCCTCTCTCAAACTTGAGTCTTATTGTTAGGTCCTTACAGTCTTGTTTTGGCCTCTTACATACAAAGCATATTAGCTATATCATTAGTGACATAATCCCAGCATTTAGCCTGGTATTAGCCCCTCTTAAATAGAAATGGCCGCCACAGCGGCAGCCATTTCTAGTTACAGACGCAGCAATGGCATTTTGACATCAACATCAATGTCTATTGTTTGCCCATCATCTTAGGCAGAAAAGGCTAATGCGGCTAATCTTCTGTAGGGTGCTTAACGTCTGCACGGTTGCGATCGGTTAAGGGGGTAGCTCCAATGTGCACTACAGCATCTTGGAGATGTTCTTGCGGTGAGTTTTTCCAGGGAATAATTCCTTGACAGCGGAAGCAGGTTCAACATACATTCTTGGAGACAACATTGCACGCACGATATCGCTTTAAATTATGAAGGACCGTGTACTCTTAGCTTTTCAATGTTGAAATCATTCTCCAATGCAAGTAGGCTGTATCTTTAGGTCACATACTGTGAGATTCACATGACTTTTCCTCATGCATACCAGGGTCTTCATATGCCGGTCCCCAATTCTTTCGGAAAGAACTGGTCTTTAGGGAAATTACAGAAGTGCCTTCTCAACAAGATTTGGCCAATACTATATGGATGAGGGAGTTAGGAGGCATTGCAGAAGAGGGATGCCAAGGAAGGCTTGATGGATGGAGAGCATGAGCAGCATTGTGATCACTCTCATCTCCTCAAATGTACAGGCCATCGATCGGGGCATCAGTAACACCAGAGGAGACTGAAGATTTCCTGCTCTCACTCAAAAAACATATTCACCCACTCTTGTCAGCCTTTTCCTCTTTCATAATGTTCTGTGGGATTTGAATGACATTATGAAATCATTGTCATTTATGAAACCAAGTATGACATATGATATTCTTTACTGATCGCATAATCAATTGTTGAGCATGTTGACTTTGTAAAAAAATGCAACCCTGTGTTGATAATGGATAATGGAGCAGAGGAGAATTTGCCCACAAGACATACGGTACTTTAGGATGATAGAAAATACATGTTAGAACACACATACACAGAAACACACGCACACGCGTGCACCAATCTCAGGGACACTTGCATCAGAGCTTGACAGACAGAAAACCCACTGAAACACGTACAGACGCGAGCAATCTACACTCCATGGATCGTTCGATCAAATCCAGGCACACACCCCACCAAGACAAGGCCCCACTTGTTCTCAATTGTGATTTGCCACATCAGGACAAATAGGCTTCCAGACATCAATATGTTTTTGGCAGGTCTTCAGCCACTAATAATGTGATTTCTCTTTTAATTCGCTCAATTCTCGACTGCTGCTTTTTGTGAATCTGGGCTCAAAATCTGACGTGCCACTTAATGCCTCCTTTGAAAGCCAGGCGCCCATTGTCAAGGCTTCCTCTCGCCCTGTTGAGTTTCAAAATGATGTGGCGTCTGAGACACGCAGCAGCGCTACGGGCTAATTCAAAGTGTGATAAATGTAGCAGGTGGCACACAACATAATTAAGGGGCAATTTCACAGTGGTTAATACAGCACATCTTTATTAAAGGTGCGGTGTGTAGAATTTAGGGGTATCTGGCGGGATGCACTTGACGAAATTGAATATAATATAAAATGTCTATCAAGCATGTTTCATTGGTGTATAATCTCATGAAAATAAGTTGTGATTTCATCAGCTTCTAATGAGCCCTTCATTCAAAGGGATCATTCCTTAGGGGGCGGGTCCTCTTCCACTGGGGCCGCCATGTTTCACAGGTACGTTTCTACAGTAGCTCAGCATGGACAAACAGTCCAAGTAGCTTAACCCTCTCTCGGACACAGAGGTTAAAATTAACCGCGGGCCAGACGGACGACTTCCACACACACACACACACACACACGCACACGCACACATGCACACGCACGCCGCTTCCTCATTGGCCATTGATTAGGGTGGGTTTTAAAAGAAAACCATAAAACGGCAGGCTGGTGGTAAATCAAACGGCGGCGGGCGACGCCCAGCTGAACGTTCGTCGCGTATCGATTACCTTGCGGTCACGGAATCCGGAGCGGACTTTCTTTTTTTTCCCCTCGCCGCCGGCCTCCACCTCCGCGCCGCCCTCCTCCTCGCTGCTGCTGCCGCTGGCCTCCACGGACTTCTCCGGCTCCACCTGGGCCTCGCCGTCTTTGGGGAACTCCTCGTCGCGTGGCTCCGCCCCCTCCGTGCGGCGGACCGACGGCCCCGCGTCCGCGTAGGCCCTGGGCGGCGAAGCACAGGGTCACTGGGCGTCACACAGGCTGGGTGACACTCCCGCTGGGTGTCACTCAGGCTGGGTGTCACACAGGCTGGGCATCACACAGGCTGGGTGTCACAGGGACTAAAAAGTTTCATCAGGACACGGGGATACACGTTTCCCTGTTGAGACTCAGAGCCGAGTGGGGAGCGGCGTGTGCAAAGGCCCGGAAAACTCGCCGGGCAGAGAGAGAGGAGTATGAAGGGGTGATGGGGTGATGAGGGAGGAGGGAGGGAGAGGGGGAGAGAACAACGAGAGAAACAGAGCGCTGTGTGTAGTTGTTGTTTTTTGCTGCGTCATGTTGTACGTTTGGTCGTTTACTTCGGCGTACCGTCCGAAATGAAAATTGGCATAATAATTAAAAATGACTCCTCTCGGGGCTTGGCAAGGTTGAGGCCGTATAATTCAGTTTTACGAGACACCGAGGAAAATGAGGCAGGGAACGCTCTCTCCCCATCGGTCTCAGGCGGCCAGGAGACGCCGTCCATCGCAGGTCTGCCTGCAACACAGTCACCGTGTCTTTGCAGAGCCCCCTCGCCTCGTCCTGACAGCGCTGGTGCAGAGGCTGCGAGTTAAATAAACAGCCGGCTCCTCTGTGACAGCGTACCATCACAAACCACTGCCCTCGGCCAACCAAGCGCTGGCCGAGGGCTTTATGAACAGCCCCGAGGGATAGGACTGCAAATAAAAGTTTGTGAATTGCAAAGCAGTGGTAGGACTGTGTGTGTGTGTGTGTGTGTGTGTGTGTGTGTGTGTGTGTGAGAGTGTGAGTGCATGTGCGCGCGTGTGTGCACGCATAGTTGAAGACGGTGTCAACAACCTGGCTGCTCCCCACTTTGCGGGTAACAGATGACAGAACGCGGTCCCTCAGTACTCGTACCTTGTCCAGAGCAGTCCCGTGCCGGCCGATACCCCGGTGACCCCGGCCAGGGCTGCCAGCATCAGCCTGCGTCGGCCCTGGAACCGCACCGGCCCGCTGTGGTAGCGCCGAGACATCAGCACCAGGCCCACGGAGGCCGCCGAAAGGGCCCGCAAGCGCAACATTCTGAGGGTAAAGTGAGACACCAACGTCATGCTACCGTTCACAGGACCTGCTCAGACGACGACGCTGGCAAGAAGCTCACTGAATTATTTCAATGTCGTAATCATTTCTTGCACCTCCCCAGCACAGCTTTTCCCCAGGGTTTTTTTTTTCTTTTAACAACTCTTCCTCCCCTGTAAAGGCACAGAACTAAATACCGTTTTCTGGAGATTTGACTTTCTGACTGCAGATGTTTCTTGAAACAACCAAAATCATAATCAAGAGCCCATCACCAACCTTTCGCCTCCTAAGCTTCATTTCTAATAAGACAGCGATGACATTTATTAGTGGCACAGCCGGGTGATCAGGAGGAATCAGGAGGTGATCGGGAGGAATCAAGTGTTGATTTCCAGACCCTGAGGACGAGCTCCATCATTGGTGAGAAACCTCCTATCGCCCGTCAATAATCTGTGTGCCTATTAGCACAGCCGTCCCAAATTGAATCAGTACAATTAAGGGGGGAAAAAACATCACAGCATTGCATTTGCTAATTGGGAAAGTTCAGTGGTCCGTGGCAGCGGGACTTAGGACGTCTCCCGAGTACGGCCTGAACATGCTTGAATACACAGACACTAATTTCAATCTTTCACAACTTACAGGACGTTAAGGGTCCCTTACCAAAGTCTTAACAGTTACTGAATGGACTGGAATCACTTGGAACTATATTCAGGCGTGCAAGCAAGAAAACCCAAACAGTTCTACGTTTGACATTTACAGTGTCAGCATATTTGTCGACAACATTTAACAAAAAGGTGTGTGTCTCAGACGCTAGTTAGATCGTGTCAATTATGGCAATAGAATGCCTTGCTCTGTGCAACATAAAATCAATGTGTACAACCTAAACAAAATTAATAGGAAATACCCAATCAATATAACAAACAAACCTGCTCTATTGCATGAGAGTGGAAGTTGTCGCTTTCAAGCAGGCTTTGTACTAAACCCTTTAATTCTCATCTGATGGGGGATTTCAACAATCCTTTCCAGAGAAAACTAATTCTGCTGTTGTTTTCATCAGCAAGCTCTCATTCTCCCCATCAGCCCATCAGAACATTTCTACACTGAGGGCACAGAGATGGGGAAATCCAGTGGATATCCTCCATGAAAAGCCACATGACAACGTAAAGCTTCCACACCATTATCTATAACGGTCATTAGTCAAGCTACAATCCCACAAAGAGAACTGCTTTTTCTTATTTTGTTTATGAGGCGAGTTCATTCTGGTAGCCACCGCAGACAGCTTAACCTGGATGCTCAGCCTAAAGTCCCTACAAAGCTGCTGCAAGGAAATCCTGTTCATTAAAAACAACAATGAAACAATTTATTTCTTTTTTTATCCAAAAGCTTTGAGGTCATGTGATGCAGGGCCTAGCGGCTACAGGTTAAGGCATCTAACCAGCAAAGATGGGATTCCAACCAACATCCTCTGAGAGTCAACACACCGGGCCTAACCACTATCATGCCCCAAAGACAGCGTACCTATGTGCCCCAACAATAATAATAGAACAACTATAACAACAACAACATAACTGCTGGGGGTCAAACAGCCGGTATAATAACAATCCACTATCATCCTGCCCCAATAAGAAGAAGAAGAAGAAGAAGAAGAAGAAGAAGAAGAAGAAGAAGAAGAAGAAGAAGAAGAAGAAGAAGAAGAAGAAAAACCATAAAAGAGGATAAGGGGCTTCATAATCTGTAGTTATCCCCATTCATACGAAATCGTACCTGACACCTGGTGCCACACGCTTCTAAATAAGGGATTTGGCGTTGAGTGATACATACATAGCAATACACCTACGGAAATATACCACATCCAAGACATGCAGCCCCCCAAAAAAGTATGCGGAAGACAGACGTGAAAGTACAAAGTGGGATGTCCAAAGTTTGATTAACTAGAAGAGTTGCCACTGTCGGGGACACCTTAATGTACACACCCCAACATCCGCCGAGCTGATATCGCATGCATCTACTTAAATGTTCACCATAGCAATGCGAGAGACGCAAGAGCAAGGACACACTCTTCAGCGAGAAGCAAAACGCAGTAAAACGCAAGTGACGATTGATGTTGGCGAAGGACCGTATGACATCTTAAATTGTGACACATTAGCACACGCTGCTGACATCTACATGCACAGTGTCATAACACAAACATTATGTGGTTGATTCGGGTGTCTAAATGCCATGCTAGATTGCTAGCATTAGCCATCATCTCTTGACAAGTCCAGCTGGGCATGCTAGCTTGCCAGCATTGGCGAAATAACCACTACGTGATGGCCGAGAGAAGAGATGGGATAATTCCCTATCGTCACGAATATCGAGTGAGCGGTCATATCTCCCAATGGTATGGTTTACTCACGTTTATTACAATAAGTGAGACCAAGTATAGAGTTTCTTCGACGTATGCGAATATGCGTTTTCTTCTTCTCGCTCTTCAACGGAGAGTCCTAAACAACATTTCCGTGTCCACACGCGAAGCCCCGCCCCCTACACACGCCCATGTCCGTATGAAATGCATTGGCTGGGCGGGGCAAGGTCTCGATGCTCCGCCCAATGCGGTGGGCGCTGGGACACTACAAGCACATGCATGCTATTCATGACAACATGTCATACATTTCAATGCATTTCATTACTTGTGTGTTCAACGTTTGTCAATCAGGATTAGTTGTGTCTTCACATTCATTATAGCTGAACCGGGGATCCAATATGCGTGAGGGACAGTCGAGTCATGGTGATTCTTACATCATAGTCTCTGAAGAGGTGGTGTATCTGGCCTGGCGTGATAAGAATATTGTAGTAAATTTTAATCTATACTGGTTTTCATTGCTTCGACATGTTCAGCTGTTGATGTATAATGCCTTCCCTGTGGTGAACATGAATAGATACTGAATTATGTGTAATTAGTCAACAGGAAATGCCTGCGAGTAAATTAATGTATTTTAGTAACCATGCATGAGTTGCTTGAAGCATCTCTTCAAAGTGTTGTCTTTCTTACAGCACATGGACTGACATTTTATTAAAATGTACTGACAAGAATGCATGTTTAGTTTTGGTACTCAGATTATTTTGAGGACCTAATTTCTGCGGCAGCTTGTTAGTGGATAATGCATGGATGAACATTGATTCTGGGATGGAAATGTTTAAACCGAGAATCTGGTTATCATCTGAGAATGTGTGATAGGTTAATTCATTATGTATGTACTTATAAAGGGAACTTTGACCTGAGGTTATTGAAGCTAAACAATTTGTGTGTCATTTCAGTCATTTGTGAGGTTTTTTTTTTACAGTGCTGTTGTTGTAAATGTGTGTTTATTTGAATCTTCTATGAAAACGATTTATATGGACATATTGACAGAGAGGCAACAGATTGTTCAATGTTTGTATAATCTCTATTGTTCCATTGTGTACGCCTTTTGAATATTGCATCCTGTCTTCCTATACCTTCACAACTCGACACTTTATCTTCATTATTATTAATTCAATTCAGTATAATTACATGAATTGGTTCAGTAATTTATCCATATCTCTATGAAGTCATTACCCCTCATTATCTTTCAATGATATTCATAAGATAAGAGAAGAGAAGATAAAATGCTGCTTAATTAATCCCAGCATTGAAGTCCAATAAGGGAGAGAGCAGTAAAGTGTCAAAGAGTTTATTTGTCATATAGCTCCAGGGGGGCACTCTAAACGGGGGAATTCCTTGGGACATGGCAAGAAATAAATACATACTGTAGAAGGCACTAGCAAGAAGACATCACATTATTTAAAAAAAAAGAGCAACAATAAGGGCAACAATAGCAAAAATATGATATATGCCATGAAGTACAATAATGAAGAGGTAGGTTCAGTAACCCTTAACACTGACATCACCTGTAGTGGGCGTACACACTCATTCATTCAATTAATCTCTTTCATGAACTAGTCTCTATTTGCGTTCCTGGACCAAACAAACAAGTCAATACAGAGAGATCAAGTGCTCATCGCCCAAAGGATACACTTCAGAGCATTTGTTTTGTTGGTTTGTTTGTTTGTTTTGCATTAGTGAAATGACATTTCCAATACAAACATGGTAAAACGCACATTGCCTGGTTACAAGCTACAGAGAGCGCTCCAGGCAAAACAATAATAAATGCCTATACACACACACACACACACACACACACATATGGCCAGCAAACAGGAAGGGTGGAGTCTGCTTGCCCAGACAATATGTGAACTTCCTGCATCATGCAGGATGTAGAATACTCCAGCCTTTTGGACCTGGACTTCTAAGATACGCTGACTCTGACAGACACAGTATACATCCCAGAACCCGAACCAGAACAGCCTGGGGTTCCACCGGGCTCCTTAGTCTGAACCCCTCGGGGAAAGCCGTCAATTCACGTGCAGCGTGTGGGGGAAACCAGTGTAGTTGCATTGTTGGGCTTAAGAGATTTCCTTTGTGTGTGTGGGTCATACAGCCATGGACGCCGCCTTGCCGTTGTGAAAGGTGGGGCGTGAGATAAGATAAGTCCTGCTTCGCCCTGACTGGCAGTTGTACTGCTCTCGACTAGCTTAATCTTTTTGACTCATCCCCGCCGCCCCATTGTGGATTGCTTCCTTAAGCAAACATTTGTTTGAATTCCTAGGGTATACCCTAGGAATGGGCTGGTGGTTTTACAGCAGGTAGTGTCATTTGCATGACCAGGGATAGCCAAGAAAAGCCTGTGGGCTACATGGTGTGGTGGGAAAGCTGCAGTGAGAGGGGATCGATGGGCAGTAGCTGTGTTTAGTGACGACACATGGCTCTGGTAAAGCCCTGACCTTAAGAGTGAAGAAGTGCGTTTACTTGACAGACAAAATCCTGATGGCATTTAGTGTGTGTGTGTGTGTGTGTGTGTGTGTGTGTGTGTGTGTGTGTGTGAGAGAGCCTATGTGTGCACACAACTCTAACCATGGGCTGCTTTGTATTTGTGTGTTGAATGGGACTCACCTACCAGTATTGCCTCAGAGTGAAGGCTGGTTTGGGCATGGCCATTTTCTACTCTGTGGGATGGGCTCAGTCATAGGTGACTGGCATTTCAATTGCTTGTCTTGACTTGTTCCCTGACTGCACACACAAACACACACACACACACACACGTTATTATAATAGGATTATGTAACAACAAGTTGGTATCAGTGTTGTTGGTGGGTAGCATTGCTGCACCTAATGCCCCCTGCTGAGTACAGATATACTTGGGAAAACAGGTGTGTGTGCTAGCTAGCATGGCTTTTTATAGCTCAACTTGTAGGCCGAGTCAATATGGTTAGGCAACAATTCACAGATACATATCCTGTTATATCTGGCATGAATCTCATGTCATAGTGGAACTTTGAAGTTGTTGTTTTTCCTCCATCTTCGGAAAGTTGCAAAGAGAATGGAGCTGCACGACAGAACTCCAAAACTGTGTGCAAAGCCACATTGTTATGGCGCCACGGGGACTTCCCCACCGGCCAACACGTGACACGCTCTCTCAAAGATCAGCTCAGCCGACAGAGAGCACGGTGAGGTCATTGTCCCTATGAAATAAAGAAGACATTTGCATTTAAATTGCATGGCCCACGCAGCACTGCACCTGAACAGGAAATGGCGACGATGGGCGAGAATTCACAGGCAAAGAAATCCTAGGAAATGTGATCACCGAGAAAGACAATATAGAAAACTATACAGAGGCATGTTAATGAATGTAAAAACATGAGCACAATCCATTCACTGCAGAAAGCTTCCTCAACCTTCTACAATAAAACCACCGTGCTATTTGCTTTCAACCTTTGATCTACATCCTCTGCAGGTGTGGCACTCAGTTATGGGACTTGTTTGACCGCAAAATAAAAGGTGGTTACGTTCCTCTGAGGGGGTCGGACACTGGAAAAGATCCTTATCACTGTTGCTTACATTCTTGACACTTTATTTCATTCACAATGAACATTGGGCACTGCTGAGGCGGCTGCTCCTCCTTTCTGCCCTGTTTTGAAGGGTTTTTAAGTGGATGGACATTTCAGGAGGTGGAACACACCCTTACGAAGTTGGTGTAGATCAATACATTATATGTGATCCTCTACTCCTTAGTGAGTGTCCGCATGAGTGACTAGTGAAACGAACTAATAACAGGTGCAGTGAGAACACAGTGGGTTATAAGCCACAACGAGTGAGGCTTAGCATACAGCTCTGGAGGACTTTTAGCCATATCTTCCATTCAGGGCTGTTGAATTCCAACTGCAGCCAAATGATAGGCCTATCATGTTATCATATCATCTTAATTCCAGATGTACTTAGTTGATAGGCCAATTCAAGATAGGCTATATGCCATTCACTGTCGGAACTCTGATGTTTAATGTTGATGCACCGGGCATAGCATATACATGAAATCCCTACAACGCCAAACAGGCTCCAAGATCATGTTCATTGTCACTGGCACTTTATCAACACAGACGCTGAAATGCGGATCATTTCTTCCGCCTGAAATGTGTGTAGTGTGTATGTATGTCTTATTCTGGCGCGATGCCGAGAAAGTGCGCCATATGCAATGCAACATTAATATAACTGACGGCGTAAAGTGGCTTAATTTTGAATTCTGGTGCAACGCCGGGCATGTGTGTACGAGGCAGCAGCACTAGTCCAGCCCCGCTGCCCGCCCACCACCCTCCCTTCTCCCCTCGGTCCGCCTCGCTCCGCCCGCAGCACTCCGCCTTGCGAGCGAGGATTCACTAGGAGAGATGGCAGGGAAAGTGTGCAGATCGATGCTCCTCTTGTCCCGGAGCAGCGGGGGGACGGTGGCGGGTAGTCTCCCCGCACTTGTTGTCTCTTCGCAACGACACCATCGGCACATAAGACCGGTAAGTCACAGGACCCCCCTGCGTGGTGGTGGTGGTGGCGGCGGCGGGGGAAAGAGGTGTAGCAGCCAGCAGGACGGTGTGGGGGTATTGGGCTGGCTAAGGAAGTGAGGCTAACTAGCCTGGAGATTTTTTCGATTCTTGTGTGGTTGCTTTGCTTTCCTAACAGACACGTTTTTTAAAAGCAGTAGTTCGTGTGTGTACGTTACTCCGCTAGTGGTTTATTTCACAATGGGCGCAATGCATTTTGGACAGTAGCAATGCAGATTTCTGGACGCCCTGTAATATCCCGCTGGCGCTGCCCCGCCACCGTCCACTGTTGAGAGCTCTCTGCCATCCTTCTTCACGTATTTCTTGACATCTCATGTTTCCATGTGCTCAACAACTTCGACCCACGACCGTCCTTTTTACATCGCTGTTATATCTGCGGTGTGTTTTCATGGGTTTGCCTTTTATTGTTCCAACACCTTCCCTTTTTAACCGGATTAGAAAGGCATCTGGAACAGCTGCAATCGATTGGAGCTCTTTTACTGACCGACCGCTTAGGACAAGGGGGGAGGGCAATTATTTGATTTCATGCCGGTCGTTAACTATGATCCATAATGGTGCTAGTTTTTGATTCGCATTTTGGTGTCTCCGTCGTCTTGAAGATGACTTCCTCTATCCTATGCTTCATCTCATCTTATGTTCTCTCACACAGTGTGTGAACTGCAGTATCTGTCAGAAGTGGTGCATCTATGTGAGCTCAAAAATCGTGCAGTCACTGAGGAAAGAGAGAGAGTGTGTGTGTGTGTGTGTGTGTGTGTGTGTGTGTGGTGGGGGTCAGTTGGAGACTCGCTGTCTTTATGAACACATAATTTCAGTGGAACATGGGAACCCACAATCTCATGACATGATGATGATGTCAGACTATTGCCCTCCCCCCTTACTGCTGAGGGTGTTTCCCCGTCGCAGGATCTCAGGATCTCCTCTGCTCGCCTCCAAACTAGGGGCAATAAAGCAGCCCATTGGTGGACGCACGCCTAGCCACACACATTACAATCGCACATGCGTCTTCCACACTAGTGGTGGTGGTGGTGGGGGGGGGGGAAGAGAGAGAGAGGAAGTAAATGCTCTTGCAGTGCAGCTAATTTAGCTAATTTAATACAGTGGAATCACTGAATGTCGCCTGCCTCACTGACCGACTCATAAGATGCAGACTCGCAGATGTGTCACCGCTGCCGCCAGCTGAGGGAAGCCAGGCTGCGATACAGTAGAATGGGGGAAGTGAAGTGTGACAGGACGGGGCGGCCCACCTCACTAGTACTCAGTGGGAGAAAAATTACATCACTGCTGTGATCTGGAATGCCTTCCTATTGACACCTATTTGTTTTTCTTGCTAATTTACTTGCCTACTTACTTACTTACACACACACTCCTTGAGCTGATAGCGGTCCAACCGACTTTGATCTGCTCCGTTGTACTTCTGTTTGCCTGTCACCCAGTTCGTCACAGCCCATCGAGGCTGTCGTCGCTCTGTTCCGCAGCCCTGTCACCGCGTGGCGGCGGCGCGGATGACAGCCCGGTAACAAGCCAAGGCGCCTCTTGATCGCTTATTGCTCAGATCCAGCAGTAGGAGAATCCGCCTCCCGTGGGATCCTGTCTGGGGGTTTTGGGGTGCGCACCCTAAACTATGCGGGAGCGGAATGGCGTAAAAGCAAGGCTGCGCTTTGGAGCACCAACTCTCAAGACAAGCTGGGGCGCTTTGTCGGCTGCGTGACGCCAACACAGTCATGGTTCGCGTACTGCCTTTAGTGATCGCGGCACGTATTGTGGACTCTAGGGGCAGACGTTTAACCCGCGTAGGATCACACTATTGACCTAGTTGTCCTATGCAGCGCTCCCGTCTCCCGACGTGTCAGAAGGCCGGAGGCATTGAGAGTCAACCTTCCCTGCCAAAGATGGCCCCGAGTCAGGCCTGTTCTTCAGCGCTCCAAGCACATACCGCGCCACGGCGCATTTCAACCTGCCTGCTTGGTGGGTAAATCCCCAGGACGACCGCTGCTGCATTGTCAGATGCTTCCTTGTTGATTTATATTCAGTCATTCATTCATTCATGTTCTTACTGTAGCCTACTCGTTTCGGTTTTGACTTATTAGCGTTTTCGACTGATATATTCATTAGAGGGGAGCCTTAATGAATTGCCCGGCAGCAGTCTGAGGGGGGTCTGTAGGGGTCACGATCAACCGCTGCCCCCTAATCCAATTAGGATCGAAGTAAACAAATTATCTCCACTCCTACCACCACCACGGGTTTGAATTTAAATCCGGATTAGCACATGGAAGTCGAGTCGACTTGTCTGCCTTGTTGGTGAAAAGGTAAAAGCACCCAGCCCTGGAAAGGCGATAAGACATTTCAGTGATTGATAAACCTGTCTGCACATACCTCCTCGTTTAATGGGCGATTCTGTTGATATTTTGTTTATTATCACTGAGATCCCAGGATCAAGCAATTGTTGGGGGGGGGGGGGCTGTTTGATAGACTCGCCCGACGTGCGTGATTGATGGTAAATCATGAGTTCAGTGAAAGGAGGGAAGCTCATTGTGACACAACGTGATGAATGTCGCCACGACTGCTGTGTTAATTAGAGTGATATTGGTTATTTAACGATTGCTGTGTCAACTTCTTGTTCCATGGGTCTGAAGGCGGTTTTTGCAGTCTTGTCTCTCTCTCTCTGCGATTGATTGGTAGCATTTCAGAGGTCAGACTGTTTTCTTCATCGTCCCATTTTTTTTTACGACTGTGAGCCTATAGGCCAGGGTACTAAGTCTCCAATCCAATCATCCCAAGTAGGCCATTTGCTGTGGCTGGACCAGTTCTATTCAGCCCCACTGTACTCAAACATGGTGATCACCAACTTCTGCAGAATATTCATAATCCGGTATTCGTACGACCTTGAGTACGGGTATGCCGATTGTATTCAACAGACATCTAAATATTTAATATTTTTCTCGTAAAACAATACTAAATCTGATGGTGAGCTGCTTGGTGATGAAATTCATGCCCACGCTGGTGTGATATTTTCTTGACGCGGAGTGTACGGTTACAGGAAGAGATTGATTAGTGGACGTGAGCCCCTCTCTCTTGCATGCACAACCATGTATGTGTTCATTGTCTTCCACTCTGCGTGTTTTCATTTGCAACAAAGGACCCGAGACCTCCCGAGTGGAAGCCAGAAAGTGACACCAGCACGTTCACATGTTTATAGATAACAGAAATATGTTGTTGTTCTGTTGTGAACGGCAGATGGCTTGTGGGCCACTGAGATTCTTTTCACTGAAAAGGGAAGGGGAGACCTTTTTTTTTTTTTCCTGTTTCTTGCGGCCAATGGTGGCACTCCTTAATTACAGAACGATTCTTCAAGCACTTTTAACAGCTCGGTCTCTATTCAGTGCTCTGTTTGGTGAAACGATTAGTTTAGTTTTGGCCTCTGTGTGCAGTGCACACACAG
>JAOPUI010000038.1:3749496-3762261 GCA_027123135.1 Urophycis floridana
ATCTCCCCCCCCCCCTCCCCCCCTTATAATATCTTGTCAAGAGAAGCCAACGCTTTTCCTAAATGAATGAACGAACGAATTGAGATACTGCTCATGAAGGAGCGATTCAGCGGCTTGCTCAAGGGTGCCCACGGGGAGACCGCGGGCGTCGCTGTCGCCGTTGGGGCCCCCCCCGCCCCCCCGGGCCGGGGGGGGGGAGGGGGGTCAAATGGGACTGCCTGCGTGCCTACCGGCAAGACACACTCTGTATGCACCATGATGGAGTGAGGCCCCTGTGACCTGTGCTCCAACCGTGCATTTACAAAGGTTATTCTTCTCCATGTCCTGGGTTCACCTCAAGGCTAATCTCCCAGGAAGCCAAATGGCTGCCTGGAGGTCTCACGACTGACCAGCAACCCCTCTGATTGGACAGGTTACGCATGCCTGCTGTTGATTGGTCAGCAAAAAAAAAAAAAAAAACCGGTGGAGCACAACCCATTCAAACTGCTCACATTATGGTAGGATTTTGATATAAGATGGCGCAACTAAACTTTTGCCCACACCTTAAATTAAAAACTTCCTTGCCCCCAAACAGTTGTCAGTCAAGTGTCGGAGGATTGGGCTCAGCACGTGCCCAGGGCAGTAAATCAGCTTAGTTGGCCATGAGCGAGCTCACGTCAAAGCCTATTGACATGTAGCGCAGAGCAGAGGCAGCTGGCCCAATGGCCTAATCCCACTCGTGAGAGAATATGCCTCTATTAGAATAAGTGTGACTGATTAGAAGCCTTTGGCGGACGGTGGGATGGGTGCGGAGGAAGATCTGAGGTTGCTGGGCAGAGCTTACCATGTCATTGCCAAAAACTGCAGAATACAGAAGATGATGGCCAGTAGATTTTTCTTCCACTGTACAAAAAGGAAAGACAGAATCATTAGATGAGGCTCTATATGACATTGCTTATTGATATGGGATAAGATCAAATGTGTGCTCTACTTACCCAAAAAGCAGCGCATAGTGTTAAGACGAGGCAGAGCTAGGGAAGGGAAAAACGTCAAGTTAGGTTGGGTTAACGTAAGGTTTCTAGGTATTCAGGTGGTTTCTCTGTGAGCAGCATAGGACATCATCACTACAAAGGACCATGATGGCATTTGGCATATGGCTCTCAAAGAGCTGAAACAAAACCAGTAATAATCAAACCATGAAAGTATTTAAAAAAAATACCATACAAATAGACATGGCAATACCTGCAGTAAATAAAAGACATTGTGACATTTGTGTGTGGACATTTTATTTTATTTTTTTAAACCAAGTGTCCATCATCCAAATGTCTCCTCATTTAGGAGCAGAGCCTGAGGACTGTGTCAGGTACCACAGGACATTCAATGAACTGGATGAACCGACTGAAAGCCAAATGCCAGTCAAGCGCATTACACTGGGCTGGGGGGGGGAATCAGGGAGATCAGCGGACGACAGGTAGAAAATCACATCGGAAAAATCTGGACGGTCAGTGAGCAGTACACTGGTTTTTCACTGGAATGGTGTCTGGAATTGACTTTTGACTAACGAGGTGCGAGGTTCTGTGCCGCCATTATAATTTGCTGTGTTTTCTTTCCGTTTCTTGTGTGGTCAAGACCGAGCAGTGTGTAGTAGCCTGATTGTGACCACAGGGACGCCTTGCATTCCAATCTGTCTCTGATCTCTGATCTCTGCCTCGCCGCTCACCACGCACACACCGTGATGCAAGCTCTCTTCATGGGGGGTGGGGCACAATTTAGTGGAATATTCCACCTCCGCTCAGACCACGGAGGACAGCCGTCTTTGAAGTATCATGACACAAACAGTAGGATCCATTGTTTGGTATCCAAGTGTCCATTATTGGCTCCATTGTGGACACAAAGTTTGGTCAGAGTGGAGTGCCGGGTTTCCATGACAATACGAGTGTGCAAATGATCATGCGAGTGACATGAGGGCCCTGGAATGCGGTCGGCAACGGTCGGACCCTCCGCTGACAATGTGGACGTCGGTAACCTAGCAATGCGCAGCGGATCGGTTCCCGGACACCTCCCCGCGCACTCAAAAGAGCATCTCTGGGGCGCGTTCTCCTCTTGCCTTTTGAAATGTTACGGGCCGTTATGAACCAGACTGGTTAGCGCCATGCAGCCTGTTAGCCAGCAGACTCTTCAGCAGCCAGGGCGAGGATTCAGTGATTCAAAATGAGTGTGGACGAGCTCACACCTGATGACAACATCCAGACTCAATGTCTTGACACTGGGCAAGCCGGCTTCTCACGGATGTTGTCAAGTGATTCGGCCGCCATTTTACGTAATGGGGAAGAAGCCGTCCTCCGCGGTTTTGTGTGGTAAATGCTACATTGCGTTACAAACCACAGGTGACTTCAGTTGTAGTTTTATGGTCACATTGCAGGTCTATGTTTATAATAGCATGCAAAAAAGAAAGAAGATCTGAACTGAGTAGCACTGATAAGACATGCATATCCTGTGCAGGTTATTGTTCATAGATTACTATACAACTCACCCACGATGATCAATTCAAAGCCCAAATGAATTAATAAGAATGTAATTACCAGCATGACAATGGTGGCAATCAGTCTCGTTGGTTCAAACATGCGTTTGAGTTGTTTGAGTGGTCCCATTAGGAAACAGGTGCTTTGGGCAAAAACACAACAAAAGAAAAAAGGTTGTTGAAATGTACATGTTAGAATGAATACAACAAGGTGCACTGGCGCAGGTTTTCTTCGCAAACAAAAAAAAACCAGCACATCACATTTGTCACACAATCCCAGCGTTCCCTTAAACGCGCACAGGCGCACGTGCACACACACACACACACACACACGACTGATGTTCATCTTTAGTTCCCCCGTGCTGACGTCTCCCCAGGCCACCCCCGTCCGGCTGCCGCGGTGGCTCAGTCCGTCGGCGGGCCCCTGACGTCAGCACGGGCATCACACACACACACACACACACACACACACACACACACAAACACACACACACACACACACACACACACACACGACAATGTCCTTTCACACGGACGGCGCCGGGGCCCAGCGAGCGCGGGGGCGGGCGGCCAGGGTGGGCAGCAAGTGAGGGGGCTGAGTGAGTGAGATGGAGTGAGATGGAGTGAGCCGCGTCACTGCTGTAAAAAAAAAAAAAAAAAAGAAGAAGTGTGCACTGACAGCCTGGGCAACCCCCCCACCCCCTCCCCCCCTCTGTGGGTTGCCCGGCACCCACTGGGTGAGACACAGCAATGCCATCCACTGCCGGGCCTTTGCAGCTGCTGCCGGAACCGCCACTGGGCCCCCTGACAGACCGGGCCATCTCTGCCAGTGACGTCGAGCCAAATGGAAGACGTCATCGCCGACAGCCCACTCAGCACTTAATCACAGCAGTGCCCCCTGTGGGGACGTTAAGCTACGCAGCTGGAAATGATTCACTTCTTCCGCACGCACGCACGCACGCACGTTGTGGTGGGGGAAGTATTTCATTGGGGCTGTCGCCCCAATTTGTGATCGTGTCCCCCCCCCAAATATCACAAGAGCGGTGGTAGGAAGGAACCAGGCTCTTACGTCGTATATTTAATAAAACTCTGTTGTCTCAAACTCTACAAAAATATGTTGGCGGTTTTCAAAGACAAGAAAGAAAAAAAATCAACACCGAAAACACAACCTTAGTAAGAACAGAAACGGAACATTAGCAAGAACAGAAACGAAAAATACTACATTTGAAGTTGCTGGGGAAAAAAAGGAAGAAGCAACATGACGCAATGGCTGCCGGCTGCCAAGGCTCTCAGCGATTTAACGCTTGTGAGCGTCAGTGTCTGACCAGAGAACCACACGACATGACACACTCGGGAACAGTCACGCTGGGCTCTGAACACAGAGGATGACAACTCCGTTTGCTTCTCCCGTTGTCTCTACACACATTGACACGGGACACCTGAACACCAACACATCGCCCCCCCCAGGAGTTGAGAGCAATACCTTTGCTAGGTAATTTCCTGGTGATAGAAATGGTGTCTAAAACCACAAGCAATATGAAATAAGGATCTCTTCAATGGCAATCTTCAAAGAAATTCAACAGATCAAATTCAGGACGCTAGGGGCCCAACAAAGTGTTACTTTAAGGTGCTACAATGGGAAGATCTTTCACATGGATGTATGAAGATCCCTTCATCCATGGTTTAATAAGATTCATAGGTGTGGTGGAGGCAGGATTATATATATATATATATATATATATCATATGTAGTACTATATAGAATGGCTAAATCACCATAGGTATTGGTATACGTGATGTGGTATTGATAATGCATTGAAATCCAAGGGGACCAGAATGACATAGTTGCACCAGACAGTGTCCAGGTGACATGCTGTTCAGCTGAAATTCTAATGTGTGACTGGAGTGAAGGGTCATCAGAGCAGCTTACCTGGAAAGTGCAGCGATGTTCCCTATTGTGTAGAAGACAGCAAAAAGCTTAAACCCACCCGGGAGGAATAACAGTGCTGAGCCCTGGTCGAGGCGAAAAAACACAAAAACAAACAGCTTTTGGTCAGCATACTGGATACATATTCAGAGGTAGGGCTATGTAGAACATGATAGCCCCTAATCATTTTGATGCTACTTGTTGACATGTTTTGTGGCTGATCGTTGTGATTCTCGTAGATAGGGGCGCCCCCTAGTGTGAAGGGACAGTTCAACAGAAGTCTGATGGATAATTCCTGCTCACGTAAAAGCGCTGCAATTTCACAGAACATTTACTCAGGGGAAAGCCAACGTACAGCTATTAAAACATTCACTCAAGTAAGAAGCAGCTCATTACAAAAGCACACTATTATGAACTATTACTATAACTATTACAAAAACAATTATTAAGAAATCACTCTTGTATCAGAACAGGTCCTCCAGATATGGCCAGAGATTGTTATAAAATTCCTCATATCTGTGTTGGTATAAACACAGAAACCAATGCATTGAATAAAAGTAAAAAAAAAAAATGACATGCCATCACAAACTGCTGTTGTGGTACAGGAAATGATTTTGCAGACCCAAGAACAGGAATGCATTGCAAATGGCTGACCCATGTTCTCCTCAGTATAGCACCCGCAGCGACGGCAGGCATCAGATAAAACTGGTGGAAGCTAAAATCTGATATTTCAGATGCTAACAAACAGTTCTCACTGGTCGCTGAACGGAATATGTCAATTGATATAACGAAAATAACATTGTGCGGGAAAATAACCGCATGATGAGGGAAGTCTTTGCAAAAACGTGGTTGTCACTGTAAAGTAACAAAAACAAGACACATTCTTTTATGTCTGAGGTTCTTCAGGAAGAGTAAGTGACCAGAGCGGCTTATCAAGGGCTGTCAAAACACAGGAAATGGGGTGTAGACGAGGGGATGACATGAGAGAGGGGGGGGGGGGGGCAGGCTTGCACACACCGTTACAAAAGACATTCACAAGTGCTAACGCCTAAGAACTCAGTATGACTGAATACAAAGACACTAAAGATGCCCCCTCACCAGTATCGAGCAGAGAACGCCTCCAGCGAAACAGATGACAAACCATTTCACCCTGGTGCTGTAGTTGAGTGTGGAGGCATCAAGGATCTGCACAGAACAATCAGAGGATGTCACAGGACAATGGGCATAAGCCCACGAGGGCTGGAGCCTTCCGTAAATAGGGGGAAGCGCGAAGCCCATGTCTAACATGTTCCTGGTGGAGATGAGCCCCCCGTGCATACTTACATACACAACACACACAGACACACATACACTGAAATAGTTTACATTAAAAAGTCAGTTTCCACCCTCGTCATGTTATGTTTATGTTGTGTTGTATGTTCTTGTGCCCAACTGGCACATATGTGTTACTATATGTTACTAAGAAAAAACGAATAAAAAGTACAAAAAAATTAAAATAAAAAAGTCAGTTTCCTAATCACGTGCACATGAAGGGGGGGGGGGCTCTTAGGTAAGAATGGAAACAACACCGACACAATACAACACATGCATACATCTGAGTTACTTAACGACAATACGATAAGAATCATGACGTCCATATCTTACCTCCTTTGCTCCTGCTCCCAGTGAAAGCGTGCAAGTGTCAACACACACATCCAATGCACAAGTCAATGGACGTCAGGATCATTTAAGAGATCAACGGCGATATAAAACAGACCAACTGTGGTCATTATAGATAAATAAATCAGCGTTATTTGCTATTAGGTTCATAGCACGTACGTTTTAAACCAAACAAATGACAACACTGTTGTACATGTTGTGTATATTAACACATTACCTGCGAAGTCAGACCCAGCTCTTCGTTCTCTTCCTGACCACTCAGAACACGACGCAGCTTGTCCATGGTTGAGACGGAGATGGACAGTGTTATGTATCCCGCTGATCACTCTGATATTTGTCCCCTTTGCGTTTTGGTTTTATTCTCGTTAACTTTGAGGCGTGTATATGGTTCACTGCTCACTGGTTTCCGGGCTGGTCCAAGCGGAAGTTCCTCCCCTGACGTCGGGCGAAAGCAGACGGGACGTCGTCCGAAGCCATCTCTGCAGTAGGGGCGTATCTAAACTCTGGGCCTTCCTCTAAACAGTGGGCGTTTCCACACCGTCGCAGTTCATTGGTCGCCGTTAAGTGTCCTCAACGCTTTTGGGGGCGTTTCCGTGTCTACACTAACGAGCGCCATTGGTTGGCCGTGAACGTTCTCAAACCTTTGATTGGCTGCCGGAAGAAGAGCGTTATCAAGGTTTTTGTCCATGCCTTTTCATTACATCCATCATGCTTGTACACGAGGATGTGGCAATTAATGTGAACGTCTGTATTTTGTTCGTAAGGATATCGTGGCACGGGATTAGGTTGAACAAGTAGGCTATGCCCAGTTCAATGGTAACTGTGCCAAAGCCCAATATGAGGTTGGCATGTGTTAAAAAATGTCAAAATCTATATTCGCCAAAATTCGTCTAAAACATGTATCAGCAGGTGAACTTACCTGTCAGTGGAGCAGCAGGTGAACAGGGCTGAGTCACGTGACCTGATCAGCTGACAAACTGATTACTTCAAGGTCAAGTATCGGATTTGGTTATGACCATAACTTTAGCATGTATACATTTTATTTAAACCATGCACATGAATAACCATTAGCATTGTTATAGGGAATTCTATAACACGCATTATTTCGTTTATGGCTTAAGGATGCTCTGTTGGTGTTAGGCATAGACTGGTGTTAGGTAACTGGAGTGAGCTCATAGTTAATTTGATGAGATAAAAGTTGATCATGTCATTCGATTCTCATTTCTTGAATTGGTTATTGTAATTCTAAATGTATGCTGAAATCAAAACCCTAGCTCTTAGTTTTAGTGTAACTCCTTAGTAATCGCAATCTACGGCGGGCTATGTTGTGATTGAGATCCAGTTCGGCACCGAGCTGACACAGGCTGGGTACTATGGTAATTCCGCCATCTAGTGGACATTCAATCAAGTGTCACGTTTCGTCATGATAAATAAAAAACGAAGACAGTTTGTCACACGCAACTAATAAGCCGTGCAGTCACTTATAATTCGTTGTGACGAATTAGGGTATGAAATTCATCAAAGTCTCAAATATTATTTTTAATCATGCATTAAGTCAGCGTGGGCATCACTCCAATGGTTTCACTGTGCACAACACATAGACAGGGTCAATTTTCAAAAAAGATTAACCCCGAAGGCAAATCATGTTAATTTTTGGCATACAACGTTTTTAGGGGTTTTGAAGGGTGCTGAATTCAAATCTTCTGTATGCCAGGCTCAAAAATGTCCCATAATGCCTCAAAATGGAGAAATCCAATATGGCCGCCGCCGCCAGGTCAAAATCTAATTAATCACTCATCTTTTTGACTGTACAAGGTAAAAACCTGAATGTAATGTGCTTTTATAGGTTTACACATATGGGGAATTCAATGCCATGCTCAGATTTAAGATCAAGACTAAAGAAAATGCTTGAAATTAATGTACATGGTTAAAATTGTTGTCTCGGATAATGAATAGTTCATGAACAAAAGAGGATCAAGAAACAGGTTGATGGCATTCTGAAGAATTCACTTGAAATATGTTTAGACACAAGGTTGATTACAATACTTTAACTATTTATTATTTACTTATGTGTCTGTATTTCAACTATTTATTTACTCATGTATATTTTACCTATTTATTTAGTAATTTATCTACTACTAATGTATCTACTATTCAATGTCTACAAAGTCCATGGTGTGGAGAGGTAGGCTAGATCTGCACACATAGGCTATATTTATTCCCAATCATCATCCTCCTCCTCCTCTCCAGTGTTCTGGCAGGAGTTGCCAAGTTTTCTGCAGCTGCATGACTCCATACATTGCATGCCACTTTTCCTACAACTGCAGCGTTGGCTGAGACACCCCTTGAGACAACCACAGGAGGTGATCTCCTTGCAAGCTTTAGGAATAGGTGGCAGAGATAGTAATTGTGGCACTAACTGATCATCCAAATTCATCCATCCCATTTCGGTCACTGGAGGGAGATCAGGGTGTGACATGTGAGCTTGATTCCAGACAGTGGCTTGATAATGAGCACGCATGATGTGGAATTTTGCTGCATCAGAGGTTGGTGGTAGAGTCTCTTGTGAATGACCAATACAGAACAACTTGACTCTTGCTTTATCACAAGTGTCAACCTCGGGCACACCATAGATCTTACAGATGAACGCCTCAGTTAACCTCAGTATGTCTTCTGTTATAGGGCCCATGGGCCAAGAAGATCAGTATGATGATTGAGGAACACCTGCCAGGCTGTTTTCTTGCTGTGGCCACTGAACTGAGACACACTATCACAACCAGTGACAGCATGGAAAGCAAGTAATGTTTGTAACTGATCAGCAGATAGCAACTTATGAATCTCATGCACTGGCAAATACTTTGGAGCCTTCGAGGTGCCAGCCTTCATATAGAGAAATTTACATTGCATTTTCTCATAGTGCGCCAGAAGCAGAAGAAATACATCTGTATCTCGTGCTGACACGACAATTGTTTCCATGTGAGCATGTATGCAGTGTAAAATCAGACGTGTGTCAGCTTCCTCATGGTCAGCCTGTAGAGAGGAGATTGTGAGAGTGGGGTCTGATGACATAACAGTGGTTGCCTTCGCAAACCCCCCAGACACTACAACCACAGGTTCCCCTTTTGGGCTGTGTTTGATGAGATGGTTTGAGAGGAAAAGAGCAAGATCTGCTTTGTTGTCCTCAAGTGCCATGAAGTTGGACCAGTCTGTTGGTAAAGCCACTAACTCATTCTCAGTTTTACGGCGTATCGGTTGGTGGCGCTGTTTCCGCTTAACCCTTGTACCTGCTTTAATTGATTGTTTTGGGTACCTGTCAAAGACTAAATCAACTCTCTGAAACTTTACTCCCATCTTGCACACTGTGTTGGAAAACATGCGGGCATATTCACCAAAAGTTGTTAGTTCAGGTGATTTTCCAAGTGCCATCACAAGTGCTTGGCCATCAATGAGCAGGCAGCTGGGTTTAGCCAGGGGGACATCTGTGGGGGTTTGGACTTGTGTTGCCAGAATATTGACCATCATAGATTTGTTGGTGGAATTGAGACTACCATTAGTTGTTGCCAAAGACAGTGGAATGGGCATGAGTTCATGCTAGAGGATGTTTTCCAGGTTGATCTTGCGCCCTGCTCTTTAAGCTGTTACGAGCCTTTGTAGAATGCTCCTGTCCACTTTGATAGTGTTTTGCTTGCCCTTGGAAAGTTGCACAACTTCATGCAGTGAAGCAAACGTCTGAGCTTCATTCTTCCTAATGGGTGATCTCAGATTCACATGCATGTCAGTGACTATAGAGAAGCGCTTCGTGGCGCAGATTATTTTAAAGTGCCGCCCCGGGCGGCTGCCCGGTCTGCCCGTGCCTAAAACCGTCACTGGACGTAACCGAACATTTTATCCAACGATATTGATGTTGTGACAGTTCAAGCGACTACACACGTTTTAACTTGTTCCTAAACATATTTCAAGTGAATTCTTCAGAATGCCATCAACCTGTTTCTTGATCCTCTTTTGTTCATGAACTATTCAATATCTGAGACAACAATTTTAACCATGTACATTAATTTCAAGCATTTTCTTTAGTCTTGATCTGAAATCTGAGCATGGCATTGAATTCCCCATATGTGTAAACATATAAAAGCACATTACCTTCAGGTTTTTACCTTGTACAGTCACAAAGATGAGTGATTAATTGGATTTTGACCTGGCGGCGGCGGCCATATTGGATTTCTCAATTTTGAGGCATTATGGGACATTTTTGAGCCTGGTATACAAAAGATTTGAATTCAGCACCCTTCAAAACCCCTAAAAGCGTTGTATGCCAAAAATTAACATGATTTGCCTTCGGGGTTAATCTTTTTTGAAAATTGACCCTGTCTAATATGCCTGCCATGTAGCACACTTGACAATAAAGTTACTTGAACTTGAAACCAAATCTCATCCGGGAGGTAAGACCCATCTAAACATCTTCAGCAATGACTGACTGAGTATATTACTTATTACCCTCAGTAATTGTTGACATGTTGTTCATGTGAGGTCCCCATGTGTCCAATAAGCTGTGGGAAACGTTGGAGTCGCCCCATCCATTCTACCGAGGTGAAGTGGGCAGTGTTGCAGTGATCCACCACTAGATGGCACCACCGCCTCAACTACAACTCTGCAGTGCAGGGACTGAACACGATCAGCCCCTGCACTGAGTCCCTGCACACCATCGGTACCTGCGCTGAGTAACAGTGAATACACATCCCTATCCCGCGCTGAGTAACAGTGAATACACATCCCTATCCCACGCTGAGTAACAGTGAATACACATCCCTATCCCGCACTGAGTAACAGTGAATACACATCCCTATCCCACGCTGAGTAACAGTGAATACACATCCCTATCCCGCGCTGAGTAACAGTGAATACACATCCCTATCCCGCGCTGAGTAACAGTGAATACACATCCCTATCCCGCGCCAAATATGAATACAATGCACCATTTCTGAACATGTACTCTCTGGATATTCTCTTGCTGTATCTCTGACAGCCAGTGAGCTGACCTCCACTTCAGAAATAGTCGTCAGGGTCCTTTCTCGTTTATTTGCATTTTAGCGAAACCTTGTAAATATTTGTCTCGAGAGAGAAAGGACGAAAACAGAAAAATAACCTGTTGTTTACAAGACAAAAAGCAAACACCATGCTCCTACATGGACCACAGCCGCTGGGGCAGGGTGGGGCAGGGTGGGGCAGGGTGGGGGTACTCACGGCTGGGCTCCGATCTGACGGAGGTGGTAGAAGAGCTGGGGCAGGTGGGCCTGCAGCAGCCTCTCAAACTGCAGACATAGAGACACGATGCCCTGCCATGCCAGCAGGACAGGAAGGGGTTAATCCAGGAGCTCCCAGGGTCCCGCGGTCCCAACGTCTGCAGGGCTCCGCCCGTAGGCCTACCCGGGCGGGACAAACCCTACCCCTACTCCCCTGAACGTGTCTGAGTATTCTGTCAGCTTTGGGTGAAAGCTAGGCCTGCTGAACGCTAAGGACACGCTGGTAGGCTAGCCTACCCCACACACACACACACAGGTAGGCTAGCCCCCCACACACATACACAGGTAGGCTAGCCCACCCACACACATACACACACAGGTAGGCTAGCCCCCCCACACACACATACACAGGTAGGCTAGCCCACCCCCCTCACACACACACACACAGGTAGGCTAGCCCACACACAAACATACACACACAGATAGGCTAGCCCACCCCACACACACACAGAGGTAGGCTAGCACAAACACACACAGACACACACACACAGGCAGGCTAGCCCAAACACACACCCACCCACACAGGTAGGCTTACATTGGGGTGGGCCAGTACACTAAACAATGTAGGCCTCTATCTTTGCCCACTTTACACAACACTGACTTCATCCAAAGAAAACTCACACACAGACTCATAAAAGACTTCATGTCATGGAACACACGCACACACATACACACACACACACGCGTGTAGACACACACACACACACATAGGGATGGGAATCGGTTCCAGGTTATGGTTTGGAACCAGTTCCAAACGTTCCGATCCATCGGAATCGTACACGTCCACACGTTAACGATTCCACTAACATTTCGTTCCGTCCATTCACTCGTCACATAGATAGAACACTAGATGCCGTGTTCCACTCAATCCATTCCGCTTCCCGGCACAACGTCACGCTCACAGTAAGCGTTGCTATGCGACTGGATTTTTAAATCCCCCCAAAAAACGAAATGGCTAGCACGACGAGAAGGAAACGATCAAGAGTTTGGCTTCATTTCACCAAAAAGGATGAGCAACATTCAAGAGTGTAACCTTTGTAAAGCGGTTCTCACTAGTAAGGGGGGGGGAGAGCACTACAAATATGCTCAAACATTTAAATAATATACAGGGAATCAAATACCAGGAGTGCACAATATTTGATAGCCTGCACTCCACAAACAACGGTAGGCTTTATAGGTTATAACAAAACATTAATGATTGCTAAATGTAAGTAACCAATGATCTTTTCTAATTTAATAGTCAATTTATGTGCAAATATTCACTCGTTTCATTCATTGTAGATGGTGACAGTGACAGACAGCAAGGTGAGGGTAGCACTAGCGAGAGACAGACCCCTTTCACGCTAGCTGCTCAGGGAGCTAAGATGACAGAGGAAAGGA
>JAOPUI010000038.1:3780300-3795474 GCA_027123135.1 Urophycis floridana
CCCCCCCCCCCCCCCCCCCCCGCCCCCCCCCCCCCCCCCCCGGCCCGCGCGCCCCCCCCCCCCCCCCACGGTTTATCAGGTTAGTTGACAGAGTAGTGAGGTAGTCAGGGGCCAGCTGCGGTCATGGGTGGGGCCCTACCTCCTCCGTCTCAACGGCGATCTGTGGGAAGATGGCCTGAAGAGTAGCTTTGGTTTCAGCTCGGAGTGAGACGACTTGCTCTGCCAAATCCTGAGGAAGAGAACAGGGGGGAGTGAAGGTGCAATCAAGCCGCTCATTGTTATGGTGTTGCACAGTGCTGTCGACAAACGTGACGCCACCCTGAAATGTTGGGTCCTGACCCTTACATTGTTGGCGGTCGTCGATTTGTCCTTCTCTTCCCGTAGTTCTCCTTGCAGCGCCACGAGCTGGACATCTCGCTCACTAAGGCTGGGTGAAGACGGAGCACCAAAACAAGCCGAGTTAGGCAAAACAAAAGACCCTGAAACTGGTTATGATGGGAGTGGACCGGCAGCTTAATTGTGTGCGAGGCATATCCGGTTACCTCAGCTGTAGCTGTGTCAGCTCTCCTGAATTATCAGGTTGCTAGACAAGGACAAAAACACAATTGTTACTTCAAACTTAGCACTTGACACTCACATTTTAGGGGAAATGGGGAACAAGTTTTATAGCACAAAACAAAAAGTGAAATCTTACAGGTGTGCTCTTCAGCTGCTCCAGTTCTTCATTGAGGGTTTTAAGTTCACTTTGAAGTGTTGCAACAAGGCTGCTGTCTTGGCTAAAAAGACACAGTGGACTGATGTGAATAGAAAAACCAAGACAGAAAAAAAATAAAATAAAAAATACACCAAGCCAAAAAACGCGTCGATAAGTCTGGACAAAGTGTGCGGTGCGTTAGAGAGCGCATACCTTTTCTGCAGCTCCGCCTCTGCACAAGACTCTTCCTGCTGAGGGAATCAGAACAGCCCGTTGTTATTACGCAGCCGTCCGCCAAAATACCACAACTCTTCCGTTGTGCGAAAACAAAAAGAAACCTAAAAGTACACCAAACGAAAAAAAAAAAAAAACCTTACAGCAGCTGCCTTCATCCTGAGCTGCGCCAGCTCCTCGTCGAGAGTGGCCAGCCGGCTGTCACGCTCCTGCAGCCTGGGGAGCGCAGAACAACCACGTCAATTAAAACGGCGACATCCTTCGCTTAAAAACGACCTGAATTAGGAGTTCCACACTTACCCGAGCTTCAGCTGTTCTACCTCCGCGGCGTCCGCCTGGAAAATGTGAAACGCAATTCAAGACAATTGACTCGCAGGCTTCCGTCTTAAAAAAGGTTCACTCCGTCACTCGCACCTCTCGTCAGACGCGCGCGCACACACTCACCTGTGCAGAGTCGCTCTCCTCCCCCTTCTTCCCCTCGCTGGCCTCCAGCAGGGCCGTGATGGAGGACACCTGCTGCTCCAGCTGGACCTTCTCGCCGGCCGTCTGCTGCAGCTGGGCGGTCAGGGCGGCGACCCGCTCGGACCGCGACTCCAGCTCTTCCTCCATGCTGCCCAGCCGCACCTGGAGCTCTGTGCCCAGGGGACAGTCATGCAGGTAAGGCCAGGCACAGGTAGCTGTGCTTCTCATGTCTGCAGCCCAACATTCAATTTAAGCTGCGTGCCATTTTTGAGTACATTGAATACCAGCCGATTTAAGTTGTCCTATTAGCGGCCTCTAGTGGCTTGTGCTGGAGCTACGGTTACAGTTACAGAAAACGAGAATAAAAAAAAATACTGCTCATAGTTCCAGTTCTGATAGCTATTAACAGAGTAAATACCTGCAGTAGAAAAGCGACAAGGGGTGCATGTTTAAGATAACCAAACAATACGAGGGGAATTTCCCCCCCAGTCTCCAACCTGAGAGGCTGCTGCTGTCCTGGGTGGCCTTCTCCATGCCTCCCTGGGCGGCCCGGAGCTCCGCGCACACCTCCTCCAGCTTCCTCTGCAGGGCCTGCTCGCTCTCCGCATGGCTGACCTGACGGTGAGCAGAGCGCACAAATGCAGCAGTGGGTCAACCGCACAGCAGGGGGCAGCAGAGGGCACCTACGTGCAGTCCTAAGAGCTGGTTCAGGTTTCCGTGTGTGTGCGTGCATGTGTATGTGTTCTGTGGCTCCCCGCCCAGCCGCCGCCATGACTCAGGTGTGCTGAAGAACGCCTGTTACGAGCGGTGGGAGACGTTTGGTTGGCCTCAAAAACAAAAAGGCCAGCCAATCACTCGACCCGGTAAGACGCGGGTACGGCGGCCGGCGCAGAGAGCTACAGCAACACGTCACCCAAAAGCGCGCAGTGATCACTCCGGCGCCATGCTGCGGGCGCCATGCTGCGGGTGAATAATGTGATAAAAAGGGGCCGCAGGGAGGCACGTACGCATTCCGGCTGCTCCCCGCTTATACGCACATACTGTAGAACAACTCCCGAGCCTCGCTGGACGCATTCCGGCGCCGGCCCCAGGCCCTGTCATTATGAGGTGGAGCCCGGCTCCCACAGCGCTGCCATTACGGGCCCCGGGGCCATGGGAGGACCCCCAGTAAATAATACGACCCTGACCGCTACCCAGACTAACTATCAGTCTGCCTTTACGTCTGCTGGGTGTCTGGCAGGAATGAGGCATTCTGCAGTTGAAGAAGTTCATAAAAAAAAAAAACACCCAGCGAAACGCAGTACCGCTGGGCATAGTGTGTGTCTCACTGTGAGTGAGTGAGTGAATAATGGCTACTCTAAAGAGAGCCAGCTTCCCTCCTCAGGTGTGTGTGTGTGTGTGTGTCTCAATGAATGAAATAAATAATTAGCGTGTGTGTGTGTGTGTGTGTGAGAGAGAGAGATGCTAATAGCATGTGGGGCTAATTAGCGTGTGTGTGTGTGTGTGTGTGAGAGATGCTAATAGCAGGTGGGGGCCTAGCCAACCTGCAGCGCCGCGAGCTGCTTCTCGGTGGCGGACACCTTGGCCTCCAGGCCTTTCTTTGCGTGCTCGTCGGCCTGCAGCAGCTCCGTCTTCTCCCCCAGCTCCTTGGACAGCTTCGCACAGTCCTGACGCAGCTTGGCCAACTCAGCATTTTGCCTGAGGAGACACACACACACACACACACAATTTTTACTTGAATGAAACTAAAATCTGCATCATCTGAAAGTCAACTAAAAAATGGTTGTTAGAGCTCAGAGCAGCAGCCCAACCTCCGCTCGTGGAGGTCCAATCGTGCAGGGGGGGGGGGGGGACAGACTCACTTGCTCTCCGCCTGGCTGGTGGCCTGGTTCAGGGCGTCTCGGAGGATGGAGTTCTCCTGCTGCAGGCGGGTGAGCTGGGCACTCGGCCCCTTCTCCAGCTGCTGCTGCAGAGTCGTGATCTGATCGACCACACAGCGGTGTACAGGAGGGGCATTTCAATAGGAGAATCGTGCAATTAGTGTCGGGGAAAACAGCTGTTGCCAAGCCAGGTTTAGAGTCAATTTTAACGTCACACGATACATTTTTTATTTATTTTTTTAAAGGGTCAGAGAACCCACCCTGTGCGTTGCAAACTAACACAAATGGGGCGATGACGCTTTGGGACCGATAACACGGCTTCCATGATGCGGGTTTGACCCGATTTCGGCACCGCTGAAACGACGCCCATGACGCCCACCTTGTTGTTGAGCCGCTGGCTCTGGGCCACGTGGTCCTGGTAGCTGGCCTGCATGCGGGCCTGCAGGGCGATCATCTCCTGCTCCCGCTTGCTGAGCTGGGAGCTCAGCCTCGTCTCCACGCCGGCCACCTTGGACTTCTCCGTCGAGAGCTCCTGTTGGGGAACGCCGCGGCGTGGAGGAGTGTTGGCGTTGTTCATTCGCGACACATTCATTACACGTCGTGACGCCACAGGGCTGACTCGAGGGGCTGCAGGTGGCATTCCAAACGTCCCCAACATGGTTTTTTCCCCCCCTTTCATTTAGACGGGCAGGAAATCGGATACAGGGCAATTTAGCGCATTGTTTGTGTGCCGAACCAGATAGCTGTAGCAAAGTTCAACCTTTGTCATCTCTCTCAGTCGGCTCTTGGCGGCGGCCGCGTCTTCGTGCTCAGCCGCCAGCTGTTTCTCCTTCTCCTCGAGCTGCTTCTTCAGCACAGCCACTGGGTCTCCCTTCTGGGTGGCCTGGGGAGGGGGGGGGGGGCAACGGCAAGAGGGGAACAGCGAAGGAGGGTTCGAGAACAAGAGACAAAAATAAAGAAATGATTATTTGTCTACCCCAGACTTGTGTTGCTAATTGGCCTCGCGCCTAAAAAAAGGTCACTACAGAGCGCTGCTGGAAGGCAGGAAATTCTGCTCTGCAGTGGTGCAGAACTGCACCTTCAGTCAATATATCTATAGTTTATAGAAACAAATAGTTAAAAACCACACCTCTTCAATTTAGCCTTGTTACACGTAGCGTTGTCACGTGATATGTTCTTTTTGGGGCCTAGAGCTGCTTGTAACACGTACTTGTGATTTCCAATTATCGTTTTAAACTAATTTAAATAAAAAACGTGCGTGTGTGCCGGGTCCTTCCCCCGGTGGAGCGCCACACTGCCGTTGTAATACCGTGTGCCAGGTGTCCTGGACGATGCCGGCCTTCTCCGACAGGACCTCGATGAGCCTGTGGGCCTCCCCTTCGCTGAACACCATGCTCCGGACCGTGGACATCAGGGACTTGTAGGGCAGGTAGAGGGGTGCGTCCGCGGGGTCTGCGGCCTCAGCTGCAACACCATGGGGGGGGGGGGGGGGGACAGATGCTGTGAATGATGCATGCTGTGGTAGGGACACACTAACCCGCTAGAGCTACCTGTGGTCCTATGCTACATGTCCTCCCCTCTCTTCATCAGCCTACTTTCCCCCCCCGTCTCCATTCACTGTCCATGGAAGGCATAAAAAGCCCATATATATGGGTTTTGCATTGCCTGATTGTCCTCTCCCCCTCCCCTCCCCCTTCCACACACTTGAGACGTGGACTACTTGGACATCTTTCCTGGGAGAGTGGAGAAGGAAGCTCTGGTTAACACAGTTGAAAGGAACAGTGGCACCAGGCAGGGACAGCCCTACTCAGGCAGTGGAGAAACACAGCTATTGTTGGGGCAGGGGGGGGGGGGGGGGGGATTGAGAGAGCCTTTGTCAGCTCACCCAACAGTCCAGTGGTGTGTTTGGACTGGCCAGCCGTAGCCCTCCCTTCTCCTCCAGAATGGAGGGCCAGATGTTCCATACCCCCTCCCATCGACACTACTTCCCACGAATACACAGCTAAAAGCTCCAAGCCCCAAAGCATTAGTGCCTGGGATAGGGACCCACGTCCACGTCAGACCCCGTTTATTCCAATCTGGTGACCGTCACAAAGTCACGGTTAAAGCCTGACGGGCAACACAGACTTACCAGGCTCAGACCTCTTCTTGGGGGCTTTCTTCTTGGACTCCTGGGCTTTGGCCGGGGCCACGGTGCCATTCTTCTGAGAGCCCACAGGGGGCACTGCCATCACCGGGACCTCCTTGGTCGACGCCTCCAGTGCGGGGGCGGCCTTGGCAGACTTGCCGGTGAGCTGAGGGGGCTTGGATTGGGTGGGGGCAGACTTACTCGGGACGGCCGCCGGCTTCACTGGAGCAGAAGCTGGGGCCGATTTGGCCGGGGCAGACTTGGCCGGCGCCGGGGCTGACTTTGCTGGGGCTGCGGTAGCGGGAGGAGACTTGGCCTCCGCCGGGACGGCCTTGGCCTGCAGGGGAGCAGGTTTAGCCGGGGCTGGGGCAGACTTGGCCTGGGTGGGCGTAGGCTTGGTGGGCTCAGGAGCAGCAGAGGTGGTGGGCGGCGCCGGCGTGGGGGCGGGCTCCACCTTGGCTACCTTTTTCTTCTTCTTGTCCTTTGGCGAGGGCTCGGCCGGGGCGGCGGCGGCGGCCTTGAGCTGGACATCGACGGGCGCCTGGGCTGGGGCTTTGGGTACGGGAGCGGCAGCCAAAAGGGGGACGGGAGCCGGTTCTGGGTCCGGGATGGTCTCGGGGGTATCCGGTTCCTCCTCTGGCTCAGGGATCTTCCCGTTGGGTTTGTCGTCCTTTTTCTTGGTTTTGGTCTTCTTCTCTGAGGCCTTGTCCTTCTTCTTCTTGTCTGAACGAGCGGGCTGAATCTTGCCCAGTTCTCTCCGTTGCTTGGCCAGTGCCTCTTCGTAGGAGGTCTCCTTCATGGAGAAGGTGGAGACCAGTACTATGCCTATGGCAGAGATCACCATGAATCCACCAAACACAATGATCCCAAGGGTCTGCGGGTCGTAGATATCCATGCTTCAGATGTTATTTCCTGGCAACAGAAACGCACTGTTAATATTACCCAACATTGAAAAGTCAGCACACTAAACTTTCTTTTTGTGTCTAATGCGTAAAAGAACAAGGGACAAATGTAGTGTAAAAGTACCGCTAAATTGTTAAATATCAAAACAAAACCTGAACACAGGTATTGAGAAGTAAGCGCCTGTAAACAGCTGATCATACAATAAGGAAATAGTGTCCTACCGAGCAGAAACGAAACCAACAGTGCAATGAGAACGACGAGTATGATTACACGGTGAAGACGCTAAAGTCCGGGGGTAGTTCAGCCCACTGGCCTCAAGAGGCTGCTGTTAGGCTTACATCATGAGTATAGAACACGAACGGGAACAGAAAATCCTTCCCACTGTTTAAGACCCATGTACTTTCCTTATGTACTTTCTAGGTACAGGACACAGGCTGGTGGTGACATTTGACTTTTTTTTGCATGAACACGTAGGCCTAGCCTTAGGGGACTTGTCACGCGTAAAAATACAACTACTTATACAAACAACAAAAATGAGTGGTAGCATTTCAGTATGTCCTTTTTATTTCAGCAAGTTCATGTTAGAGATACTTAGTAATGTGTAAGGCCCTGCATCGATTTTTTGGCTTGATTGTTTTTTTTATTTTTTTTTATTAAATCTTATCATCTAAGCCACATCATCTACACCACAAGTTTGACAGTCTTGAAATCAATAAGCCTACAACTGAAAAAAAACAACAACTTAAAAAGACTTCAACCAAATCAAAGTGATTCAGTCAACGTCTGGACCTCCAGGGGGTGTAAAATGGCTGAGTCTACGTTTGTTATATAATCGTCAGTATAGGTCTCCCCATTCATGTCCATGCATCAGTCAATCCCTGCATCCACAGGGAGCCAATTCGTTATGATGTGACGTTTTCACGTCCGTGTGGCTTCAGCAATGAATTAAAGCTCATTAGAGTCATCCACCATATCTCTTTATTTCCCTCTCATCCTCCAACATTTGGTAAGACACATTCCATGAACTGAATTACAACAGGACGGCATACAGTCGAACAGGTAAATCAAACAAACGACCATACACTCGGAGGGAGGTAGCACTTGAAGACATGGAGATAAATACTCATCAAGTCCAGATTGGAGCATCAAGTCTCAATGGCTAACACCAACTTGTTTCAATGAACTTGGTCGTCATCATCATGCACACAATGGGACAAAAAGCGGTCTGCAAAACGACTCGCTAAACTAATCATACTGTCAAGCGCTCATCTAAAACTCATACATTTCTCACTTTATTACCTTTTTAATAAGTAGCTTGGTAATTAGCAGGAGATGGCTTAGCAAGCTAGCTTTTGTTAGCTAACTCTTTAAAAAAAATTCATAATTTCCACACTTACCTCTCCGAGAAAGCAAGCTAAGCGTTTTGCTTTGGAATGAATGGAAATGGGACGGAAAGTCCTGGTTTTTCCACAGTTTTTTTCCGCTGACTATTTCCTTCTGTAACTTGTCTTTTTCCCTGGTCTCTGCCTCAGTCCAGATGGGAATCTGTGCACTGTGAAGTCGTGGCACTTCGAGCTGGCTAGACGTGTTGGCCCCGTGCCCTACATAGCGACCATCATTCCACCAAAGCACCCGATTGGCTGAACCTGGGCCGCGTCACCAAGGAGGAGCGCCGCGTCACCGAGGAGGAGCGCCGCGTCAGTAAAAGGGGAGTGCCGCCGGGAGTTGTAGTCCCGATGGCATGTCCAACTCATACAGTCTATGGTCCAACTCAATCTCAAAACAAGAAAGTCAGAAGTCAGACGTACAAGGAAATTGACTTGGTGGTTGGTGCATGACAATAACAATCAACACAGTTCAAAATGGCTGGACCTAATATGATATGAAATACAGTTAAGAAATGTACAGTGTTTTAAGGTATTTGTGTTATAAAGAGTGCAGGTAGGCAGGCAGGCAGGGGGCTAGGTATGTTGCTATGTGTGTAGGTATGTCGGTAGGCAGTTAGTATGCAGAGGTGTATAAAGTACTTGGAAAAAAATAACTAAGTAAAAGTATAAGTACCATAACTGAAAATGCCTTTGGTAAAAGTCAAAGTCACCTAAAGGAAAATTACTAAAGTAAAAGGCTCACATTAAATGTCCTCAAGTATCAAAAGTATCTTGTGAAAAAATATACTCAAGTATCAAAAGTAAAAGTACAAGTATTTTAATAGTACGCATGAAAAGAAGCAAAACAACCCAAATTTTTCTCCCCTTGTTTTTTATGTAACTTTTTCAGGTTAATGAAATGTTGTATAGAATACCACTCAAAATAAACAATGTCTTTAACATCTAACATAAGAACCACTTTTTCACTTTTTAACTACGTTAGGGGAATCCTCATGAGCTGAGGCACAGTAACACCACACAAACAACATTTCTGGTTCAAGTGGAGAAGTTGAACTTGCGGTTCATCCTCAGCAGAAGCTGATTTTCAAAAGTGTCCGCAGCCATGCTCTTTTTGGGCTTTTTGGGCCCGCATTTACCTTAAACTTCGCGAGAGTACCGTACGTGGTTCTTCTCGTCCTATCGGACGCGCGCATTCCAGATAATTCTTTGATTTTAATTTGGAATGAGTAACCAGGTGGCAAATGTCAAAGTAACGAAGTAAACGAATATTTTTTAACTTTTAAATGTAGTGAAGTAAAAGTAAACGTCCTGATTAAAAAAACCCTCAAGTAAAGTACAAATCCTGAAAAAAATACTCAAGTAGTGTAACGAAGCACATCTACTTAGTTACTATACACCTCTGCTCAAACACTTCTGTATTTACTTAGAATTGTGGCACAATGGCCAGCTTCAGTGCATCCAATATAAAGTGCTTCATTGCACATCAGTAGACGACCATATACTGTCCATCTGACCATTGTCTGCCTCCTGGTGTAATCTTCTCAGGCGACGACAGACGGAGGAGCAGAGCCGGTAAAGCTAACCCCCCAGGACCCCACAGCAGGGGGACGGGAACGGGAAAGGGCGTGTCTTTGTCCGGGAAGCCCTGCGTCGCACCGGTGCACGGGCGGGTAGACTGGTCCGCCAAGTACGGGGGCAATCTCAACCGCTAGAGGCTAGTGGGCAGCTGCACCCAGAGCTCGAGAGGGGAGAGGTCCTCGCTACAGAAGAACAACAATCTATGTGGTTTCACTTTTTTTCCCCAATGTATTTATTTTTGTCTGGGAATGGCAGGGACATTAATGGCAAACATTTTTTGCAGCAAAATACAATTTTATATTCAAACAGATAGGTGTAAACAGGTATAGAATACATGTCATTACATATCTAGGGACTTTTACAAAATCGGTTGAATGAACCATTGTACACATTGTGTAAACCATCATGTAGCATTGTCAGTTGTCACATTGTCAAAGAAAAGTGTATCCTTATCATTCGTTCGTAGAGGCTATGTTTTCTTTTACTTTTTATCCTAACCAAAACATATTCTTCGAGAACATAGTTTATGGTCATGCGTACATTTTTCCAAAAATGATATACATCACACTTTCTTTCAATGACAAACCACATAAAAGTGGATTTTCAGGTTCGGTGTGTCCTTGTGGTCATTCCAACTATAATCTTCCCCATCATCATTGGACTGAAAAGAGATTAGACAAAAATGCACTGCTGTCAAGTATTTTTGTTTGCTGTATCTGTTCCGATGGGTATAAGTGACATGGAGAGCACAAATCGTAGCACACTTTGCGGAACACCCGGCGTGTAAATAGAGGTCCAAAAAGCATGCAGCTGTCCTACAGGGATCTAAACAGATGATTAGACCTTCCCACGCCCACGATTCCCCCTGAAATCACCAAGGCTGCGTACCCAAAGCCAAACCAATCTGTTGCATTTCTCAAATAGTGATTTAGCCAAGACATGAGAAAAGGTGTTGTGTCCAGGTAGTTGCATCCATAGGGATGAGTTGACGTGAACTTAAGACCAAGCAGTTGTAACGTCGTTCATAAAAACATGTTTTACTTCCGGGTTACCCCAAGAAAGTAAAGCATAAACAAAGGTTTAGATGGCAAAATAACTCAACATGCAAATTTGATTTTAAAGATATATTTTAATATAAAATCAAGGCAATAGTGATGAACAAATATACTATACAATAAAGTCGGCAAAATGTATTAAAACTGATCTACACGATGTGGAACATAAGCGCTCCAGCGACTCCTGGTGGTGAACACAAGTCTGTTTTATACACAAATGAGAGAAAAACCGTTTCAAATTTGAACATTTTATTGTTTTTTCTGTTTCCTCCCGGCGCCTCTTTTCGCCTTCTTTTTGGGTTCGCTCTCGTCTTCAATAATAACCTCTTCAGTTGCGATCCGAACTCTCTTATTTCTTGTAAGCTCTTTGGCGAGCTCTGCCACTTTAAAAGAAAGAGAAAAAAAAGAAAGGCAAATCACATCAATCCGTCCCATTTTGTTAAGGCTTAACAATGGCCGGCGGTCAGCGTCTCTTCGGTACCTTCGGATGTCGTCGGCGCCGCTTCCGGATCTCCCTCGGCTTCCAGCAGCGTCTCGGGCTTCCACACGGCCAGACAGGTGAGACGGGCGGTGGTGTTCACCTCTCCCAGCAGAGTGGGCGGCTTCACCTCCTTCACCACAAGACAGTCACGTGACGCTGCGTTAGAAACACGTCCCGCCACAACGCTGCCAAAGCCTGAACCATAACTATGAAAATGCCACCCAGATTCCTGAATAGAAATCGCTGCCAAACTGAATTTGAGTTCTGAAATGTCCATGTCATGCATCAGCTGTGCTGTGTGGTGGTAGAGAGATCCATTTTATAGTCACTGTTGTATTATTCTACACTTAATATCTTATATTCACCAGCAAATAATCACCTCACTAATTAGGAGTTTCCACATTTTGATGAAGCCGTCGTTTGATGCCGTGACTAGGACAGTGAACTCCTCTGTGCTGAAGCAGTCCACAGCTTTTACTCTGAAAAGCACAAATTCTGTTTTATATTCATTCACTAAAAGATGACGCATGCAATACAATAGGGAATTCAATGCACTGTCTTTGGGGGAGGGTTGGTGATGGAGCATTTAGGCGGGGATGTACCTGGTTTCATGGGCAGTGAACTCGCAGAGCCACGTCTCTGATCCAACGTCACACAGCCTCACTTTCTCATCGTCTCCCGCAATAGCCAGGATGGAGTTCTACAGGGGAACATTAACAAAATACAGTCACAAACAAAGTGTGTGTGTGTGTGTGTGTTTGTGTGGATTCCATCCTATCACACGAGACATACTTTATTGTTATAAATGGTGTTGACTGCTTTTTTATAGTTATAAGTAATAGTAATAAGTAACAGTGAAAACGTACAGTTATGAACTTAATGGATGAGATCCTCTTGGGGTTCACCATGCTTCCAGTCAGAGACGCTGTCTCCAGGTCATAAATGTCCACCCTTTCATCGATCACCACCACATACTTGTCACCTTCTGGGGACCAGCGGACAATTTGTGCATCTGACAAAAGGGAAAGAGAAAGAAAACATTCTTGACATGTTGCTTTAAAAACAAAGCTCATGGGTATGTTTTGGTAACATGACGTGTAACAGGTTATATGCCTTATGCTGATATAAGGTGGTCAATAGTATTCGTGTCTGAAATGTTATGCTTAGCTACTCACTTGGTGACCTCATTAGCAAAAAACTTGACAGTCTAAAAAAGAAAACATGCACGGCAATCTATGAGAGATCCTTGAGAAATCACTGCTCAAGACATGTGACACCACTTACTCATTTTGATGTTTTTGATGAAGGCCGCTCTCCCGTCAATCAGATTCCAAGTCCTAAACGAAACAAAAAGAGCGGATGAGAATCCATACGTTAGCACCCCATTGGCCTCTTTGGGACTGAAGGACCCTGGGTTTTTAACTCCAGCGGACTCACCTGAGGGTCTTGTCCGTACCCACAGACAGCGCCAGCTTTCCAGACGGGTGGACGGACAGCGATGACACCTTGCCTCTGGTTGAACAGATTTTACTTTGCGTTAAAATGTATTTTTTTGAAAAGGGCGAGTTTAACACATTGGATTGAACACATTGAGCATTTGATACATCGAGCTTAGCGTTGGGGTAGTGGGGAAGAGTTGTTAAATAATGTATTTTAACTTTGTAGTTACGTTAATGGGTGACACATTTTGCAACACTTTGCTAAGTCACCGGCTGGCAGATGGATGGAGTGTTTTGACCTAACCCTAACCCTGACCCCAACGGCAGGCTCAATGTATTCAGACGACACACCGGCCCATTGGGGTGAATTTCAGTCTGCTCTATGATTCAGACTGCGTACTTGTGAGCTTTGATGGATTTCAGGCACTCCCACTTCTTGGTGCTCCACACGCATATGAGGCCGTCCTCTCCTCCGCTCAGCAGATGAGACGAGCCATAGAACTCGAGACACGTGATGGTTCCTGGGCGAGAAGAACACACGTTGCACATCACAGGAAGAGACTTGTGCTTAGGAAGGTTTAAAATAACTAACGGCTTCTCTGTTGTCTTTTTTCAGTTTTTTATCATCTGGATACCCCTCTTCATACAATCCAATTAGCACATCAACAGGTATTTCTGAACAACAGTATAGACACATATCAACACACATAAAATGTGTGGTCAGGTGTCCATCATTACACACTTTCTTACTTATTCTATTCAAAAACTCACGTGTGCCATGACAATGAAGTATTCTCAGCGTCTCATGTAAAAGTCAATATCAATTTTGACCAATGACGACAGAGGGTCACATTCAAATCAATATCTTACCATCATGATGAAGCAACGCCCCATGCTCTACTCCATTCTTCATGTCGTATAACTGTATGGTCTCATCTTTGCTGCCTGTGACCACAAATAACTCACTAGTTGCCACAGCTGATATGGACGCAGTATGGGCATGGTGTGTGAAGTCTGCAGTAGCTGTCCATTCCTAACAAAATGTAACAATAAAGTCTTATTAGTAGTTAGCTTAAATCGTACATTAAAAAAGATATCTAAGTCGTGCCAATATAAAATCAGTGTAGGGCACACTTTAGCAGGACGCTCAATCCCATATGGCTATCGGCAGTAGCGTCAGATGACAAGGTATTGATCAAAATGTAAAACCAGGAAAGTTTACAATGCATTTGCACTTACAGACTGCGATTCACCGGATACTTTGTAACCAAATATGATCTGTTCATAGCTCCCAGCGACAAGTTCCACTACATGGCCCATGCTGCCAGAGGAGAAGAGATATCAACTCGTTTAAACGCCGTGCCCTCGACCTATCAAACCTTACGTACGTATCGAATACAATATACCAGTTTTACGTCCAAAATATTTGGAAGTCGTATTTTTAGTATTTATTTATTTAACAAATTACTCTACACAACATATAGAACCCATTTGAAAAACATTGCTCACAACGTGGAAAAACCTGCGCATGCTCAAATTCACTTCCTTCCGCCGTCGGATACGGCTGGAATTTCAACATAAAAGCTTGACCCTGATGTCAAAATAAAAGTTACTAAAATGTAGCTGTGGGAGGAGTTCCAGCCCACATAAATGGTTTTTCCACTCTCGCAAAGAAACGTGTGTTTCTTTAAAGTAATTATTTAATTAGTTAATTAATTCAGTTAAATATATTCGTTTTATTTTGTATAATTTGAGGTGAGCAGATGTATACAAAATAATCATCCAAAAGTTCCAAGGCGTTCTCCTATCAGCTGACAGGGACCTCTCTGTCAGGGAGGCGTTTCTCTGTGTTTTCATTGGTTGGCTGCATTTTTTTTTTAGATTGGACTGCCATCACAAGATAACTGTTGACATTTACAGTTAAGGGAAATGAGACAACCGAGTTAACTTTTCTCTTTCTTTTCTTAAGCCATGGCAAGAAGGTAAGGATTTCATGGGGAATACTCAAGTCAAGATGGTTGACTACTCGACAGTTTGAAACAAATTGCATTCATTCACTCATATTTCGATCTGTATTTTACTTGATGTTATTGTTTTTTTCTATTTATGTTTTTGCATTGTATTATGTATTTATTTAACTTTATGTCAATTGTGAAATAAACATAATCATATTCTGAATTCATGTGATTTGCGTCCGTTGAAAGGGTCGGTTGTTTACTAGTTTACTTTTGTTAGGAGTGTCCCTCAGCGTTTGCAGGGTTAAAACGGTTTGCATGGAATGCAAAAATCTGGATTTCATTAGCGGGCAGATTTATACGAGAAACAACACGACACACTGCCTGTGCGTGTGCAAACTTCACCAGGGTCTCAAACGCTGTTCCCCAAACACATTCCTCATTTGTTCTGCTTTTACCTGATCAACTGGTGCCCCTTCCTTTCATTTTCTCTGGCTATGGCATACTATTTTTTGTATAAAGTCAACCACAAGTTTCCAAACACTGACAGCATGATTGTGTTGTATCTCTGATCTGAACTTTGTACTGTCGCTTTTACTGTCTCATTGTCTGTTATCAGTCATTCACATTACTATGGACCTATTGTTACTCGACATTACGGTGCATTTGCCGTTATTTAATGAATCACAGTAACCAATACAAGTATATCAGACTACTAAAACAACATTATAGTTGTAGCAGTCCATTGTAAATGTTTTGATCATTTTGATTTCACAGGGCCATTAACCAGGAGCTCTCTGAGGTCTTCAACCAGCTGTGGAGTCTTGACAACAACCGCCTCCAGCCAGGGAAAGATTACACCATCTGCCTCCAGGTGACCGATCTGATCTCTGATCTCTGATCTCTCTCTCTCTCTCTCTCTCTCTCTCTCTCTCTCCCTCTCTCTCTCTCTCTCTCTCTCTCTCTCTCTCTCTCTC
>JAOPUI010000038.1:3876120-3891703 GCA_027123135.1 Urophycis floridana
GTGTGTGTGTGTGTGTGTGTGTGTGTGGGTGTGTGTGTGTGCGTGCGGGTATGTGTGTGTGTGTGTGTGTGTGTGTGGGGGGGGGGGGGCTGAGCACAGGTGCCTCTAAATGAAGAGGATGAGAAGGGATCTGGGGCCCACCAACATCCCAAACGGAGTGCAGGGGACACACTGCTCAAGGTCACGCTGAATTCCAGGAGCCCATAGTGCCACTGATTGATTTGGGAACGCAAGGAGCAGCTGGCCGAACCGAAACAGGAAGGAGACTAGGGCAATCACCAGGTGGCTCTCATGAATTATAATACGGCGTTGGCCGGGCCCTTCCCACAGCCCGAGCTGCTCCGGTAGTGCCGCAGCTCTGAGGGAGACTCTCCGCGGGACCGAGGTGTCCAAAATAGACAAAAAAAATAGTGTTTGCTTTTCTGACACTCAAATTGCACCATTGACGGTTAGAGTTTGTCGAACCCGCCCATCGACCGGAGTTACTCGCTTCCTTTGAACTTCACGGGAAAAACTCCTAAAATAAAAAAATGGCCAGAGGACGAAATACTCAATTAAAGAATTCTAAATGGGGAGTTCATCATGAATATTGATAAAGCATTAATTAGTTACTAAATTTAACCAGCCTTTTTCTTTGTACCTAGTTCAGCTTGTGTTTGGGGGGTACATTTGAACTCCTTGCAGCGGTCAACCGGGTAACTTATGACGCTGCCTTAAAAAACAGTGTTGACACACTAAGCCCCACAAAGGAGTGAACTATTTATTTAGACGGCCTAATTAAGCTTGGCTTAGAGACCACTGTGTAACCGATACTCATTATGTTTGATGGAGCCGCGCACATTTTTCTATGACCCAGCCTGAGATTCCAAGGACCCTTACAGGGCTCAAGTCAGGTGGGGTAGACAATTACTCCACTCATTAAATCTCCAGCCATGATGGGCCTGATAATGCCAGACCATTCTGAACTCAAACTGAGTCACTTCAATTTCATAGTAGGGTTTTCAATGCATTGGTGACTGTGAAGGGAACAGCGTTGTTGTTGTTTTAATCGCTCGATGACTTTGCTTGTGCTGAGTCCAGAGAAACACAGGACTTCCTGTAAAGGGAATTATCAGATGTAGTGCTTCCTACACTTTCCAAATTGATCCGCTGTCCTCTGGCAGTGCTCCCGTAAGCCCAACACGGTCCAGACCGAGAACCACTGAGTAGAGACTGATGCACTGACCCAGAGTGTGTTAGTGGAGAGTGAACGGGACGACAAGGGACAGCGAGACACTTGGGACCACACAGGAAAAGACTCATGATTGCATGATTAAATAAAGCCTGACACATTTGCACCCTTTTATAATAGAGTGTATATTTTAATATTTTATAATAGTATATGGGTCTATGATACATACTATATACGGTACATGTATACGTTGGGGGGGATTTAAACACGTTCCATATAAGTGGTTATCTGACATTTCCGTTTGACGTAGTGAAAGGATGAAGGTGGATTCACCTCAGCGTGTTCCTCTGAATGACATCTCGTCCTGTGAATAGCCCCAATGACTAAACCGCTTGGTTTTCAGAAATGGTCTCCATACAGGACCCTCAAAGAGAAGGCAGGCTTTAGTTGATTTATATTTAAATCTGTTCCGCCATTGTGCCAGTTACTGGCTCATTCATTAAAGCCGCCTGGGACATTTACGATACCAAGGTCACCGGTTGACAATGCAAGAAATGTTTAACCTGCTAAATTACGCCAGGAAATGATCACTTGAGTGGGTATACGTCATGATGATTTAATGCTAACACATCATATAATTTTTAATTAACTTGCAACCGAAGAGAATGTGGCGGTCTGCTGGTGTAATTCAAAGACTATAGCTGCCCATTAACGTGCACTCTATATTCACTCCCTGAATGCCATATCTATTTAGTTATAAATCAAAGTTTAGACGCAACATCGAAAGACCATTCCAGCCCACAGGAGGAGTGACTTGGAATTGCAGGGCCGAAATTGCGGGTGGAGGGTTGGAAGATTGGCAATGGAGATTATTGAGTCACCGGCCGCTAAAGCCAAGACCAACAATATCCACTGAATTTCTAAGTACGCCAAAAGCCTTCGATCTTCGTAATAAAAACGGTCTGAATGAAATAAAAAATAAAAAATGGAATCCTCAATCCCCCCAATAAAGCAAAAAGTCATTTTCAATAAAGGGGACAAAACATTTGCTAAGGTCACAAATAAGTATTCCAAACGCTCTCCGGCAGACGCTAGCGTCAGAGCGAGCGGTTCCTGTGGGGAAGGCAGAGTTAGGGCTAATATACCTCCTCATAAACCTGGGCAAGGTGCTGCTGCCGCCTCGCCTCCTGAATCTCTGAGCAGGATTTGTCGGCGGCCTGTTTAAAACGCGACGAGTCAGTCAGTTCAGGCCAGGCGCCGTACATCAGCTCTCGTTAGCCGTAACCTTGGCGGGTAATAACGACAGTAAACAGGCTGCATGTGTGCGGTGACAGAGGCTGTGATTAAGGAATTATCTGCGAGGGAGCGGGGAACGCGGCGCGAATGTCAATACCCACAATGCACCTGGACATAAAACGAGCTCCTGGGTTTCGGCCAAAGCGACGAGCGTGAGGATGTAGAGCTTGTGTATGTTTAACGGGGATGTGAGATACGTGCGCTAGACTGTGATACCTGTTTGGTAGTGACATGCGCCACTGGGGGCAACAGTACACCAGACAGACAGACAGGCAGGCAGGCAGGCAGGCAGGCAGACAGACAGACAGACAGACAGACAGACAGACAGACAGACTTTTATGATCCCTGAGGGAAATTGCATAAAGTGGCAGTACAGCAAGCAGTTTAGGGAAGAACTTCTAATAACACAAGTTATTAGTAAGGTGTCTCAGTGTTGCCTGTACTCTATGTACATGTATATATTTGGAGCCCCGGAGTACCAGCAGACAAAAGAGCGAGACCCTCTAACACGGCTCTCGCTCCACTTCAAAGGGTCTTCTTTCCGCTTCAAATACCACTTCCTGCTCCACCAGGCACCAACACTCCGCTGTGTGAGCGCTGGAACAAACAGGAAGGAGAAGACTGCTTCTGCCACTACAGCCCCCCCGATTCACAGGTTTCAGAAAGGTCTCCGCCACGCAGACAAAGTGCTGCCTTTAAGGGCCCCCACCCAGGCGTACAGTTTCTCAAAGCCACTTGGGACTTTCTTCATTGAACAATGTTATATATGCACACAATTAGTACTCTGCAGATTTATATACAAGCAAAGCATTTGATGTTGTGTTTGGTTGGTGTTTGGGATACCTTGGATTTTGAATTAACTGAAGATTTAATTCAAATGTACCATTAGGTAATGATATACAAACCCCATGTATTTACATGTACCTTTCTTGTATGGAATGTATGTTTAACACCTTTCCAGTATATCTTACAGGAATCTTCATTACATTTGACCTATTTCCCCTGTTTTTTTTTTGATGCATTTTTGTATAAATTCACAATGATTGTTTTGATTCGTTGCTTTTCACTCAATAGATTGTGTTTGTGTATCGAGCAATCGTCTTAGCAATTCTACATACATACATATCTGTTATCTATCTAAATGTCCACTGCTGCTTCTGTCCCTTTAAGGTGGGGCAAATGGTTTAATCGTAATACACTCCTAATTGGTCCCATTGGTGAATGGGACCTCTAGATCCGACCAATCCTGGAGGAGCTGTGGTGTGACAGTGTCATTGCCTGAGCTTTAACTTCCATCCTGGTGGCCTCCGTTGGCAACGTGCTCTTGGCCGTCGGGGCTCTAAAGTAGAGCCTCCTTCTCCGGGGTTTCCGCTGCGTCTGTACCAGCAGGGGCTCCCAAGGTCCTGCTGCTAGGGTCCTCCTCCTTCTCCTCCATCTCTTCCTTCATATCCTCCTCCTCCTCCTCCTCCACCTCCATCTCCGCATTCTCCTCATGATTCGCCAGCGTGTCCTGCTCTTGGTAATATTGCATCGTCTTCCTCTTGAAGTACCCCCTCTGGCATTGACAGAAACACATGGTTTTATTTGAGTCAAATTCGAGGTATCTTTGAATGGGCCATATCACATACTGACACATACTGACTAGTCACTAACATGAGTACTGCATTACAACAGCAGGATCTAAAAATATTAAATAACCATAACATATTACAGGGAGGGATGTATCCCCGACACAAACACCAAATATCTTGTCCGGAAAATGTCAAAAAGTGTATTAGTATGCATTTCAAATTTGGCTAATAAACTTGGTCTGGGAAAGGTTGTAGGGGTGTGGTCTGAATCACGGCCTTGTGAGACCATCCTGATATTTACAGGCCAACGTGTGTGTGTGTGTGTGTGTGTGTGTGTGTGTGTGTGTGTGTGTGTGTGTGTGTGTTTTCCAGAGGGAATCTTCCCTTGTCCATGTGTGAAAGTGAAACTCACTTTGAACATAACGAAAGCGATGATGAGGAGAAAAAGCAGTCCTGAGCCTCCTGCCGCTGCTATGATGAGCATGATATCAGGAGGCATGATCAGTTCAACACGAATAACAGGCTGTGGAAATAACAAGAAAGCAGAACTCATGAGTGGGCCCGAAAACCTTCCACACTTGGTGTTACATGCCATTAAAAAGGCGAAGGCCTACCTGTGCTCGGGGGAAGCGCGTGTCATTCTGGAGTCAAGAATATTAAAGTAATGAGAAACAAATTCTGATGATAATCATAAATCACTATTTGTGATGGTGATGACACCAACGCCAACACAATCGGCGTTGGTGAATAAATCCTCACCGAGTGTTTACTGGATGCCTGAACGTAGCGCTGAGTGTCATAGGTCACTTCTACAAGGCTTCTCCAAAACACCTCGGTTGTTTTACAAATGAATCGTTCAGGCAGTGACCTGCTCTGTGAAGGGGAAACAAACGCACCTTTAGTCATCAATTTGTACCGCAACAGCAACAGGGTGAAACTGTCACTGAGTGGCAGGACTGAGTGAATGCGCACACAAACCTTTGCCAGTTGGTCAAGGTCCTTAAAAGACAGCTCCCCAGACAGTATGACCTTGGTGGTTGAAAAGCTGTCTAGAGAGAACGTTTCACACTCTATGGTCTTGCAGTGTTGTCCTGGAGAGCAGCCCTGCAGTAAAAAAGGTTGATTGTAACCATCATCAAATATTTTGAGTGGATATTGTTATGCCTATGGTGTTGTGAACATCGACTTTCACTTACATCGGATGATTTGGTCATGTTAACACATGGTTTTCCCTTAAAAAAAAAAAAGGCGGGGTGATTTATATATGATTTTTTGTGTGAAATTTTCGTAGGATAAAAAAGTACGCTTTAGATTGCATCCACTGTTATGAATGCCACGTTCACTACCTCTTCGAGAACTACTTGATAGTTGTTCACTTCAAAGTTGTGCTCCATCTTCGTAGGGATGGTGACGGACACAGTGACCGGGAACGCTTTGAACCCCAGGTTCTTCACCTGATGGAACAGTGAAAACAGAACACCATTGCGTAATCAACATCGGTTTTAATCAACATTGTTTGTAGTGCCTCCCTATATACATTCCATGATGAAATTAACACATCTCAATCAATTAGGGACCGAGCCTGTGAAACAGGACGAAGGTCCCTATTGTTATTGGTCCGTTTATTATTATTCTTTTTTCAGGGATCTTTTTTATTTTTGTGTTTGTGCTTATGTTGTCTACCTCGTATATGACAACTACTTTCTTTGGTGCGTGATCCTCCAGAGTGAAGTTTAGGTAGGTAATGGCATCTTCATGCCTACAAAATGCAACCAAGAAAAAGCTCTACACTAGATTTATTCCAGTAGTTAAACAGATCATTGCATGAATGTCCCACAGTATCAATGCAATTTCTATTTGAAATGTATACTTACACGGCTACTGTTGGGAGAACTTGATACTGTACAGAGATGACTTTGGTCATTGAGCTCTTGGTGGCGTTATTATCATCACTTTGTGACAGCAGGTGACAATATTCATTCATTAGACAACATGAATAACACATAAATAAGGAATGACTAGAAAATGAATTAAAATAGAAATGTACCTCTTTGCCACAATGGTCATTGTCATTTCGTTGTCCCAGTCAAATGTATCCATGATGCGGAACAACGTGTGAAATGTTGCCTTAAAAACAACAAAAACACTTTATAGGTTACATATACCGAAACTGTATAGGCCTACTGCACAAATATACACCAAAATGCTTGATGCTTGTTTAGATCAATCTCACTCCAATTTGAATTTAATATTTTGAATCTACGTCTGTCCGCTGTGAGACTGCCAACGGCAGAGTAACGACATTTCTAGTACGATTGATTTCAGGAAGATTGTTCTGTACAACATTGTATATTTATTCTGATTCACAAAGATGATGGTTACTTATTTCAAGTGATTGTTCGTAACTGTGGCATGAGCATATCAAACAACTCTGTGGGTTAATAATCTCACGTTAGTTCTGCTGTGGTACACGGGAAGACTGATGCCGCAGATGGTCTCGTTTAGAACGCCCTCCAGATCGTTACAGGAGGGTAACATCGGTCTGGTCGACTGTTGAATCCAACGCAGAAAAAGGAGAATGAAATAGCAGCGGTAAACACGTCTACTGAAAGGGAAGAAACTGCTTGTTTGGGCACGTCACCTTCAAGAGATACAACATGGAGAAGGAGAGCCCCGCAGGGTAGAAGAGATGGAGTTTTGTGTTGAAGGAGTCGTCTCCGTGGTTGGCCAGGCTTATGGTCACATTGAAGTTGTTGTGGTTTACCACCACTAGTGTTGGGGCGCTGCAAGACCGAGTGCCCTTTTAGTTACAAGCAAGGTACGGGTATTGTGGTCGAATGTGTGTTGAGATATATAAATACATACGTGAATTGAAAGTCCACTTCTAGTTCCGCTATGCAGGTGTCATTGGTTCTGCAATTTTTCTCGAAGGGGATCTGGAACACAGGGAGGTTTTTTAGTTAGATCTGGGATGCAATAGGGCAATAGATTGTGAGTGATTTGATAACAAAGCATGTGACACGTAGCACGTTAAAATGATGCATATTGTATTACGCTAGATTCTGGCCTGTGGGTTAGAGTTTAACTGAGTTGGAAAGCCTGGTGTAAAAGCGATAAGGCTCTAAGTAGACTAAACATGCAGTGTTTGGGACAGAGATACCATTGTATGCAAGCTTATGCCTCAAAACACTCATTTATAATTTAGAAAAAAAACTAATTTTACGCACATAAATATATATATATATATATATAACTGAAAACATAGGTTCCAGGTTAAAGAATACTGAAATTGAAAAGGGGTATTGATAGATATCCATTTGGTTAACTACCATTTTGCTGTTACCATACCTCAGTAGCAGCCTGTGTAGGGCTGTCTGCATTCAGGATGTTTGCCGCATTCTCGATTTCACTTTGAGAATAACTCATTCTGATGACGATGGGTGATAATGTATCGTACACACAGTTCTACAGAGAAAAATAAGTCAGCTGCAATGGCCTGGCATCTTCCTATTCATTTATATTCCTCCTTCTCGCAAAAAAAATACTAAAATGACAATTGGGTCGTACAGGATAAAATCAAGTCTCTTTGTCACATGAGACGGCATCAACAAACTTTTTAAAGCAAAACAAGAAGTGCCGTGAATTTGGAAGCATTAAAGGGGTCTTGCTTACTGGCATGCTGATGTTATGGTGGTAACACTGTTTGGACATTATCTCCACAGTCTTGAGAAGATCTGTTTTGTAGGATTCCTCAAAGAAACCACGGCGTGTTTGTTTGTTAGGATCCACGTCCAGGATGTAGCTGATCTTCATCCCTGCGTCTAGTGCTCCTAGAGAGACGTCAAAGAGTGACCGTTGTTAGTGCTACAGCTTGTCCATGGCCTTCAGTTACCTATTAGCTACGTATGAATCTAAACATAGACATTCATAATGCAATTTTTCAACATTTGTGGTTAATAGTAATTCACCTATTTACAGGATGTCAGACTCCCTTTTCTGAGGTAGATACAGATCATGGGCATGGTGTCAGGAGTGTGATAGGTGTGTTCAATTGTAGAGGAACTACATTGATGTATAGATATTGCAGAGAAGACTATACTATGGCTCTCTGTCTTGGCCAATGGGATTTCTAGGGGGTTGGCCTCCATGTGATTGGCTCACCCAGGCCCCTTTGGGTGGATCACAAGCATCAGGAATGGTGGTACTTCATGTTATGGCTTACCTGTCCTACTGTGTGTTACTTCTACCAAATCCAAGCACACGGTGAGGGTAACCATATGCAGAGGGTTGTCGTAGGTTAGCGGACAGCGGATGTCGTCAGTGCTTATCTCTGCAGGTGTAAAGCTTAGGTGGGCTTTGACGTTTATCACTGGCTTGGACCTAGATGACAAAAGAGGACTGGGGGTTATCTTTCGCTGATTGCTTGCTGATGGCCATCGCATTGTATTGTAATACTTGCAGAAAATTCGGACCCATGTAGTTTACTTAACTAAACTAAGGTTACTTAAGTACATCACTTTGAGTCAGATCTCTTTCACTGTTCAGCGAGACCCCAGTATATATCTGCTCTATATAAGGCCTTTGAAAGTGCCAAAGTGGGATTGAGGAATGGAAAAACAAACAAAAAAGCCCCCAAACATGTACACGTTTAAACTTGAAAACCGTTCATTCAAAAGCTTTGCCAATTTTGCTAAACGTGAACGTTTTGCTTTCACAAAATGTCCTCATGACAGTAAAGGAACCAAACATACCTGAAGACCATAGCAGCCCCTCGTGAGCCCACCACCATGTCGGGCAGTCCATCCTCTCCCAGGTCAATGTTACCGTCCAGCGCTTGCCCAAAGAATCGGATACCAGTGTTCACTGGGTCTGCTGTGATTCTCTGAAACACAGCAGGATGGAGGCAGCGTTGGCATCCATGGGCAACATATCCACCTCGTAACCAAAATCATTCCTGCCTGTGGTCATCAAACTGTACAATTTGTCACTTTCATCGTAGTTTCTGCTGCATAACAGGCTATTCATTCATATTGCATTACTGGTCATTTCTTTTCATTGCACTACATAACTGGTCATCTCTATGAACAACTGGTCTTTTTTTACAACATAGAATCCGACATGCTACATCCTTGTGTATGCTATCACCTGTTAGTGTATGCCTGGATGTATGTACATTTATATATATTTCTTTATGTATATTTTTTGTATATTGCATTACATAGGTTTATATTTTACATAGGCTTATATTTTACGTAGGTTTATATTATATATTTATATATTCTAACACTCTACTATACGTAGAGTGTCTGTCTCTTCTTTCCTTTTTTCCCTGGAGTATTGTAACAAATGCAATTTCCCTCAGGGATCATTAAAGTATGTCCGTCTGTCTGTCTGTACCTGCTGTACATGTAATTCAGAGACACATCTGTCATATTCAACTGCTTATAAGTAAAGAAGAAGCTGTTCACAGTGGCGTGCCTCCAGGTCCCTGGATCACTGCGCTGGTGTTCTGTGGACGAACGCAGAAACAACAGACATAGAAGAGGCGCACAGACCGCGTGTCGCCTCCGTTTGCACAACCGCGTTTCACTCACCTGGCTGAAGGTGGGGCGTACCCCAGTAAGTTGGTTGCCCAGGTAAATGTACACAGCCCCCCTGTTGTCAGCCTCCATCGGCGCCCCCACCGCCACGTCCCTGAGACCGTCTCCGTTCAGGTCGGCCAGTGAGGAGATCGCCGTGCCGAATCGGCCTTGTGACGGCACCGATATGTTCAGCACATGTTCCAGCTCCAACTGAAGGAACATTCACGTTCACGTGTGGCCATTTGGCAAAATGTGATTATTGACAAGACATGAACACTCGCCTCCAACACTTGACCAATTGAGAAAGCCTCACCTTGTTGGTCAGCTTGTAGACGTGAACCTGCCCCTCTGTATTCTCCTGAGGATGGTGGAACAGCGGTGCGCCCACCAGGAGGAAGTCTGTGTTGCCGTCTGATTGGACGTCTACCTGACACAGCTCCGCCCCAAAGTAGGAACCAATCTGGGCCAGCGGGGCATTCAAACAGAAGGTTCCACTTGAAGGTTTACAGGTGCAATAACGTGGTGTGACAGTATACATGAAAATGCAGCATATTTTGTTCAGATGTAAATGTCAATTTCTCTGCTATTGATTATGTTATGTGTTCTCTGATAGGAAAGTGGATTGAGAGTGGGCTCCAACCTGGGGCTCTATGAAGCACATTGTCAACAGTAACATATGCACCTCGTTCTTTGAATTATGGACGACCGCCAGAGTCGCTTATTAGTAAAGTCACCTATGACCGCAAGTGGCCCCCCTCGCTAATCTCATTGGACTTTGGGCTCTCTGCCTACAATCTTCTCACCAAGGTTCTGAGCGACACACGGCTCTGGTGGTAATCCAGAATGTATAGAACCGTAGTTACAAACGTGAGCCTTGTTCTATTTCATGCTTACGGATTGCCAGAGGCCGTAAGAGGAGAGGAGTGTACAGCTTTCGGCAACCAACAGCGCATGGAGGGTGGCCAGTTTCCTTTGAGCGAGGACTGCAGGAAGGCACCTGACAATGCTCTGGATCCTGCACTTCTGCTGCACCTCAGTCAGAGAATATTCTTTGTTGGCCCGCATTGAGTGACCAGGTAGATGGTGCTCTGCAATGTGATGCGGACCACGGCCTGCTTCACGTGCCCTCAGCAATGGTTCCGGCCCGCAGAGGCCAAAGCCACTACCGCAGCTGGCCTGGGTTTGAGTGCCAGATCTGCCCTCCCAATTGGTAAAGTAGGTCTTGTCTCCTGGGGAGGCACCAAGCTTTCCCCCTCGAGGGGAAAAGGGAGTTGGAAACCACAGCCTTATGTACAGTTTGGGCCATTAGCAGCTCTCTGTGGTTGCTTTCCTGGATACTGCGCAAAGTGGACAGGATCAGATATAGGCTCATCTTTGCCTAATGGGTTGAACCTCTCCCTCATTGAGAACTAATGGAGGCAGTGGGTTCAGGCCTCTGAGGCACAAAGATCTACCTCTACCGCTTTGCTGTACCTACTCCATATCTCCTTTCCCACCTCTGGATGGAGTTGCCATTCCCCAGAGTGGAGTGTGGTTTCTGACATGACACAACATCTGCGGCCTTGTGTGCTCTCCAGTAAGGTAATTACCCTGAGGCGCCAAAAGGGATCTACTGGACCTTGTGGCCTTTATAAGATCAGAAACACCACCAAGGGTGGGGGGGGGGCGGCCTGACCAAGACATACCTGGGGTCGAAGGGTTGTGGAAGGGCCCAGCCTCAACTGGGCAGTCTCCAATAAATCCGCTCTCATGCATGATTTTATTACCGACGATGGCTCTGGCCTGACACTTTGAACCGAAACCTGGCAGAGACTTGTGTTTTTCACCCCAACGCAGCCTCTCCACTGGGTTATCATGTCACTGAGCATCATGCCTTTGACCTACCTGCGTCCCAGTCACCCTGTGCACCACCTCCCAGGCGGCTTCCCTCTTCCCAAAGACCACCACCACACCCTTGTGTTCAAATCGCGGTGCACCGGTGAAATACAGAAACACCGAATCCTTTTCTCCGGCAGCCACAGAGTAGCCTATGTGATAGCACACACGCAAGCGTTTCATGACATAAGCATCCATCCCAAAAAAAAAAAATATATATATATATATACATCACTTATTTTTGGTCGGAATATTACCCATGTACGAGCTGTGTGGCATATCAGGATCCTGGATGTGTGTGCCCTGGGAGTCCACAGCCAATTCATACAGCGACCCACGCCAGTCATTTGATCCCACTGCACCAAGCACCAAGCTGCCCTGGGGAGCAAGAGGAAGGTCACAACGATGTCTTCTACATGTACTGTATGCTCTGTGAAAGGTTTACATTTTAGTGGACTCAAAAGTGAAATATGAAAGTAAAACTGAAATTTCTTCACCTTGTGGTAGACGCTACTAAACCCACTCTGAGACATTTCATACTTCAATTTTTCAGAAAGTGCGCTTTCAGAATCTAAAAAACAAGATTGTTATTTAAAAAACGAATCGTTCAAATGGCATTAACACAGAGGTAAAATTCCAAAAGCACCTTCTATGTTAAAAATCTTTTCTTGAAAATTCTTCAGGATTCCAGGGAGTCCATTGTAATTTTCGATGGAGAAAGTATTGGTCCTGTTTGGCTCTGAGGCGATGGCATACAGGTTGTCCAGTGCCACAATTCCCACCTGTCAAGATAAAGTACGCCAACAGAACAACACTTCAACCAAAAGCATTTCTAGAAGCATTCACCTTACCTTAAAAAAAAAAAACCTGACTGACAATCTTAGAGCGTGAGTCTGCGCACGTTGCTCTTTGTTTGAGGGTGAACGCTCCCCTTCAGATGAGCCTCGTCCGACTCACCCCAATCACAATGCGTATGATCTTTTTCTCAGCGTATTTGTTCACAATGTTGAAGGTGTCGTCGTCGCTGGGGTCACCGTCTGTGATGATCACCAGGACTTTGGTGGCATCGGGAGAGGCCCCCGCTGTCACGTTTTCAAACAGGCTGTCCCTGAAACAAATGATGATGATGACGACGTGTTGGTGCTTCAACCAGATAAGAATCTGCCTCGATGAGCATGTAAATGTAGGCCATCATCGCTGAGTTTTGCACAAAATGGTGGTTAGAACCCGGGACGGTGTCAGTGCAGTGGGCGTGTGTTAACTCACAGCGTGAATTGTAATGCTTCATATGTGTTTGTGAGACTCTGCATGAAGGGCTCATTCCTCAGTAAGGTGGGGGCCTGTCCTTTCTGATACTCATTGAAGTCAAACACTTTCCGAGGTGTCAGGGAGAACTGGACGGCAGCAAACTGAAAATAATTCACAGGATAATACAATAAAAAATTTGTATTGGTATCTGTGACAAACAAAGATAGGATCAGACAGGATCACTGAAATATGGTAATATTTTTAATCTCATCATTACTTTGATGGATGAGTTCTTGATCTTAGTCATGATATCCAAAATAAATTCTTTGTTTTTGCTGAATTCCCAACTCTTCATACTTGCAGATCCATCAAACAGAAAGACAAGGTCAACTGTTTTCTTTGTACACTCTGTAAATATGCAAAAAAAAAAAAGAAATATGTCATTATTTAGTGGGATGTTTTAAAATGAAATAAGAAATAAGAATGAAATAAGAATGTTTTATTTAATTCATGTTAATCTTGACTATGCCACTGTGTATACGGCTACATATAATAGGCATAATCTATAGAGGGACGGATATGCCCTCCCCAATATTTAAAGAAATATATATTGGTGTAGTAAATTGTCCTGATTGTACTCAAAATTACAATCAAGCTGAAAATGTATTCATGGACGAGGTGTGAAGTCATCTCTGTCCCCAGAGCAACGCGGCTGGTCTGCCCCCCCCCCAATGGTAACGGGATCTAGCCGGTGCTTTACAGGCAACATTGCATATTCCGAGTTCCCCTGCTTTTCTTAGACCAAATGATAATTGTGTTCATTTTCAGAGGTGGTTGCAGAATATTGGCGTTCTAAAATGAAGCAACACAAAAGTGAAAGCAGAAACGGAGGCTGTGGTGGTTGGTCTCCAGTATCATCCAAGTCTCTCGTAGCCTACCCCCAAAAGTGGCATTTGTGATTCCATTCCTGCAAACCTTTCTGCTATATTAGCACCTTGAAAAGCAGGAGTGAAATTTGACGTGGGCTGAAGGTTTCCATCCAGCCTGTAGCATTGGCCGCTCAGGTAGCTGTTATCATAGCACTGGTGAGCTACATTCGGACCGCAGACCTACACCAGGAGGTAAGACAACACAGATAACCCCACATAACAGAAGATAACATGAGAATATATATGACTGGGTTTTTCTGCTGGTCTCACTGTGAATCCGGTTGGTTCCGAGGCCACCGACAGTCCCAAGAGCCTGCCAGGGTGGGCCTCCGCTAGAGACAGAGACAGCGGTGGACTTACAACTCAGAGTAGGTCACCCGTTACAATAATCACATATCTTCGCCACTATGGTTTCTATTAACGTTGCTGCCATATTTTCTATTTCTTAAAAAAAAAAATTAACAAAAGGTTTAGTACCTAGAGGCATCAAGCACCTTGTGGTATTTTTCATAGAAGTGCAGACTGTTCCAGAACCATTTTGCTGCAGGGGAGCAGTAACCAAAATCCTGCATGGAGAAGACATGGGCGAGGTGTAACATAAGTATGACTCCTGAATTCTTTGCAGTCGGCTTCTACACATATTTAAACGAGAACACTTGTGGTTCCTAGCTGCCTAGTAGGCTCAGTTGTTGAGAGAAACTGTGAGTTTCACATGAGAGTCTTTGGCTGTACGTACCCCTTGTCTTTTCCAGTGGTGATCTGCAGTACCTTGTGTCCAAAGAAACCATTGCCATTTTCACTGCCATAATAGATGCTGGGGTCAGCTGTGTCAAGGGTAAAGGCCAAGCTACCAGGCTGGAACACCACTGAAAATGTTTAGAAAAATATTTAAAAATCCCCCTCCCTAAACAATAATGATCTTACAATAGAACAAATAGAATATAATATGTATGTGCATCCGTTGCCTTTGAAGTTGGTCATGTTTACTGAAACCACAAACCAGCCAGAGTCTCAGATTGGACAGATTAAATGCAGCGCGTTGTGGTATGGTTTGGCTTTAGTGGTTTAGGTGAACCTTCAGCACATCCTTAAAAATATTTCTTTTCATTATTATTATTTGGGTCAGTCCTAAATTGACAGGGTCGATCAGGTTACGACAAATGTATGAACACATTTTTAAGGATAGCCTCATCAGCTGATTTTGTTAAAAAAGTGTTTAAATTTCAAATATCAATACTCCAGAACAACAATCACTAAACAATTTGCAACAATTTGCCCACGAAAATAATGTGATTGGTTATAGTGCTAACCAACCTGCTGTTACTGTTGCTGGTATCATCTACATACTGCAATACATACTGCTATTAAGGCACAGGTCAAATCACACTCACTACCAATGTTCTCCTCACGGTCAGAAAGGTTTAGAAAAGGATCAGCTCACCGATAACCCAGAAGACGCCGAGGAGACGGACGCAGCCCTGGCCGTGCGTGTTTCCCATGACAGTGTTCATCATTAAAGAGGAAATGTAAAGCTTTCAGTATTTAGAGGGTGTTGCTATTTCCTGGTGTGTGGTGCTTCCGTAACAGATTGTACTGTGGTTTCTTAGCTTTTCGTTGTGTTTCTTAGCTTCCCACTTTCGCGTCAAAGTGCGATGTGAAGCAATTGTTTCTAAATGATTCTACAAAGTAGGTGGTAGTCAAGAACAGATTACAACACTTCCTTTTTTGAAGTGGACTTTTCTTTTTCAAGAAACTTTTCTTCTTCTCTATGGGAACAAAATGTGTTCTCTACATTTGACCCATCCTATGGTATATAGGAGCAGTGGGCTGCTGTGTTCATTTGACCCATCCTATGGTATATAGGAGCAGTGGGCTGCTGTGTTCATTTGACCCATCCTATGGTACATAGGA
>JAOPUI010000038.1:4331563-4342542 GCA_027123135.1 Urophycis floridana
GAGACAGGCCGCGGAGCTAAGGGGGGGGGGGGTGGTGGGGGAGAAATAATTGGCATTCTAGGTTTTCTAGGTCCTTCCTGCAGAAAGTGGGTGGTGGTGGTGGTGGTGGTGGTGGTGGTGGTGGCGGTGGGGGGGGTTTGGATCAGGTTATGGCGATAGGCAGTAGCCCCCTCCCCCTCCTCCTCCGTGGAGTGTACCTCAATGAACTATGAGGGCGCCAGCCGCGTAACTCACAGAGCTGTCCTGCCAGGTCAGGCACTCGCTAGACTGGGCATAGTTCAGGAAGGAGAAGTTCATTTGTAGACCCTTCTTCCTCAGCTCCGCCACCGCCTGCAGCGCAAACAATTCAGAAGTCAGCCACAGGTTTGAACACCAGAGTCGACCGATGCAGGCACCGGTTTGACACAAAAACCCAGAAGTCTGGCTCCACACAGCTTCCCTTAATCATGTGTCGGCCTCAAAAGGGTTCCCACTTTGTGGACGTTCTTTGGGTTTGCTTTCGGGTGGCGATACTCACATTTAGTAGCACTCCAATGGGGTGTCGGCCACAGATGGTGTTGTGGTATTTCTTCAAGTAGTTGGTGAATGACATCGGATCCAGCTGTTCTATAATGCCCATCCCCTTCAGAGGCAGGACATCCAGAGAGTTAAGCATCGCTTAACCAGGGCCTTAGCCCCGACGACCTCTTTTTAAAAACACATGCAGGGAACTTACCATTTTATCAAGGTTCTCGATGGATCTGTAGATCTCCCCTTGGGATTCATCGTAATATGTGTAGCGGAAGCGTTGACCTGAACAGGGAGAGGGAAGGTCAGTCCACCGCCAGTGCAGTCCTGGAGACCGGCGTGCTTAAAGTGTCGACGGGCTGAGCACGGCTACCCACCCCAGTGGCAGAAGTCGGAGGAGATGATGAACAGGTTGGAGGGATCTGCCAGGTACTTGCTGAACAGAGCTCCGTACTCCTGCTCCTTCGACTCGCTCAGGGCGCCCACCAGCACAGGGACGATGCTAAACTCATCTTTGTGGCTGCGGATGGCACGGCGGCATACTTTCACTATGTGTGCGGGCAAATTTAAGTTAATTGATAAGTCAATGACGAAAATTTGCCAACAATTGTGGCCATGGTATGAAGGATTGAGAGCGGAGGCTGCCTGCTAGAGGAAAGGGTAGAGGGAGTCCTCCACATAAAAGGTCTCCCATGGAACTCTTTGGAACCTATTGTAAGGCGTTTGCTCTGCGCTGCTGACACTTGGCTCATTCCATTACCTGAACCCAGCGTTTCAGTACCTGGAAATGGCCTTTAAACTGCTGCCAACCAAGCAGAAGGCTCCATCAATTATGCATGTCGACACATGCCATGGGTGACTGTGGCACTTTGTAGCAGTACTTTGGGGATATGTATCGAAATCTGAGTTGACTTCAAGAGGAAGCAGAAAACTGAAGATATAGCCATTACCCCCCACTGTATCCTGGTGCCGACACCTTGGCGCACAGGAAGCAAGACATGGCGATGGTTCCCATGTGATATGGGCTCCGTAGAAAAGACCCGGCAGCCTGCTTACCTCTCCATGGCTTTAGCCGTGTAAGGCAAGTGCATTTCGATACTGTGCTCGTCCTCGTCGGTCTGCAGATTCATCCGCTCAAACATGCCTGTTTTCCAGAGATCAGCATAAACTGGAAGACAAGTGGGGTTTCGCTTCAGTGTGCGTTTATAACAATGTTCAATTCTCTCAGGGTTGGATTGGGGTGTGTGTGTGGGTTTTTTCAACAGTGAGAAAGAAAGTACTTTAAAGACATCTCTGTAGGTGCTCTGCAGCACTTCAGACCTTGTTATTAATCACAGCATCGCCCTCGGTGCCAGGGAGGTGTCTGGTCTTCACAAATTACTTCATACACCCAAGCACTGTGTGGGGACTGCGTGGTACAACTTTCTTCACTAGAATAAGTACACACAATCAAGGGTACGGTTTTTCCTTTTTCGCCAACTCTTAGCAGCATACGGCATCACACAACACTACAGTTGCCCTGTTTCGTCGTTCCGCCCCACCCCCGTTTAGAAGCGAAGCTCTTGACACATCATCCAATACCAATTTAATGAGACACAGTGAATACCCTTCTGGTCGATCCTCAGGTCATAGAGGGGCGTTCTGTAGACCTCTGCGGGGGAGAGGGCACAGCGGGACAGGGGCACGTGGTGCGAGGGTCCCAGAATAAACACCCTACGACTGGAGCAACAACAGGACTTTACCTCACTTAACCCAAGACACATAACCCCGCCCCCCCCACCACCACCACTTAACATCCACGGCCATCACAGATTGTAACTCTCTTCTAACTCCATTGAGCTCTAGCGAACATGAGCAGGTTCTTTATGGTGTAGAAGCAGTCGCTGCAAAAGACTCACGTGACGGACGGGTCCACTTGTTTATATGCATGGGCTGCGCAAGCACCACAATAGGTGTAGCCGGCGTGGCTGAAAAACAAATGTGCATTATTAGCAGCGGCCACCGTGGCATTAATCATTGTGGCGAGGCGTTTGAACAATGTCTGCTTACGGTGCAATGATGGCTCTCGCAGGCCTAATGGTAGACTGTGCCTGAGACAACCAGCTATCTAGTTGTGCATTCAGCTGGGATCCTGTTGAATAAACAGAAAATACAGTGCATGCGTTTAGTGATTCATTTGTCTTGCCTTGCATTCAAATAAAGCCTGGCACAGCATGGGTTTATTAATAGCCAGAGAGATAGTTTCTACATATGAATCTTTGCATTCTGGTTAAGTGTTTAGAATGCTGGGCACCAGGATGATTTGGTGTAGACATCCAATTGGAATGAAAAGTAGACGAGACAATGGCTGCCATCTATGAGCCACCAACATGCATGATGGGGCTAGGGGTTGGCCAGGTTAAATAGTCTGGAAAAACAAGCAGGAGGAGCATGAACGACGCTACAGCACGGCTGATTTTGCAGAGAAGCTGTATGGTTAGTACGGTGGGGGAGGGGGGTCGTTGTGGCAATCTGAACCTTCAATTTGTCCCACAGCCCTTCTCGATCCTTTGTTCACAACACGGCGCTACGATGTATACGTCCTAAAACAAGGCTCGGCTCGGCAATCCGACATGTCTCCGTAAATTTAACATGTTAAAAAAGGCGACATTAGGACATCTCGAGTCGTTAGCTGCCTGGGCCGGATAGTCCTGCAATACAACACAAGCTGACTGCTCTTCCATTTACACAACACCCTAATTAAAAAAAATAATAACACAAAGAACGGCAGAAGTCAAATTCTACAATGTATATCGCCCAATACGTAAATCAAAATCACATTTCTTGGAATCAAACCCCCACCAATGCAGCAAATGTACTAATGGAAACACACAGCTGATGGCAGCTAGCTCGGTGACCATTAGCTGGATTAGCTGAAGCTAACCGTCCCGAGTGTCAACGATGACTTACAGATGTCACTGTCATTACGAGTCTTAGGAAAAGACTGGGGGGACGGTGGAGCCCCGCTGACATGCGGTGTAAAGCGATATAACGAGCGGACACGGTGTGCTAGCGCAGCGGGCGGCGCTCGGAGGACTAGTTACCCGAGGAAGAGTACCAGCTGCCGGCGTGACTTGCTTCTCTGCACACCGCTCGGTTCGACATCTTGGTTCCGAAGCCGCCTATCTTGGGTTCTCCTGAGCTCTTGTCGGGCGGAAAAGAATACAACCAAAGCAAAATAGTGTGTAAAATAAACGAGAGTCGTTGGTTTGAGGTTGGGAGGGGGGTAGCTCAGTCAGAAAGCTACCAGACTAGCAGGATTGGTGTTCAGTCCGTTACACTTGTCGTTATGGGTGTTCCTTAACCGGTAATACTAAGTTATAAAAAGGAACAACTGGGGTAATCGAATACCTTTGTAACCAAGCCAAAAAGGTAATGTAATATGTCTTTGAAACGAGGGTTTAGTTGGGAATAGCTATCTGCCAGGGATGATCAGTGTAGTGTTGTTCTGGTGCGGACCGCTGACCGTGTAGGATATGGGAGCAGGTAACGGGGCGTGTCTGAAGCACGGACACGTCACAGTATGGGCGTTTCTCACCAATCAATGATGAGTGTAATATGAGACACCAGTCATATGGGCGTGGTTTTTACTTGGCATAAGCTTGTTTATTGTACCCCTTTCAGCCCGTGAAACGGAGGTGCAATAAATTCACACGAGTTTATATTTACATTAAAGACATCATAAGTAAAATATATCTGTAAAAGTATACAACCCAATATCCAAAGTTGAATAAAAAACAAAAAACGGAACACATACCCCAATATCGCTTAAGCATAAATGTAGGAGCTCTAATCGAGATTCACAATTCTATTTTTATTGTTGTTATTGTTGTAACATTTTACAAAGTAGTTTATTTACCACAGGAAGGAAGGAAGTAATAGGCATATGTCTGTCTACAAAAGACTACCAACAATGGTCTGGTCCTCGGGCTCTGATTGGTCCACTGCTGATGGGGGAAGCGGAAGTAGCGTGTTTATGATGTTTATGTTTTTCGCTGAGCAAGAAACAACTCTGCTGCACTAATCGTCGCGATCAGCCTTGATGTTTCCAGAGTCCAAATATTGACGATTGTTGGATTGTGAAAATAGCTTCTACCTCAACGTCAAGACAGCGCTACAAACTATATGTCACTTCTACGAGCCAAGTTGTACAGTGATGGCGTCCAAAATGAATAATTACATAGGCAAAAACAATAACGACATTATTAAAGGCTATCATAAACAGGCGTTTGAGTACATATCCTTAGCGTTAAGGATCGACGAAGATGATGCGGGTTTGTATGTTGTATTCTCAACATTCATCTGTGAATTGTGTGTCGCAGTTGGCCTGCATGTCCCCCTGTCTTTCTCAAATGACAGGAGTCAAAGAGGAGGCTGTCCAGTGGTATAAAAAAGGCATTGACGACCTTGAACGTGGGATTGCCGTGGAAGTCACAGGAGCGGGTAGGGCCGCGCTCACATCCACCCCACTGTTGGTAGTGTATGGTCATGTGAGCTTCACAGTCCACACTGTCGTTGTTTCAGGAGACCAGTATGAACGGTCGAAGAGACTCCAAGATAAAATGGTCACTAATCTCAACATGGCAAAAGAACGGCTCACACTTTTGGGTAAGTGCATTCCTTAAGCACCCTGACTTTCAATTTTAGTAGTTTTGACTATTTGGGGTTTGTCCTCATGTAACTAGAGCAACGATGAATAGGGTTGATAGCAGTTGTGTTGTGGTTTGTTGTTGTAAGTTTAAGTTTACAGGTAGGTCTAGGAAGAGTGATGTATGTTACAACAATGTGACGCACCCTGTAAACCGGGTAGATGTCTGTCTGGCTCTCCTCATGCCAATTCCAAACGAAGGTAGTGGAGCTGCTAAACTAAATGCTTCTTGTGAATTTTCCTGTTGTCATTCTACAGAGGCCACATTGGCATCTAAAGGGAAAAGCCTCCCAGCTCCCAGGGTTCCCCAGAATGGTGGAGGCCACCCCGTCCCCCAACCGAAGCCTGCCTCCAAAAGCTTTACAGCTGGTGGCATCTCCAGTCATGTCAGGCCCTCCTCCGCCAGCAGGGCTGCTCCCAGAACCTGTAGCCCAAAGGTGATGTCCACAGAAAGTGTGGAGTATCCATGAATAGTGGGTGATGGATTTGGGTTCTAACGCTGTTGTCTCGTGAATGGTCATTCCCCCAGGTTACCCCACAGGCAGGCAGAGGGCGAAAAGCAGCAGCATCGAAGCCACCCATGAAAAGAGATATGAAGAACTTCAGAAACGTTGACAGCAAACTGGCCAACATGATCCTGAATGAAATTGTTGACAGGTAAAAAGAAGCTTACTTCACTTCACCTGAACATTTATCAATTTCTACTCATGGATCTGAACGAAGGCGAATGTGAAGTTTCTCTGTGTGCTTGTTGCAGCGGAGCAGCTATATACTTTGAGGACATTGCCGGGCAGGAACTAGCGAAACAAGCACTTCAAGAAATTGTTATCCTACCCGCCTTGAGGCCCGAGGTACGTCCCCTGCAGAGTTCAGTCTAGCGTTCATGTTCTCCATCATCATCCCGCGTGGAGCAAACCCCCGCTGACGACCTTTTGACCCTGGTACCGTTTAGCTCTTCACTGGCTTGAGGGCTCCAGCCCGGGGGCTGCTTCTGTTCGGTCCCCCTGGGAACGGAAAGACCATGTTGGTGAGTCATCACGGGGGGGGGGGGGGATGAGGCTGTGTGAGGTGTTGCAGAAGAAGAAGAATTACTCTTTTGATCCCGCGAGGGAAATTTGGTCTCTGCATTTGACCCAATCGTGAATTAGTGAAACACTCAGAACACAGTGATGGTGAGGCACACAGTGAGGTTAAACCCGATGCAGTGAGCTGCCTGCAACAGCGGCGCAGTGAGGGGTTAGGTGCCTTGCTCAAGGGCACTTCAGCCGTCTGTACTGGTCGGGGTTCGAACCGGCATCCCTCCGGTTACAAGTCCGAAGCCCTAACCAGTAGGCCGCGGCTGCCTGCGGCGCGCTGACGGCAGGCGTTCCTCCGGCATCATGACGCTGATCACTCGGTTTTCCGCCCACCCACCAGGCCAAGGCGGTCGCCAGGGAATCGGACTCGACCTTCTTCAACATCAGCGCCTCCAGCCTTACCTCGAAATACGTACGTTCAGCCGCTGCGTTTTCCGTCGAGGCTCCACGAGGCCGCCGGAATCTCAATGTTGTGTGTTACGAGTCGACACAAGCCCATTGTCACTTTCTGTCAAAGGTGGGAGAGGGAGAGAAGCTTGTGCGAGCGTTGTTCGCTGTCGCCAGGGAGCTACAGCCTTCCATCATCTTCATTGGTAGGTCAATATGTATATGTATTTACAGTGTATCATGTTGAAGTCTACAGCCTAAGAATGGCTGGTTTGAATAGCCTTTTGCATCAGCTGTAACATTAGCTAGTGTTCTATTTGTATTATGCATATTTTTGCGAGTCTTGCCATATTTTTGCCCCGAATCATGACTTGCTTTAGTTATTTGATCTACTTAGTAATGCCTTCTGCGTATTTGTTTCCTGCCGTATCACAAGGAAGCTCACTGTTCAGAATGACCCTGTGTTGTACTGTGCCTCGGACAACTAAAGGACTTTGACTCTTGATATTGTCCCTGGGTCAGACGAGGTGGACAGCCTGCTGTGTGAGAGGACCGAGAAGGAACACGACGCCAGCCGCCGCCTGAAGACCGAGTTCCTCCTCCAGTTTGATGGGGTAAGACGGGCTCCGGCTCACTTCCGCCTCTCCAGAGCAACTGAGAGTCTCTGGGGCGCGGTTGCAGAAGCGCAGGCCTTTCGTCAGCCCCTGTGTTCCCCCTGGTTCAGGTGCAGTCGGGGGGCGATGACAGAGTGCTGGTCATGGGGGCAACCAACCGGCCCCAAGAGCTGGATGAAGCAGCGCTACGGTGCACACACACACTCACTCACTCACTCACTCACTCACACACACACACAGGCACACACGCACATGCTGCATTGCATTGTCTCCCTTTTGCCCTAAAAGGTTAGCAACAACTATACTCTGTCCTTGGCCCTCAGGTGTGCCAACTAGAACGCTTGACTTGGAATATTAATGTCAATACACTATCTGCGTTTCTCTGTCAGACGCTTTGCCAAAAGGATATACGTGGCCTTGCCGAATGAAGAGGTGAGCACTATGTTTTCATCTGTAGATTATCTTCTCTAAAATGTCCCCCGTCTTGCTCATTGTCTTTGAGGAAACGAGGCATGTCAACATGCCTATGATGTGGCTCCTCTGACTTCCAGATGAGAATGAAGCTGCTTAAACATCTCCTAGGAAAACAGGGGCAGCCGCTGAACCAAAAAGAACTAGCACATCTTGCCAAGTGGGTACCAGCACTCTCCTCAGTCTTCATTTACATTTACATTTAGGGCATTCAGTAGACGCTTTTATCCAAAGCGACTTATAAAAAGTACATTTGTCAGAAGAAGGTGAAACATTTCCTTGCTGTTAATACGGTAAGTCAGGCGCCATTTGCACACTGTTCCCCTCCCACTGCCGTGTGTCTATTCAGTGGGCCATGACATCACCCTAATACCACGGTCTCCATTTTCTAAAGGGTGACAGCTGGTTACTCGGGAAGTGACCTCACCTCATTGGCCAAAGACGCCGCTCTGGGACCCATCAGAGGTAAGGACGGTCACGCTCCAATTTACTGGCCTTTCATTGCAACTCTGCTCTGTATTCTGGAACCGCCCGCTAAACACGTTTCTCACACAGAACTCGGACCCGAGCAGGTGAAGAGTGTGGCTGTCAGTGAGGTGCGGTGTTTCATTCACAAATGGAGATATTTGGTGTAGGCTTGTGGTTCTGGTTCTACAGCTGATATAAATGGGTCTGGTCTTCCTTCACTTCCAGATGCGCAACATCAGGATGAAAGACTTTGAGGATTCTCTGAAGCGGATCAAGCCCAGTGTCAGCCCCGGGACGCTGGGCCTGTACACAAAGTGGAATAAAGACTATGGAGACACCACCGCTACATTTTAAATGCGCAAAATTTGTGTCAGCGGGCACTGTTTAAAAAACAACAACATTTTTTTATTACCAATTTGAATGTATTGGCAATAAGTTGGGTGAAACCCAATGACTGATTTTTACTTCACTGCGTGAAATTCGACTTCTGGTATTTGGCCACAATGTGAGGTAGTTATATATATTTAATTTGTGCATTGTCATTTAAGTTATATGAATCAGAACTTAAGCACAAATTTGGGGGTACACTAAAATAATACTGCTGTTTGTTAACATAAGTGTATTGAGCAATAATATCACTGATCCCAGCAATCCAGTGAAGTATTTGTTTTATCTCCATACAAATATAATAAATCGAGTACATATGTATCTATTTGAAAATAACGGTTTTCAGGGGCTCTATTTAATACTTTTGTTGTATTTGCTCCATTCATAACGCCTTTTGATGTTTTTGATGCTGTACTGTAAAACTCCCTGTCTTCCTGAAGAGGGCAGCAAACGTCTACATAACAGACAGTGGTTTACTCTGAATTTAAGAGCGTTGATGAATGAATTCGCTTTTGAATTGGCATGCTGATTTGCAAATGCAGCACGATGACATGCAATAAATGATACCAAACTCAAGTGATTTACCGGACGTCGTTATTTTTAGCTAGGTGATTGAAAATGACGCCAATTTTCATCCCGTTCGTTTGTTTCAACCCTTCTCTTTACAACCTGAGTGATTATAAAATTACCGTGATAGTTGTGCACAGGTCTGCGTAATAACGCAACTGAAATGGCCAAAATGACTGAAGGGTCAGGCAACTTGAGTTGCGTGCGATGGTTTAGCTTTACCCCAACTGCCATTTAATAAGTTACAGAGGCAGGCCAGAGGTCTATCTCAGTGTGAGTGTGAGGTCATCTCAGACCCATGACAAGCTTTACGTGCCTTTTTTTATTAAAGCTGCACTCTATCCCGAGAGCCAAGGTTTCCTCCCTCTGCTCCAGTGACGTTAGCTGTGGGTCCGCAGGTCTGCTTGCCCTGGCGTCTGTCACTGCAGCTTTTCACTTCATAAACACGTGTCTAGAAATCTCAAGTCAGTAGCCTGTCGCTGGTGAGCAGGAGCAAACACACACACACACACACACACACAAGCTCAGAAGCAGGCCGACTACACGACCGCTCCCCAGATGTCGCTCCGATACGCACTCATCCATCATGACACACACACACACACACACACACACACACACACACACACACACACACACACACACACACACACACACACACACAAGGCCTTGCTTACACATGTACACTGACACACACACTCAACCGCGGATGCATTGACACATGCGTTCAACCGCATGCAGCGTTTCAGTCACAGTTCCCCCCCCCCCAACTTAAAGACATTTCTCTCCTCAGACGAGACATCCCTACTGACGTCTACGTGAACGCCGTGAAGACGCTTCCGTTTGGCTCCATGGCGGTGTCAGGCTCCGGCGCCATTGTACTTCAGCTCAATGGCTGCCATTTTACGCGTGGGCGTGTCCGCGAAGAAGACGCAGGGTAGACGGATCAGGCGGCCCAGGGGGACTGAATCAAAATGCTGACCCGATCCTTTCTCCTGGGAGGACACACCCGCGTGTGATGTCTCTCTGAGGTTCAGAATGACCTCGGGGGGCCTTTGTGAATGGCTACTCCGGTCACAATCACGCAAACAATGTGTTGTATTCTGTGATGGGGATTAGACTGCTTTTTACTCGGCAAAATACTGAAAAATAGAATGTCACACCCACCCAGGGCAAGGGGGTGGAAGTGAGTTGAAAGTGATAATTGGACTGGCCCTGTGACTGTACCCACCCTGTTGTGAGCAGAATAATAGTGAGCTCGCCAACTGAGCAAACAGTTTTTTCATGTGGCTAGTGTTTGTGTACGGCTAGATGACTACCTCCCTTTTTTTGTTTTGTTACTGAAAGTGTACTTTGTACTTTTTTTTGTTTTGTTTGTCAATCAACAGCTTGCCCCCTAGAGTAATGGATAGGTTGAACATGAGAGAGAGAGAGAGAGAGAGAGAGAGAGAGAGAGAAAAAAAAGAAGATATTTTTTTTAAGTTTCCCCTTCACCTTCAATTCAGCGGTGTGTTTTGGGTTTTGTCACAACGGTCCTCATTCAGCTCCTGGCGTGTCCATTCTTCCTAACTGGTAGCTTCTGTTGCCCTACAGAGTTGGTATAGAACTTCATTTACCCTGCATGTGTTATCCCTCTCTCCCGGAGGGCCCGAAGCCAAATCTAATCTTACATTCAACGCCCGCATCTGTCTTTTATGAGCAAATTTATTTTTGTAGCTCATTTTTTATGTATTGATTTTGTGTGTGTGTGTGTGTGTGTGTGTGTGCATGCGTGTGTGTGTGTGTGTGCATGCGTGTGTCTGTGTGTGTGTGTGT
>JAOPUI010000038.1:4408358-4418358 GCA_027123135.1 Urophycis floridana
GACCAGCCCGTCTGAAGTCTGCCTGCTTCGTTTACCTCACCAGTATAATAAAACATAAAGCTGAGGCTGCATGCGAGGAGAGCACATTAGTTACAGGGAATGTTGTGACATCAATTGTGACGTGCAATTTCCCGAAGGGATCATTAAAGTATTTCCGTCTGTCTGTCTATCAGAGTTTCCCAAGAATGGGAGGGCATTTCAAGGAAACCTAAGGAAAGAAAATAAATCATTAATTTTCAGGGGGCCACAATCAAAATCAGCAAACGAATCAATGAATAAATGAATGAACGTGGCAGCTTAGCTCAGCAGGAAATATTTAATGCTCGTTACTGAGTGCTCGTTATTGAATTATAATAATCAGATGGATTGTATAATCGCAGCCCAACACTGGGCCGGTTTGGGACAGCTTCTGGTGGCGAATGGTGGCAAAGTACAGTACGCTCACACTCCCAGCAGACGACAAACCAGGCAGTTTGAACTGGTATTTACAACTGCTTGACAGATAGGAGGACTCAGATTTACTGTAAGACCGGGGGAGGAAAGCCAGTCCGTGGCACACACACACACACACACACACCAGGCAGCTGTTCACCTACGTAGACGGCCCAAGCCTGCCAGCATGAATGGAGGAAGGAGAGGATTTAACAAGTTGACCGGGGGAAAGCCGCGTAGCCTCCTGTGGTTCCATAAGAGACGTGGAGCGGAGGACTGAGCTAGACGGTGACCTCGCACCTCTGATTAAAACCCCTAAGCTGGCGAAAAAGCCAATGTGGGCGTCGCGAGGAGGCATCCCAATCAAATCGGTCCTTGTTTTGGATGCTAGAACCAAACAGTCAAATCAGTGTATGGCACACACACAGACACAGGAAAAGGAGGACGCGTGTGTGTGTGTGTGTCTGTGTGTCTGTGTGTCTGTGTGTGTGTGTGTGTGTGTGTGTGTGCGTGCTGGCGCACTCGTCCAGTCCAAACCACCCGCTGAGTGGCCGAGCAAAAAATAACTACAGCTTCGGGGGAGGAGGCGGTGTCGAGGAACGACAGTGGCACCCATTTGGAGCCCTTCCATCGGCGCGCCATGTGTGTGCGCGTCTCCGTGTCCTTCCTCTTGTTGATCCACCACACTCTTCCTCGGCTCCCACCGTTAGCGAAGGCAAAACGCGCGGCGCACCGTTGCACCCCGCGCCCGCCGTCCTACAGCGGCTCTGGGGTGAAGCGCAGCGCCGACGCGCAGACTATTATAAAAACCGCAATTTAAAAAATGACTTAAAGAAAAGAAGCAATTAGCGCAAGATGTAATTGCATTCCTCGCCATGATTGCGGTGCTTTCCAGGAGTGAAGGAGTGAAGGAAAAGTCACATGACCTTGCCCCCACCCCCCGCCCCCGTTTCACTCTCAAACCCACTTACACTCTCAAAGCCACCCTACACCCGGTGTCACCTCTGCCCTTCCCTGTCAGATTATGACTGCTGACTAGATACCTTTGGCAAAGGAAGCCCGGGCCGCCGTGAAGGGATTTCCCCGTGCCGGGAGAGGGCTGACGAGGCGGGCTAGGTGGCCGGTTGGCAGTGTAACCGGACCCCCACGTCACCGTTCCCCTGCCAGAGAGAATCTCAGAGGCTAATCTGGGTTTTAACGCCCACAGCACAACGCCATGTGGGCGTCTGCGACGACGAGATCCGGGGAAATCCTAAATATTTAATTTTTTTGGTGCCCACTTGACTCGTGACTTCAAGCGACACACAGGCGAGATACAAGACACCCGACTTGTTCCCTGTGCTGTCAAAACGTGGGCGTCTTTCGAGGCCAATACAACATGGATTAAAAAAAATAAAAAAAACAAGTGCAATCATCTCCGGTTAGTGGGTCCTTTAATTGATTATCCGTGACCACTGGACTGGAGTGAACAGGGAGAGGACAGCGTGTGCACTGGAGGCAGCAAGCAACAGCACTATATTGAACAGACATATAGGCGTGCTTCAATAGAGGGGCGCGGCTGCAGCATGACCTAACAAGCTGGCCAGACTGCATTCCTAACAAGCCCAGGGATTGGCTTTACGGGCTTACGTTGAACAGTTTCTCAGGCAAAAGGCACTCACGGCTTAAACACCATTGCTGCTTATACATGTCGGTTATGTTAAGTTATTAACCTATCAAAGCCGTTGTGATTGCCGCGTGAAACAACGACAGCGGATACATGTGATTCTGTGTTGAAGAGCACTACGGATTAACAGCATTTATTATTTAGGGTTAGGGTTAGGAAGGACAGGGTTAGGGTTAGGAAGGCCCAACTCTTTTGAGTAGGTCTGTATTATTCTCAGTTACTGTACTATTCTGTAAGCCGTCAGCAGCAATGTGAAGCCAACCCATTTTTCATATTTTGAGACTCAGCACATTATACTGACAATGTATGGTGCAACATTTACTCAAAAATGCTTGGGTGAACAGCCGGCAAAGTCAGGCAAATACCGATGTGTTATCTCCCACCAACATAATCACTGAGGCTTTGCATAGCGGGCCTATGTCTCTCTACACCAACACAGAGACGGGGAGAACAACAAAAACGAGCGTGCCCCAGCTCACAGGTAAAGGAAGGCCTTCACACGGGCCAGTGGTCATATCAGAAGATAAGAGAAGCACAGCAGCAACACAAGAGCGCAGAACATCTCACCACCACAATCCACCCCAGAGGCCACCTCGGCAGCCATACTGCGTCTCTTCTGACAAGCTTTTGAACCGCCAGCAGACAGGAAGCGTAACCTCACACACCAATCAGCAAAGAGCTGCACTTACTCACAACCCTCACTCACGAGATCAGCCTTTGATATCATCCGTTTTAAAGACACAATAGATTAGCCCTTATTCCCCTCCCATCTTTGTTAGCAGAGGCCAAGTTTCAAGGAAGCACCCTGGATGCCCCTCTTCACTGGTCCTTCACAGTCTCAGCTCACCTCATCACCCACAGGGCATTCCTCTTCCACCACTAAATACAACCATGACCGCAAAGAGAGAGGTTTTGATGATATGGGACGAAGACACGTTCTCACTTGAAACTGAAACTCACTCGTATCATTACAGTCAGAGTAATAAATATTGTGTGGCTGTAGCCTACATCATTGCTTTAAAGAGATGGAAGAAACTACACTGATTTACAGGCACTGATAAGGTTTCAGTGTACACAAAAGCTCACCACGGTCTTTTGCGGCTAAAAACACAAGTGAATCAGAGCAGAGTGCCACTGGGAAGCTGATGGGCTGAGCGGATTGCAGTAGGAAAGGATTGGGTCAGGGCAGTGGGTCGACTAGGCAAGTGAACGATCACTGAACTGACCCAAACCCTAATAGTGCCCCCAGGATAATAGGCAAAGTTTGTGGAGTCCTATATTGCTTCAAATAGGCCTGCTACTCCATTGATTTGGAATTGGTTTAACCCCCCCAGTGAAGACATCAGATCAAACACAGATGTTTTCATGCATTAAGAATGAAATATGTGTTGAACACGAATGTGTTGCTATATTCCGTCAAACTGGATTACGGAGGATGGAGGTTGATATTGGCTGATGGGTTGACTCATCTGGACTATACGCATGTTACATTCCAGACTGACGTATTGCCATCCTCTCAAACGTCGTAGATACGAGGGTCTGAGAGGCAGCCTCATACCCCACGACCACAAACGGGACAGTTTTTACACACGAATCACCACTGAACGATCACTAAAACATGCACACTAATGTCCCGTTGTGCTTTTACATACGACTTACACGGGTGCCGAATGTCACGACACAGTAGTAAAGATAAGAAGCAGCAAAAATGTGTCTTAACAAATCTTCACACTGGTTGCAAAACATGGTTGTCAGTAATGGTTTCGGGAAAGGGCTGGTTATGGTTCTCCGTCTCTAAAGTATTCTGAAATCCATAATTTCTCAGCTTGTAGGCTGTCTCGGCGCTTGTTGCTAACTAGCCAGTTAGCCGCTCCAGAGGAATGCTATCCACAACAGCACAGGCAGGGCAGCTGCCCCGCAAGCCTGTTAGCCTGTTAGCCGCAGCGGCTAGCAAGCTAACTCGCTAGCTCCCACGACCAAATCAACACAAACCCTGACACCACCACGGGCGTAGAGTCAAACAACTCGGTGTGACGGTCGAAGCCCGGCGAGGCCCGTGTCCTAACCCCTCTTCTCACCTGCAGTTCAGCCCGTTCCACCTCCCATTGTGCCCTCTCCACCTCGAAGCGGGCCCACTCGTGCTGCAGGAAGTGCAGGATCCCCGGGATGCTGTACTGCGCCCGGGCCGCCTCCCCAGCGTCGCCGTCGGGCAGCGGTGCTTTAGCACCACCGGGTAAAACAGGGTTGTTGTTGTTGTTGAAGAACACGCCGGGCCCTGCCTGTTCGTCCATGGCCGGGCTCGGGGAAAAACCTGTGTCTGATGCGTCGCCGGTTTTAGGTTACTAGATAATCAACGGAAAGGCAAAAAAAAAAAAACTATGGCCAACGCTCCCGTCTCTCTGCTCCGGGGAATGAACTCACTTTCTGACAGCGAGCTGTCACTGGTGACGTCAGCGGGTAAAGAACACGCCCCTCACATGTTAGTTGGGTGCACTTGATTTGGCCGATCACAGCGCCCTTTGAGGCTTTCACTCTTGAGTTATTTATCCACAAACATTTTAGTATATATTATATATATTTAGTATATCATTGAATATTCAGTATCACCATTTAATAACGACCTATTTCTACAGCGCCTTTCATTTAACAATATGTAATGACTAAGTAATGAGTAAGTAATTAAGAAAACGGGTAAAAAGAAAAAGGGTCACAAGCTTTCTTATATTTGCAGGGAGCATTTATTTGTTAAAGTTCTTAAAGAATAAATCATAAGCAGAGAAAAATGTTGAGTGATATTCAATTTTGTTATCCGATTTAAATTATAAGACACTGAATGAAACTATCTAACCCTAACCCAAACACAAGCCAAGGTAGTCGCACATCTACATAATACATTGGACCTCATAACTTCAAGTACTTCAAACAAGTGAAAATGTCAAACACATCAGCTTATTCATGGCTTATTCAGTGAACAAGCTCTATCAAAACGAAAGACAAATCCATAAATTAAATTGTAACCGGACCGCAATTAAAATGGGTAATTTATAACTACATCGAACAATGGCTTGGTGACCTTGCACTACTGGGCATCCAGCAAAAAAAACACAAGTGTACTGAAGAGAAACCTTTTGATTGTGTCCCTTTGTGCATGATGTGAAGCGTGTACATTCAAACAGAAACCTGCCAACATTCAGTCAGAAGACAGAAGACATTCAATTACACTTTAATGGTGGCAATCACATGATAACACAATACTCATTAAAGCACACCTCAAGAAAAAGCGACGGTCAAGTTTGAGCTGTACAATATACAAACAAATCGGAGAGAGACTTGTAAATGAACATGGAAAATATACAACAAAGAGAAAGTTTCTCTTTAAACACCAGCCAATCCACACACACACACACACACTCAAACCAACAACTCACACACACACACACACACAAACAAGGCCATCTCCAGGGCTGCCTAGAAGAAGCTGGTCTTGAGCTTGATTGTGGGCGTGGCTTGCACGGCGGGCTGGGCCTGGCGGGCCGCCTCGCGGGCCTTGCTGCTGGCCTGGTTGGCCCGGATGGCCGACTCCAGGCGCGTCTTGAGGTCCGGCGCCGCTCCGATCACGGCCTTGAAGGCGGCGGGGTAAAGCGGGCCGATGCGCATCAGGTTCTGCAGAGCGAAGTCGTGCAGGCCTCGGGAGGCCGCCGCCGCTCCGCCCATGGCGTTCTCGTCCAGCAGGTAGGAGATCAGCGTCGGCACCAGCAGGGCCAGCAACTGGACCCCTGTGTGTGCGAAGCGGAGGCAGAGCGGGGCGGTCAGGCTTCTGTCTGTTCATTAGTCAACGCGCTGGCTGAATGGCAGTCATTTGAAATCATCTCTGTTCGAAATCATATTGAGATGATATTTATGTCAAATGCGCACAGGGGGCGTCAATGTATGCATGCGGGTTACAAATGTACGCACAGACTGGCAATCTGTTCACACGCATCGTCGATATCGTCACACAGATTTGCCATTCCGTTCAAACAAATAATAGAGCCGAATCCACCCTCCTTCGTGAATGTCATGACGCTATCTGTTATGAACGGCCCCACACAAACCGTGGAAATGTTAAGCAGATACGATAAGCACAACCGCTGGCCGGCAGAGGAGACCCGAGCGCACTTACGGTTCTGTTCCTCCCCCATGCCCACCAGGTTCTCCAGGACCCGGATGCCCTCCTGGACGGCCTGCAGCTCGCCGGCGGTGCCGGGCCGACTGCGCTCCACCGCCTTCAGCTTCTCCACCATGAGGGGCGCCAGGGCGTGGATGTAGGGCGTGGAGAGCGCGCGGCTGGAGTGCTGGAACACCGACAGCAGCAGCTGGTAACACCGTGCCTGGACCTGGGAACAGTAACACACACACACACACACACACACACAAAATTAAGTTGGGTGAGGAGATCATTGCCAACACATCGTCACCCACCCAGCGTGCCGGGGGGGGGGGAGCGGGTGGTGTGGAGGTGGGGAGGAGACGCACCACGGGATCTCCGGAGTTCAGTGCGTTTCTGAAGCGGTCGATGCAGCCCTTCTGCAGGACGGTCACGCCCACCAGCTCGTTGCTGGCGGACAGCAGGAAGAGGGTGATGGCTGTCAACATGCTGACCTTGTCCATGTCAGGCCTGGACTCATCTGAGGAGACACACACGAACCATCACTCTCATGCCCCCCCCGTCCCCCCAAGGAAAATACACATGTGCCCAACTCCAAGTATAAAATAGCACCTTTGGTATTGTACGAGGCTTTAGATTAAAGCCTTTTACAATAATGCTGTGAGTGGATGCATCCTTAGCATGGGAGGAGACCCCAGTAGCAGTGGGAATCAAACCGCTCACCCTACCGGTGGGATTGCACAGCACCCTGGAGGGCACACGGTTCCCTTTGTGTTCTCTACACAAAGGGAACAGCCGCGGCCTACTGGTTAGGGCTTCGGACTTGTAACCGGAGGGTTGCCGGTTTGAATCCCGACCAGTACGAACAGCTGAAGTGCCTGTGAGCATGGCACCTAACCCCTCACTGCGCCCTGAGCGCTGCTGTTGGCAGCTTGGGATTAGTGTGCTTCACCTCAATGTGTGCCTCACCATCACTGTGTGTGCTGAGTGTATTTCCACTAACTCACGATTGGGTTAAATGCAGAGACCAAATTTCCCTCACGGGATCAAAAGAGTAATTCTTCTTCTTACACACCTGGCTGGGAGTACTCGAGCACGGAGGCCATGCTGCTTCGGACCAGGCTGGTCCACTGGGTCTGGGTGCTCTCCACCCGGGCCAGCGGGGAGGTGATGATGGTCTTGAGGCCCTGCAGGGCGGCGCTCACCGGCACCGGCACCGAGAGGTCCGCTCCCCGCAGGGCCGTTTCCCTCAGCACGCCGGTGATCAGGAAGAGAGCGGTGGGCAAGATGGTCATGCTTCCTGCAGGGAGAGAGAGAGAGAGAGAGAGAGAGAGAGAGCGGCAGACAGAGAATGTGGATTACCGCTTCATAGTGAACAACAGGTTGACTTGATATGAAAACATTCGTGCCTTCTTTTAATCTGTTAACAATGCGTATACAGACTTGTCCGCATACACACCCAAACAAACACAAGAGGCCAACAGCCAGTCCCAACTGCCTTCCAAGCCCAGACGCTTCTTCTAGATGTAAATTCAACGTATGCCACATCAAGACTAGCTTAGTCAGCCCCAAGAAACAAGCAATTACTGGGCGAAAAGGATCTGGCACTGGTTTTTATGTTTCCTTTATAGTAGTCTAGTGTAGTGTGGTTTAGTGTGTGTGATTGTGTGTGTGTTTTGGTGTGTGTTTTGGTGTGTGTGCTTTGGTGTGTGTGCGAGTGCGTATGACTGTTCGAGTGTGTGTGTGTGTGTGTGTGTGTGTTTGTAACTGTTTGAGTGTGTGTGTGTGTGTGTGTTTGTGACTGTTTGAGTGTGTGTGTGTGTGTGACTGTGTGTTTGTGACTGTTTGAGTGTGTGTGTGTGTGTGTGTGTGTGTGTGTGTGCGTGTGTGACTGTTTGTGTGTGTGTGTGTGTGTGTGTGTGTGTGTGTGTGTGTGAGACTGTTTGTGTGTGTGTGTGTGTGTGTGTGTGTGTGTGTGTGTTTGTGACTGTTTGTGTGTGTGTGTGTGTGTGCGTATGACTGTTCGAGTGTGTGTCTGTCTTTGTGTGTGTGTGTGCGCGTGTGTGCGTGTGTGCGCGTGCCCATGCCTCACCGGCAGGGGTGCAGAGCGAGGGCAGCTCAGCCAGGATGGCCACGGTGTTGGCCACCAGACACGCACTGTCGCCGGGCAGCCGCTGGGGCCGCAGGGCCGCGTGGCTGGGCGACTCCTTCACCCGCGTGTTCAGCTGGGGCAGGTGCCGCACCAGGATGAACACCAGCAGCTCCATGGCGGCGAACACCAGCGACCTGCCCGGAACCAGCTCCCCGGTCTCGCCTCCCTCGCCCAGCGCCGGGGGGGCGGGCCGGTCCTTCCCCTCCCCTTCGTCCTCTTTGCCTGAGAAGCCAAAGACAGGCGGCAGGCTGGAGTCAAGCTCCCCCGCAGAGACGACAGACAGGCAACCCCTTTCATCGGCATGTGGATCCTTCGGCCACACATCCAATCATGTCGCCGCGACAAACAAACACCTCCTGGAGCTTTCTGTGTTTCCTTTATGTCAGAGAGTGCGCCTCTGGTTTGTCATTAGGCGTGCTTAGATTAGATTATATTAGATTCAACTTTATTGTCATTGTGCAGAGTACAAGTACAGGGACAACGAAATGCAGTTGGTGTTCTAACCAGAGGTGCAAATGAGCTTTAAAGGTGCGGGTTGAAATGCAGAAATGCAGAATAAGGTGCAGAGTGCACCTTAGGGGCGTGCGTGCGTGCGTGCGTGCGTGCGTGCGGAGCCGGCGGCCTCTGACCCTGCTTGGTCCTCTGGTGCTGCAGGTGCTCCACAGCGGCTCTGATGGTCTCCTGGACCACGGCGGTGACCTGCAGCTGCACGGCGGGGGGGTCCCGAGTCAGCAGCAGTCTGTGGAGGACGTTCAGCAGCTCCACGGCCAGCAGCTGGGGGAAACACAGGGGGCATCGAGACCATTCAAATAGGGAGGAGGGCTCGGGAGTCCGCCCTCGCCAAACAGGGAGGAAAACATACAAAAACGTTGGGCAATGGGCGGTGGTGGAGGGTGTGTGGGTGTGGGGTGGGGGTTAGAAGCGGAGCATCCATTAAGTGGGGAACAGACAAAAAACAGGGAACAGACGAAAAAATGCTTTTCCAAGTCGTTGGCAACAATACTAGAGAGATCCATTAAAATCCAATTAATTGATTGGAAATATGTTCCATTTGGGCCATTTCATAGTAGTTACTGGACAGTGGAAAAAAAGGTGACTTTCAACCTCCTTTCCAAAGACGTCCACTGGAAAGTCCACTACAATTACGTTCGGAGTACATTATGCATCCTAAGGTCAAATGCGTTGCAGAGCCCTACACTCTATAACTCTCATCCCCTGGCCCCCTTCCAACAGGCCACGGGTAGCAACCGATGGTTCTCCAACTGTAAAAACAGATTAAATGTGCAAATGCATATGGAGGGCGAAGGAGACAAAGCTCTTAGGCGGTGTAAAACGATACAAATTATTCAAGAAGCTACAGGAAAACCCAAGCAGTCTCACCAAGCCCATCTCTAATGTGTTTGGTGTGGCAATTATCTTTCCTGCTGAAACCTGATCTTTCTCGGCGCAGCCTCTGACTCGTGCCTGTGCATGCTGACGCGGCCGTGGACCCGGGGCCCGTACCTGGTCCTCGGCGATGTGAGTCTTTGCGCACGGCGAGTCCAGCAGCGTGCACAGGCCCTGCAGGCACGACATGACATTCTCAATGGGCTCCTCGGCACGG
>JAOPUI010000038.1:4423358-4425805 GCA_027123135.1 Urophycis floridana
GAATGATTGACTGACTGACTGACTGAAGGACAGACGATCTGTCGGTGGGGATGGGGGTGACTGACTGACTGACTGACTGACTGACGGACAGACGGTCTGTCGGTGGGGGTGGGGGTGACTGACTGACTGACGGACGGACAGTCTGTCGGTGGGGGTGGGGGTGACTGACTGACTGACGGTCAGTCTATCGCTGGGAGTGGGGGTGACTGACTGACTGACTGACGGTCTGTCTGTCTGTCTGTCTGTCTGTCTGTCTGTCTGTCGGTGCGGGTACCTTTGGGGTTCTGCGCCCTGAAGGCGCGGGCGGCCGCCAGGTCGAAGTGCGCCTTGTGGGCGTTCTCGCAGAGCAGGATGATGCGGCAGAGGCAGTCGGCGGCGAAGACGCGCGTGACCCAGCGCGGCGCCACCGCCGACGGCTTGGCCTTGTCGTCCTCGCCCAGGCCCGTGAACATGATGTCGTCGTCCATCTCCGCGTCCTTCTTCTCCGAGTCGTCGTCGTCCCGGCCCGTGTTGAACGCCACGGCGCCGCCCACCTCTGCGGGGCGAGAAGGAGGTGGCAGGAAGGGAGACGGCGTCGTGATTTTGGGGCGACAGTGGGGTTTTTTTTGGGGGGGGGGGGAGTTTTACACGGCCCCATTCATCAGCTTGATCAGACAGAGAAATTCACAAGTTTACACTTGCGGTCTAAATGTAAAACGTGTGAAACCGCCGCCGCTTCCCTTTTCCACTCCGATCAATTTTACTCGGGCTTCTTTACTCGGCCCGTCTACAAATGTTTCCCCCCCCCGCGCCACGCCGTGACAAATTGAATTCGTGCTCGGTACAAATTGCATTAGGTTCAGGTCAACGAGCGTGTGGCACTGCAGGGTTCTCCAGGCGACGGTTATCACGGGCCACGAGTCGGCTGACACCGAGCGCTTTGTGATGCATGTGAGTTAACAGAGGGACCGCTCGCCATGTGGGCCCGGGAACACATTGGGGCTCGTGGCAGGGTGTCATAAAAGGCCCACACGCCACTGATCCGTGGGCAACACACTCAAAGTGAGTGGGAGGGGGGTTCCAATCACTGAAAAAGCTCTCCCTCTCTCCTCCTATTGATCTCCGTGATGGAGTGGGAGAGACTTCATCAAAACGTGAACTTCACCTGTGGTGGCGGCCAGCACATCCTTGCACAGCTTCAGCCAATGGGAGAGCTTCTCCACCGCCAGGGAGGACAGCATGTGACCCAGGGTGTCGTGGATGTCAGCGCACAGCTTCCGGTCCGTCTCCCGGTCCAGCATGCCGAACAGAACCCCCTCCAGGCCTGTCTCGGTGATGTTCAGTTCTGGGCCCGGGGAAAGGGGACAGACGCATAATCAGCACACGCACACGCAGAGAGACACACACACACGCACACACACACACACACACACACACACGCACACGCACACGCACACGCACACGCACACACGCACGCACGCACGCACACACACACACACAAACGCGCTGTCACGCGGCGCCCTGAGTCAGAGGGCCGTCCCTCGCTTCACAGGTTCACGGAGGAGCAACGAGAAGGAGAGACTGCGTCGGGAGGCGCCATCGCTAAGGGTCAAGCGTCCAGATGGCGTGGGAGTTGCAGGAGACCGAGCAGGACGTGTGAGTGTGAATGCCAATAGGAGCGAGCTGCGAGTGCAAACTCTCCATTATGTCATCCTTCTCACACGTTTGACCCCCCCCCCCCCCTCGAGTTGGCCAAAGATAGCTTCTAGATTTGTGCAGAAATTCAATTTAAATTTGCAATTCCACATTCATTGTATCATTACTATGTCAGATACAGTCAGTTAGAGTTAACGGTGAACGATTGAACATCCATTATTTTAGTGCCATTTGATAGAAATGTCCTAGCCATCTGTCAGCTATTAGTGAGTGCATTGCGCTGTGAGCACGCTGTGAGTTCAAACTGCTTCTGGCACATTTCTGACCAAAATCGCGGCATCTCGCCGCTGATCGGTTCGGGAATCCAGCATGCCTGTCAATCACAACTGCGGGAGCTGCAAGGCTTCTTCTCAGTGGCGGGGTCGTTTCATCTCCAAAATCCTGTTCTACTCTCTTCTACCCTCCACGCTCTGAGTCTTCAACAACCACTGTTTAAGCCTCACCTACAGCACACCTCCTGAAGGTGTTTCCACCATGCGTGGGGAGGGCGGCTCTACTCACGGATGCTGCCGGTGCTGTCCCCGGCCCGCTTGGCCAGGCTGGTGGCGTAGGCGCAGACCTCGGCGGCCTCCCGCTGGGCCAGCTGCCGCAGACACGCCACCGCAGCGCGCCGCAGCAACAGGTGAGAGCTGCACAGGTGCACCTGCGGGGGGGGGGGGGGGGGGGGGGATGGAACCGCGCGGCCGGCGGGGAGCCGGGGGCGGGGGGCGGGGGGGGCGCGCGGCGGGGGGGGGGGGGGGGGGGTTTAGGAC
>JAOPUI010000038.1:4445854-4457493 GCA_027123135.1 Urophycis floridana
ACACACACACACACACACACACACACACACACACACACACACACACACACACACACACACACATGCACACACTCACAGACACACACACACACACACACACACACACACACTTGGTGGGGAGAGGATGTTCGATATGATTCATTGTTGGATGGAGATGATTCTGCAGGTGCCAAGACTTTTCTGACTGTGTGTGTGAAGGTGTGTCTATATGTGCACATGCATGTGTCTGAGTTGGGGCAGTGTGTGTGTGTGTGTGGTGGTGGTATGGTGATGGTGGTGGTGGGGGGTATGATATCATTTGTTTGTAGGAAAGTCTCTTACTGGGGTAAGTCCTCGCCATCTGTCCGCACAGCGAGAGCCGTAAACGTGACGATGCCAAGTCAACCACACGGTCATTGGTGGAAATCAGTGTGGTGCACACGCATGGATCGCCATCACGCACACACTCCTTCCTTGCTCTCTTGTGTGTGTGTGTGTGTGTGTGCGTGTGTGTGTGTTTGAAAAACGTGTGTACTGTATAATGGCGAGCAGTGAATCAAGCCCATTCCTCTTATAGTGAAAGCCTGATTTCCACATAGTTTCCTGTTCAGTCATGTCTTATGTGCGTATTTCTATGAGTCCCGAAACCATTTTCTGCAAATCTGTGGAATAACCCCCCCCCCCGCTATAATCAGAACACTGCTCTGAGTTATATACTGAAAAATACATAATTTAGTTATCAATCCACTGAATGATTCTAAGTGGAATGGGCAATGGCTGTACAGAACCCCCGAGGGCTGATTGGTTGATTGCATGGCTAGGGTTGGGATTACAGTGTTTTCTTTACATGTATTGAGCAAAGGTGCACTGACAGGTGCGTGCTCTGCCCTGAGCTGGGATGATTGCAGCCTGACACAATATTGCCATCAGAATAAAAACTAAATAGTGCATTTTTACATAATTATACATAATTATCGGTCCATATTTAAAGCAGGGTCAATATAAATGTTAATGTATATTCATATTATATTCTTTATAATTGAATGGGACCCACCATTGTTTCGAGATGGAAGCTAGTTCTCTTTAGGCAAGCTGCCTGTGATCAGGGCTCGATCACAGTGTAGCATTTGGAGGATTTATTGAGGTACAGAAGACCTTGTACAAGGGACGAGAAGCTCATGTTCATTCAAACTGTCTATAAATTCATTTTTAGCCTGATAGCCATTTTTGGTAGGGACAATTTACTGACTTCTTGACATTGGTGGGGACATATTTCTAGCAGCCCTACTAAATGTATTTGGATGTATAGCATATGGTGCAGCAGCAAAGTCTTCCACTTAAAAAGATGGATACCGTTTTTATCCCAGGCAATTGCCTTCACAGTTAAGAAGAACTGGCAGTAGTTACATAACTCATCACGACTGTCACAGGCATGTTGGGATTTTCAGAGGAGTCAAAGCAGGAGTTTTGACATGTAGCTAAACAGAGGGAGGAATTGGCAGAACTTTTTTTTTTAATAACAATTCAGGATTCACAATCAATCAAATACAACAACAACAGTATTCACACACAGACAGCGTGAAGGATGCAGTGACTGGTCAGCATTTACAGTACGGGCGAAAGGGACGAGGGAAAAGAAACGACACACACCCGTGTCTACATAGGAGCTGATGGCTTTCCTGCTTGCCCTCGAGGTGGGTGGACAGAATGTGGGTGGACAGAAGAGCCAAGCTGGTTCTGTCCACCCAGCCTGTGGCCGTCTGTACATATTGGAGTGTGGCGCTCAAAAATGGACAAGCGCTACTGCAATGAGGTAATATAAATACATTCACATGTGAGACCATTTGGGATTTGGACGTTATAGTCAGATGGGTTCAAGCTAGCCTATAAATCAAAACTATGGGTGGCAATAACAGAGAGGCTCCAAGGGATGGGGGGGAAAGGCAAAAAGAGACCAGACACTTGTTCCCAATTCAGAGGAGGCTGGGAGCATGCAGTTCTGCAGGGAGAGCGAGAAAGAATATTAATTATGTTTACAAGGTTGACGTTGGGACACTGCATCTTAAATAAGTACATAGACATATCGGGAAGCACTGTACAGGGAGTTGTGTTTGTTTTTTGTTGTTGTAATGAAATAGAAGCGGTACATTGCGTTCTGTTACATTGTGTGATTTAGCATGGACGGGGAGAGGTTAATGGGGAGAAGGAAATGGGTAAAAACATCTGCAGCATTACAATGTTCCTCAGATGTAATGTGCTTTAGAGTTTGAGGGAGAGGGGATCGCTTCTGTTCGGTCCCTGGCCCACATTGCGGTACAGCAGGGCCGATAATGTTTAACGACATACTTTTTGTCATTCATTGGCTATAATGTTGTGCCACCGGACTGGGCACACCCCGTTAGGGGTGCTTGAGGGGCTGTCGAGTGTGTATTTTGTGGGGCAGAGACAACCCTGTGGGGATAACTATGGCAACGGTAGTGAAGGTTAAGTGGCCTCTGAGCTGGAAAACTATCACGGAGAAATTGCAACTACAAGAAAGATGGACGGCTATATTTGCCAAGTCTGTCAGCATCCGACAGAGCAGCAGTTGTTGTTGTTTTTTTTTATCAAGAAGAAAAAAACTCACATAAACTCGGTAAGTGAAGGGATAAATGGACGAATAGCAATGAAATACACGACAGTTTATCCACGGCTCGTTTGAGCCACAAACACCGCCAGGTCAAAGGGTATCCACTGGGATGAAGGTCATCCTGTTCAGGGCAGTGTTTAGTTGTCCTACCTTCGGCGAGATCATTTGTGCCGGGCACTCTCAGCTGGCCCTGGGGCTTTTCACACAGGAACCCAGGATGGAGGAACTACATGGAGAATCAGGTCTGAAGATCAGGTCAGGAGTTGACCTTTCACACATACAACACACAACAGGAGATGAATGGCTGAATCAGACATGTTCACACACATATTGGAGATACTCTGTAGATGTGGTGGCGCGTACAGCGTCTGGGTAGAGTGCGTAGGAGGGAGGACAAGACGCAAAATGCAAAAAGCACGCAGCCGAAGCCGCAGTTCTTTCGGTTGACCTGCACATCGAAGATGGCGGGCGAGGCTACGAACTCCGCAACCCCGCCTCTCTTCGGGACGAGATCCATCCTGCACTTATTTCAGTGTGTGTCCGCCATATCAACAAATATTTGGGGCAGCCGCGGCCTACTGGTTAGGGCTTCAGACTTGTAACCGGAGGGCCGCCGGTTCAAACCCTGACCAGTACGGCTGAAGTGCCTGTGAGCAAGGCACCTAACCCCTCACTGCTGAAACTCACACCGCTGTTGGCAGCTCACTGCCTCGGGATTAGTGTGCTTCACCTCACTGTGTGTGCCTCACCATCACTGTGTGCTGAGTGTATTTCCACTAATTCACGATTGGGTTAAATGCAGAGAGCAAATTTCCCTCACGGGATCAAAAGAGTAATTCTTTTTATTATTCTTAGCAGGAGGGGGAGCGAAAAGCCCCGGCCCGTCTTAAGGCGTGAACGACTGCGCTGCCACTTTAACTACTACGGAGTTCAGCGTTGAAACCCAACCCAGCGTTGACGCCACACGGACTCAAAAGTTCAAACAATTTCAACCCTCTCAATCTACATGGCAACAGCTTTCTTCATTTCTTACCTCCAATACACTTTGGAGATATTTTATGTGTGTGGAGTGTGTGTGTGGTTAATGTGGCTTGTTTGAGCAGCCTCACTTGGCCAAGTGAGGCTGGAGCCCCACTCAGCCCTGAGTGGGGGATAAACACCCATTCAGTTTTCAAGGCACACAAGATGGAGCTCTGATGCCTGCGAGTAACACTTACGACCTGGCTAACATCTTGCCAATAATCTGGTGTATACTACCATCAGCCAGTGTCTTGTGTGTCAGAGGAGCCTAAGGAAGTCACTTCAACCGCCACGATGTATTAAGTGTTATAAGTAAAAAACACTGAACTCCAGTCTGTATATAGACGGAATATAGACTCCAGTCTATATTCTGCACATCCAACCTAGCTACCTAGCGCTGTGCTGCACAATCATCATGTATTGAGCGCTTTAGGACCAGGGAGGAACTTGACCTGCTGCTTGCTTGGGCATCAGAGCTGTGGCCATGACCGTCCCCAGGAGTTTGGACACCGCTACACGCACGCCATAGTTGGAGCCTTCCAGGGCCTTGAAACACAGCGTGGCCAAGTTTTCCAGCTCCGTGGTCCACATGAAGACCGCCTCGTTCTGCAGCTCAAGCAGGCACTGCGCAGAACGGAGAGAAGCAAGCGGAAGAGCGGTGAGACATGTCCACCACAAAAGACACTGGGGATACACTTACACAAAACATTTGAGCTAAATCAAATGTAGATTGTAAGATAGTAAGTTGACTTTAGCAATGAGAGAAGCACTCAGAGCAATGTAATATAACTAAACAGATTATACGTCTTTACAACGTTGATGTATTATGAAATACCATTGCATTAGATGTCCTTTGGATAATCTGTCATGCATTGCCTTTGGTCGTTCTCATTCTAACAACTATTACTAATCTTGACTAACAACTGCTGACACGAGTGATCCCCTCTGCCCTCTTCGTCGGCGCGTTTCGACAGCCGTGGATGGAAATCCCGCCGCCGTTCGGCGGTGCAACAGACCTTTGCCACCGCACAGCGCACGGCCATGGAGCGGTCGGTGAGCAGCGAACGGGCGTTCTTGTAGATGTCTCTGTGGCAGGACGCCGCGGCGCCGCCCAGTCCACACAGCACCTTCTGCAGACTGATGAGGATCTCCCCCCTGCCCTGTGACTGGACAGACACGAGCGTCGTTACCGTCCATCATTTACTTACTACTGCTGCTGTTGTACCTGGTACACCTGGTTCAACTGACGTGGTATTATTGTTTCTTGCACGTGGAATTGAACAGTGTGTACTCTCTTCCAAGAACAATTATAGATTATAGAAATTATGAGAAAAGGGTTCTCATTAATTAATGTAAATAAGAACTGTATTATTATTATTATTATTATTATTACTATGTACGGCAGATATGGCATTTTGCTGTTTATTATTGTGCATAGGAATACACAATCTAGATATCACTTTATCGTCATTATTTTTCACATCAAATTTTTGCGGTTAATGGCGGCTAAAAGACTCAACCTCGAGATTTCATTCAAACTGCATTACAAAGGTCTACTTCCGTGTACCTGTGCTATGTACTTTTCATAAGTATTTCTCAGTAGGCGGTAGGCGGAGTCAAACGGCTCAATGCTACATCGATGGGAGTTTTTTGCATGTTTATTCGCACATTGTCTAAAAAAAATATAAAGTTGACGAAAATGAAAAATACATAGCACAGGTATACAGAAGTAGACCTTTGTAATAAAGTTTAATGACATCTCGAGGTTCAGTCGTTTAGCCTCCATTAATTGTAGAAATCTAGATTGCACAATCTAGATTGCATAGTTCCTATGCACAATAACTAGTTAGTAGCGGTTAGCAGCTTATTTGGTTGCTGTCAACTGGACGGCATAGCTCAGTGGGTAGAGCATGGGTTCCACAACCAGAGGGTTGGCGGCTCAATCCTCACCTCAACTAAATTTATCTCAATTACTACGGCCATTCCTATGCACAAGTAATTCCTTGCGTGGAATTACATTTTCTGGTTGTATTATGATGTCATCATTCAAAGCGCACCATTACGGCTCACACCTTGTTCCGTATAAAACTCTCACCTCTGCACTCTTTAAGGCCTTCAACATGTTGTTGATGGTATCAGGGAAGGAGCTTCCAAGCATGCGGCCCATCTTCTCGTAGAAAGCCCCCACGCATGCTACGGCAGCACTGCCAAAATAAAACCATGCAATTCATACATTCATCAATTTAAGGGAAGACATGCCGAAAACATGTACGTATTCATGATAATAATTATTTTAACGAAGGACATCGTTCCTTCATAATACAAAGTTTGACTTTGCATGATTGCATGATTGTATAAGATATTACACCATACTTTTACACCACACTGTGTATGGTGTAAAAGTTTACATGCATGTTACAACTGATGCTGTCTGGCACTGGAAGGGGCAGCACTTCAGAAGAGGATCCCTAGCATTAATCCTGCGTGTTAATTACCGGCATTTTTCTGCAGATTCAAACACTGTATATCTCAAGCTCTAAAAGACCAGTGTGTGGGCACACTCAATGCATTAACCACAAGCTTGAAAAGGTTTAGGCCTATAAGATATGCACAAATGACCTTAACACGGTTGCAACTGCAGGCTAAGATGATTGGCATGAAACTAACTCCTAGGAAACATAATAATTATTTGTATAATGTGGAACTCACAGTTTTGTTGGCAGGTACGCTGGGGTGTCATCTTTGCTCTTGATGATATCATTGCACTTGTCCAACGTCTGGAAGACGGTGAAGGTGTCACCGATGCTGTACAGGGTCGCCAGGTTCTTGGCCAGTAGTTTCCTTGTCGGGGGCCCGGGAGCACTGCTGATCAGCCCCGTCAGCTGCTCCACCAGTTTCTTCTGCTTCTCCTTCACGTCCACCTTCAGGATTGGACAGTGTTACTGCGTGCAATGCGCCACAGTATATCCGATGAGACCACAACAACAAACGCTGAATGTACAAATGCACCTTATTTGCTGCCACGAGGACTTTATCCAAGAAGCGAAGCCATTCAAAGATGAAGACGGGCCTCTTGGCCTCGGTGATCTGGGCCAAGGCATCCTCGTTGAGCAGGAGACTATGAGCCAACTCCATTTCAAGCTACCAAACACCAAGTGCTCTTAGGAATCGGATATTTCGGAGGGCGACCTCACCCCTGCATCGAGACATCGAATAGAGACAGACTTAAACATTACACTCTTCATTCTTGATCATCGATTCATGTTAGACCTTTACCCCCCCCCGTACAGTGAGAGAGGTGTAATGGCTGACACACATTCAATAATAGCTGGGATGAAAAAACGTCCCACCTTATGCTGTGTGGCGGATCTACCACAGCATAAGGTGGGACGATGGTGTGCCAACTGTGTTGTGTATCGGGCCAATATTGGTATTCATAACGTAAATATGCTATTAGAGTATGATGTATAGAATACAGTATTTTGGTCCACCCATCCGTCCAGCTGTGGAGGGGATGGGAGCCGAGTGAGCTACACTCAAGCTAGCTTCGTGAAGGAACAAGTCGGGTGCTGGCATGGTACTGTTTAAAGTGAACCCCAGCTCTCAAAACAGCCAAGGGTCTGTTTCTAAAAACAAAGCATAACATTAGCAAGACTTAAAATGGGGAACACAAGTCATTTGTTTATCCTACCTGTCGATCGCTAACCAGGGATGAATGACGACGTATCATTGGGCGATGGTGGTGTCGCGGTCAAATAAGTTCGATGGGAAACAAACGTCATCATAGGTAAAAACCAAAACGCATATATATTTTTGTTTGCGTATAAAATCTTAAGATATAGAAAATGTTAATATAAATCCATATACTTCATGCTTTGATACATATTGTGTTTGTTAATGCAAATGTGATGCAAATGTGATGGGTAATAGAGAGAGAGGAACTATGCGCTTCAATGCATGTTATTCGGAATGTATTCTTCGACGACCCAAACATCAGCGGCAGCAAGCTACTTGTAGCAGCAGTTAGAAATCAGAATTTAAACAAAAAACTTTGTCCTCAAGTCAAGATGTCAGACGAGGAAGAGGACTACATGTCTGACGCATTCATCAGTAAAATGTAGGCGTTTTGGCTAAATTACTTTTACACTTTTTACTCTAGTTTCTGGCAACACTATAACATAACATAATAAATATAATAGTTCAGCTCGTTCATGCGACATTAGAGGATTAAGGTGGTGAAATGATGAGGAGAATTAGAAGGAGAATTAGAAGTTCAAATGGCCAATATATGTACTATCGATTCTAAAGGTACTGGATCTGTTTTCGTTGAGCTGTTCTCTGCCTTCTGTTCTGTCAGACAAGACGTGAAGCCGGGGCTGCCAATGGCAAAGCGGGTTAAAGATGCAATGAAGAAGGAGTTGCAACAGAAGGAGAAGAATATCATGAATCGCCAGAAGACCTATAAAGAGCAAGAGAAGGAAAGCAGAGAAGCAGCTTTGCACAACACCATCAGCGACGGGAACAAAGGATTTGCGCTTTTGCAGAAAATGGGTTACAAAGCTGGTCAAGGCCTTGGAAAACAGGGTACGTTTATGTAACTCTGTCTTTGCGTCAAATGTTACCGGATCCCTGTTTTAGTTTTGCATGTGTAATGTGTATCCCTCTCTTTTTCAGGTGCAGGAAGAGTTGAACCAATTCCACTTAATATAAAAACTGGTATGTTACTAAACTTAAATAACCCAAACTGAATCGTGATGAAATGCCATTCTCCTGATTGGAAAGTATTCTTGTAATGTACCTGTGGTATTCTTTACTTAGACAGAGGTGGCATTGGAATGGAAAATGTCAAAAAGAGAAAGGCAGAGCAGGAACTTGAACACTATCGACAAAAAGCGCAAGCTAGGCAGCAGAATGAGACACAGTCATTGGAAGATTTCAGGTGAGGCTCGCAGCAATCTGAGAATATTTCTACTATGGTAGATGTGTTACTATGCCAGCTGGAATATCTAAACAATGTCTCGTTTTTTCCCTCTTCTTTCCCAGAGTGAGGGTGAGGAGTGAGCGAGAGGAGAGAAAAATTGAAGAAGATCTTAAAAGGAGTCAACGGGCCTGTGAACAACTTGACAGTCAAAAGGTTTGAATAAACTCATCTGCACATCAACAGGTCCTGAAACTTGTGAAAAATTCTGTTGTTAGACACCGTCTATCTACTCCAAATTCCTTGCCACACTGGAACCCCAGAAATAGTCCCCGTTGTCCCCAGAGGTAAATCGTCAGCAGACAATAGATGATGGTTTCCAAGGTTGGGTTCAACTCAAAAGGGTTTAATCCAATGACATCGCTCAGTTGTCAACTCTACCTCACAGCACGTCGATTGGCGGCTCGCTTTAGTTTTTTGACAGATTCAAACATCAGTGTTGGCAGGTTTTCTTTCCATTGGCGAAGCAATGGGGAGAAGCGGCCGCTGTGCAGCTCTACGCTCGCCACCGCGACAAACACTCCCACTTTTTGAAAAGCGTTGTCCTCCCCCAACCTCCGGTGTCACGCAGATGCCCCACGAAAAACCTTCCCAAAATGCGGTGTGACTTCTGTTGGATAGAGCCTCCGGCTAAACTCTCGCTCTATTTTCAGAGCATCTCTGTGCCCAGGGAGGATTGGTACTGGCCAACACCAGAGGCGGCAGAGGAAGCTGAGGATGAGGCAAAGCAAGAAGAGGAACAAGAAGACGAAGAAGAGGATGAGACCGTGGAATTAATGGTATTTGAAGGATTTGAATGAATGTGCCCCTAAATTGGCAAGAATTGTGTCAAAATTGGCAAATCTATTGGCCAATTTCAGGATATACTGGCCAGAGATGCATGGTTGGCGGTTGCAGTCGCGGATCGGGCGGATGACGTGACAAAAAATAATATTTTAATTAAATGTGGGCGGGTGGTGGTTTAACCAATCAAATTAAGAATATATACACATTGATAAATATCGTTACCTGTATCCTTTCCAGAACAGGAAATAGCTTTCTAGCCTGGTGTCAGCAGCGCCTTGCATCGCCTACAGACCTAAAAAAAAAAACAGGTGGTTGGTGGGCGGGTGCGGTTTGGAAAATTGGTCAAAAAACGCTGGTGCAGATGGATGGCGGATGGATGATGCGTTTTGTGATGCGGTTGCGGAAATAATATGAAATGATAATAATATTTTTTTTTATTATTATGTAATCGCCCATCCGCGCATCTCTAATGACCTGTTGTAAAGAGTTTTGGTTTTCTTTCTGTCATAGACCTTTGACAAGCTCCAAAGCTTGACATCCTACCTCAGGGGTGTCCATTTTTACTGCATATGGTGTGGGACCACATACAATGGTAAGGGTGATACACAATTTAATTGCGTTGCAATTGCTGCTGTTGAAAAATAATGATAAAGATAATGAAGCATAATTATTTCCACAGATGAAGAGGATTTATGTGCAAATTGCCCAGGGGATACAGCAACAGACCACATGTGAAGCATGCTGCCTTTCTATCAGTGAAACAGCAGTCATCATTGTTGAACTATGTAACTGACTATATATAACTATATAGCTGTTGATCGTTGTAAATAAGCACATTTTGTAATCTATGACATGTATGTTTGGAAGATAATACTTTGTTTTGCTTTGTGTACCAAATGGAAGCTGTTTGTATAAAGACTACTGTTGGATCCAGAAATGTATTTGACTTTTATTTTATTGTGCAGTTATTTGTCATGTACCTGGTACCATTATTAAATAAAATAACATAATAAATGAAAAATATACATTAGTATGTTGATATACTGAGAGGAGTCATGAAAATACATAGAAGTGATTGCTTCCTAATGAAAATGATCTACACTGTCAACGGAGGGACCATGTTTCCGGACAAAACTTACAATACCAATCCTCATGGTTGTAGATCTACAGTTAACATCATGTCTATACATGTTTACAAACCTCTATAACTTGAAAAATAAATATATACATGGCGGTAGTGACGTGGCTTGTGCGTGTGTACAATACATATTAACTGTACAACAACAAGGATACGTATTTTCGAAAGAAAATGACGCAGACCTGCCCACCCCGGAAGTCTTTGCCGGCGGATTCGGACCCTTCTCGGTTGGGCTGGCCAATGCTGGGAGATGAGGCAAGAAACGAAACTGATACTCCAGAGCCACGCAACAGAGAAGCGCCCATCATCATTAGCTCTTATATGGCTGTGACACCATATGAGTGAGACCACATGTGCGTCAGGGATATTGACATACACCATGGAGTCCATTAATTACGTGGCGCAACTTAACGAATACGTGCAGAAAAGTCGCTGCGAGTTAAAATACGACGACGTCAGCTCTGAAGGCCTTGCTCATATTAAAACGTAAGTCTCATTTGTTGTATACAGCTGTATGTAACATCGAGGTTTTAATGCAGAGCCGTGGTCGTTGTGTATAGGTAGCCGACAAACAGGCCTGTCACCTCCACTTTATGCAGTAGACCGCCTGGCCACTTGTGTCGGATCATGATTTTGTGTTTCTTATACGTGTTGACAGTTTGGATATTATTGGGTGCCCAATCAGCTATGCCTACATCTTATAAGGCAAACCAAAATTGAACAGTTCAAATCTTAACCGACCAAGCAAACTGACTCTGCAGATGCCACCATCAAGGCATTTCTCCACCAACACACATCACTGCCGTTATAATAAGGTGACCAGGTTTCTACTTCGGTGAAGTTGGAAAGATATTCACAGATTCGGACTTCCGGGATCAATAAGTCTGAAACGAAACGTTGTTCAAACACAAATGATGCCTCTTTCACATCGTAACAGCATAGATTACGAGCTACAAGAACCAAAAACCCGTTGTTGTTTTTTTTAAAAGCAAGCCGTCCTCCGAGCTAGACGGATAACAGTGTACGAGTGTAAAGCCTAGTTTATACTTCTCCGACTGCGTAATCCGTCATCCGTCTCCGTAACTACGGACACCCCTCGAGCCCTCATA
>JAOPUI010000038.1:4546153-4558508 GCA_027123135.1 Urophycis floridana
AACTTAAAACAAATGTTTCTGCGTCTGTATGTATATGTGTGGATGTATGGCAATAGCACAGGAAGCTTACGTGGATGTTATATATATATAGATCAGAGTAAAGTCTTCAGGCAAGGGGGTCACAAAATTTAATTCTACATATGTGGACTGGCGCAAATAAATATTTCAAGACACACTGCCAATACGCTATTGCACATAATATCAAAACAGATCTTCTGATTCGTGTGGACGTTAAAGCAGTTTATTTACGCCCCGTGTCAGAGTCGAGGCGTTCAGTTACGAAGGGCGAATAAGCAAAAAGTCTCCCCCAAAGCGCAGAGTATAAGACGATACTGAAATGTCGATGACAAATTAACATCGGGACACGTTGACGGATAACTAGTTCTGTTTCGTGGCTTCATTCTTGGAGAGTAGGCAGCGGCAGCGTAGTGCGTGAGCCTTATGTCTGCACTGCACACACACCACACGCTGCACGGACTGGGGATGACGCCATTTCTGTGGCTGACAGTCGACTACACGAAGAGCACTTTGGCAGATCACAGAATGTACGAGGGAATGCGTGCGTTGGCATTCGAGATGCACCTGCCGACGCCAGGACCCTCTCGCCTTTCGAAACACAAAAAGTCTGTTTGCGGAGGAAAAACTGCTCGACATCGTGTTCCCATTCCGCGAGTCGCTCTCTCGTCTCGCTGCTCTCTGCGGAGAGTACCCTCGACCACAAAACACAGCGATAACAAATATTACGCCAGACAACGACGACCCAAAACACCCTTTACACGTTGTAATAAACCGCCGACGAAGTTTATTGAAGTATTGTGGTGGCTCCATTACAAGTCACTTTTCTCTGCACCGGGATCCGTGCGTCCATCGGTCCGTAAATGTGCTGACCATTCACCGAGTGAGGCTGATCAGCGTTGCTTCTGACAAAGAAACAAATCGGCGAAACCCTTCGCAACAAGGTCATGGTTGGGACCCCGTAAGAATAGTCGCCACATACCGAAACGTCCTTGTGTAATATTAGAATGCTTGTCTCACCCCACATGTACGGAAATCCATCAAAACAAAACGATTGCCAAGCATACAATGTCACCCGCCCTTAACTATCTCACAGACCAGCCTTTGGGTGCCTGACCGACAGCCAACATAAAACCCTCGTCTGGAAGGGTGGTTGTGCTTGTCCTAAACGACACCAGTTTACTCATCCAGTCCGATCATCAATATATAAAGACACACACAAACACAGAGACGCCGATGGGAAGCGTCCACAGTGAATACACCATTATCATGAGTGGCGAAAATATGCGAAATATTACGCTGGTCTCATCTACTGGATGGCAATAACAACACTCCAATATGGAACACCGTCGAATACAGCTGATCGGACCAGCTCAATGACACAAAACACCTCCAGTGGGTCTTGACCGAACGGGACGAACACAGTGCAGCCGATGTGGAGCCAGTGGCACAAAAGAACCCATTGCTTGCGGATGGATTCGATCAACTCCATCCGCTGCAAGCAGTGGATCCACCAGACCCTGTAGAGGAGTTGAGCACCCTCTCCATGCATCCTCTACGGGCATCGCTACGCTGGGGTTGGATAGTTTGGGGGGTCTGTTCGGTGGCTGTCCGAACAGAGCCCCCAAACTATCCAACCCCAGAGTAGCGACGGCTAACCTTCCGCCACCACCACCACGGTGTTCCTAGCCTCGGAGGGTTACACAACAAGTTTGTTCCGCCTCGAGTTTCCCCTGATTCTGTATTTAAATCGTCTTTAAGTCATCCATCCCTACCGAGGAGGTAGTACATCTCCCCGAACAAAAACACAGCCGTGGTTAGCGATAAGTTAGCTTGCGTGGAAACACTAGTGGTAGCAGCTAGCTAAATTGTCACAATAACGCCTGGCAGTGCGGTATTAAAAATCGACCTTACCTACGCAGCCAAGTTGGAAATTTCGATGTTTCGGCGAAAATGAATTAGTAATCCATAGAATCATTTATGTACGTAATCCGGGGGATTATACGCGTCGTCCGTTAGCCCTAGTTGGTGTAGGATGCGGGTAGGAAAAAGTGGTGGCAGAATACTGGGTCTCTCGTCGACTAGCCGAGCAGTTTTGGCCCCGCCTCCCGAACATGACTGATGGAAAAGATAGCCCCGCCTTCGTCGACAACCTAGCCGCCTATTGGCTAACACGACGGAGCGGCCGCCTTTGCTTCACAGCAATTGGTTGACCCAATATAAAAACATATTGTCAACGCTCTAAATTGCAAGACGTCATGTATTTGGTTCGCATTGCCGTTGAAAAAACTACAACTCCGTAGTTCTGTGTTTAATACGTTTCTTCGATACGTCTTAAAGGGTCACCCTGCACAGCATTTGTGTATATTGGCGTTGTGTCTTAAGGTTAACTACTTTGACGGGATACGTCGTCTTGTAAAACACAGTATATGACGCATCCTTGTTGAAGTGCCCACACTTTTCCGCGCATGCTCCGTGGAGATGCCCAGCCTATATAGTTAGCCCGTCAACGTTAGCTACTGAACGGATATTAGCGGCATCGCGTGTTTTACATCGGAGCTATTTTAGATTTAGATCTAGATTTCCAATGGTATGAACGCGTATATGTATGTCCGACACAGCGTGGCTTGTTTATGAAAGTTGAATGGGAATTATTAGTCACTCGAAGCAGTCGTGCCTCCATTTGTGTGGAAGCTAGCTAGCAGATTGGCTAACATAAGGGGGCTCACCGGACTGAAGGGACGCAGGTCTCAGGTGGGTGGAGCCTAATGTTGGGCCATAGACTTGACTAGATTGTTATGTTATTATGTTATCATATTATGTTATTGTTATACAGCTCATCAAATGTATGTTCTTCTTAAAGCTAATGACAGTGTGACTGGGTACCTACATGTACATTGTATCCCAATAGTTCTATAATGATACTTTATAATGTTAAATTAACCTGTTTTATATCAATTGATGTCGTTTTGTTCATGATGTGTTCTGTAAAAAAGGCATTCGCCCTTAGATGGTGATATTAATGTAAAAAATATATAGTATGCTTTTACTTGACGTTTCAATATATTTGACATAAGACAGTATAACTATGTTGATATCAATGTGATTTCCTTTTTTTCATGCTGTTGATATTTGCGCAGTGTAATCATTATATTTAATCTTTATTGCACTAACTTATAACTAAAGGCAAATATTAAACCTAGTACTTTGTATGACACAACTAACAGAAAATTGCATACACATTATTGCCTGGTCTTGTTAACCTTGATTTAATTCCTTTCTTTTGATTTAATTCCTTTCTTTAATTGGTACTTTTTATATAGTTATTTTTGGGGAGATGAGCATCAGTTACAACTTGTAAAGCAAGCTATGTAACTTCCCTTAATGACAATTAAATAGCTTTTCAAACATCACAAATGGCTAAGTAAGTAAATATATCACATAATGTTGCAGTCGTTAACACTAAGGTTACTTTGCTTTTCCTCCAACAGATTAGTTTACACATCAAGAAATGGATGGCGAAACCAAGTCATCTTCTGAAAGAATGCTTTTGGAGCCTTACAAATATTTGCTACAATTGCCAGGTAAATTTGTGGTGTGTTTCGTTCATCTTAATCCTGTAAGGATGTTAAGCAGTCGTAGTCTGTCAGCGCCAACAAGAATTTAGCGAACCAAACCAAAATTGATTTCATATTTTCACTGCCTTTCACAGGAAACCAGTTTCAGACAAAACTGTCCCAAGCCTTCAACCACTGGCTCAATGTTCCCGAGGATAAACTCCAGGTAAGGCAGCTGTTTTCCTGACCACCCCACTGGACCTTGTCCTTGTCTGGCCTTGGGATGTACAAAAGATGCCCCCGTGCTGAGGAAATATTTTCTCTTGAATCACGGGACCGTAGTCTGGTCGTGTTTATACCCAGATCTGTGGCCTTTTCTGTGAGCCAGACAGCTAAATGGTAACTGAGACAACCACTGGGAACAACAACAACAACTGAGCTGGTTCTGGACTTGCTTGTACCACTTTGCAGAGATCTGTTGTGTGTGTTGGCAGTGGCCAGAAAAAGCTGTGTGTATACACATGTATTCCATTTGCTATCAGCTCTTCTCTTCTTGCCTCAAATACTCACAGTAACCAGGAAGTCTTTAATTCCATCGTTAAAATGTGTTTGTGGTGCAACGATGACGAGGGGAGTAGTTCTGTACGAATGGAAGTAACGCTCACAAAGGACTCGTACAAACAACGCAGTTATTCTTACGCCGAGTATCGCTGCACAGAACAAATGTTCTATTTGTACACGGCAGAGCGTCCATCACCCTCCCCGTGCACCAATCTTCCGGGCTTTTTCCTTGTGTCTCGTGTCCACATGCTGGTCATGTGACGGCTGGGATGACGTGGTGGTTGAGTAAATGGGATACTGAGGGAGCTGTGTAAGCCAGCATCAGGCCCACAACGCCAAGGCCAGACAGAATGCTCAGTGCCAGCCAGAATTATTGGCTTAAGCATCACTCCAAACACAAGCCTCTCCCGTAGCTGCTCCTCTGGTGGTTCCCTCTAAATATCCTCAGCCACGTTGACTCAAACGCACCCATGTTCTCCCAAGTGAATCTTTTTTCTTTAGTTTTTCATTTTTTTTTTTTTTCTGATTTCCACCTCCAGCCTAATCAGATTATTGTCTGTTATCTGAAGTCATCCCTCCTCCCCTTTGATATTGCTTTCTGTCATCTAAAAGGGTAGAGGGATCAATTCTAATCGCTTTTGGCACTTAACCCATCACTGCATAGCAGGCCGTTTTTAGAATGCATTTCCAACAAATTGGGTTTTTGCCTACAAGGATTGGTGTAGTGTTACAGAGGAAACAACTGTCAGGGGCCAGATGGCCTCAAAATGACAAGCATCTACCAAATCCTTGTGCCTTACGATGTGCAATTACAGGCTCGATGAAACAACCTAAAATCAGTGGCACTTTTCTACATTCGATTCAACAATATGGTCGACGACCCACACTGTTTTAATACTGAATGCTATAACTTTTTAAAAAGTATTAACATTTGGTGAAAGAAAATGGTAAAACCAAACTTTTGCTAACTTTTTGATTTACTTCACCAAGGGAGACTCCATATCCTTTAAGTGCCCCCCGCCCCCCTCCAGAATAAGAGCGAGAGATAAGCCATATTCAAGTACCAGGGACTGAGAGGAGGCCCTCCTGCTGGTCAGAGCAGCTTGGTGCTCTCTGTCAATAAACGATTTCAGTTCAACAGACATGGCTGAAGCGCAGCCTAAAGTGGTTGAGCTGAACTGATCTGGTATTTTCTGCTGGCATGTATCCACATGTATCATGTGGAAGAGGGCTTATCGAGGGAAGACTCTCTGCAATTCCACAGCGACCCTAGGATTCTGGTTACTACTTGGCCCGTGTGTGATAATAGAGCCCTGGACACTAATCTAGCTAAGTGAATTGTCTGGCTTTTCGAGTTGCAAAACGCGTAAGTGAATGTGACCCACTGTTGGGTATCTTTACAGCATATCTTCTCAGAGAATGAATGAGGGGCTTTACCTTCAGCGGTGTTCTAGATTGATGCATTACATGATAACAACAATACATGACATGGTGTGTGTCTGAGGCCCCTCTCACTATAGTGTCCGCCACATCACAAAACATTCTGTTCGCAATGCTCCAGGTCTACAGTTTTAATTCCTTGATTCCAATTTGAAATGGGCAGTGTGGGTCAGCCTGGGTAAGGATTTGTAATTCTAGACTTGCAGGAGGAGAATTGTGGCTGTCAGAGCAGGGCTGGAGCGATGACTAACAGATTTGACGTAATGAAAACTAGGAGTGTCAGTGCGGCCATTCTGTCCATCTCACCGAGGTGATTCTCTGTCACGTTATGTGCAGCATGATGTCGGCATGGACGTGGTGAGCTATGGTAGCCACGTAGCTGTATAGCCCTGTTCTACAATAAATGTGTGCCTCTGGGCAGAGGAGAAGCAACACAGGCAGCTTTATGACAGAAATACATGTTATGCATTTTGGCAGCTGTTCCAGACTGATTCTTCTGATTATTTTGTGTTGTTACACAGCATTTCTATAGAATTTGTACAAAATGCACTAAATAGTGCACTATATGCTGCCAAATCATATATATGGGTGTCGTTACTAGACGACGTGATTCTCGTTATTTTGAATGACCGCTACAGAAAAATGGGGAAGCGGGTCTTGCATTACAAACTTGGCTGGCAGTAATGCCAGTCCTACGCTATGTATTTGCAATTTGATGCCGTGTCCTGTTTGTTAACGGAGCTTTTGCCCGTGATGTCTTGTAGGCTTTTTTCCCAAGGCTGCATTTTGCATGCATCCTTTTGATATTCCACTGTGGGTAAGAAAGGAAAAAAGAAAAAAGCCCTTCTTGGTGGCAGGCCTTCCTTTTGTCGGGCTGCTGAGCGGACAGCTGATTCTGGACTGCAGTCTTGACGGCTTACTTTACTCCTCGCTACAGTAATGTGGTGGCAAATGAATGTGCTCGTCCCCGGAAACGATTCCCCTCCTTTCAAAGGGGTTAGCTGCTGCCTTCGCCTGTGGTGTGCTCTCTTCCTTTCTATCTTGTCTGTGGCAGCGTCGTCGTTGTTGTTGTAGCTTTGCTCTGCAAACTCTCGCTGAACTCGTCAGGCGAACTCAAGCCCCGTCCCCTGCTCATCATGAGCATGCGGTTAGTTGCAGCTTTAGAAGCTGCTGTCCCCCCTCCCCCACCCCCAACAGGAAGAGGCACTGTAAGGGCACACTGTGTCATTCATCCAGCTGTTCACTCTTTTAATCATGAACCTGCACCCTCCCTCTCTCCACCCCTTCATTGGCCACTCAAGCTCCTCCCCTTTCATGAAGACTAAAAAGGAAATGTACACTGTTGTGGACACCACATAGAGCTGAACTGTGTTGTGCAGAAAGCGAGAACAGAGGATATTCCACCTGGGCGTGTGCTCATATTTGCAGCCAATCACCTTTTAGCAGCTCTTTCGTGTGTCATTGGATAATCCTGATAATGGGTTGTCCAGCCCGGCAGACTGCTCCCCTTCCCATCCTTTTGTGTCCTTTCATTAAAGCTTTCTTTGTTTGGGACACGTTTTCTCTTTAAGGGTCTGGGTACCCTCTAATGTTATCTGACCAGGAGCCGGTGGAGCTCTGTGAGCATGTAAATTGCGATAGAGATGGACGAATGCTCTCGACTTGAATGGACATGCACGTCACACAGTCAGACAATCATCTCCATTTCCAAGTAAAGCATGGCGGCGACCGCAGTTGAACGAACCAGGGCAGTAATGGCGCGAGGGCCGGTATTCAAAGGAAGAGACGGCCGTTGCGTTGGTGAAGAGCTGCCCGACACCGGCCTCCATCTTGCTTCTTCATCTCACTTCCGCTGTGGACAAAGCAGGTGTCGCGCTGTCACCACTGGGCCGGGTTCACGCGAACACGGACCGGGCGACCGCGGCCGGAGTCATTTCCTCTCCGCGTTATTGAGAGGCCGCGCGGCTCGCTGTGATGGAGTCTCGGCGCTCATAATGGTTCAGTGATTGTCGCGCCGGCAAATGGAGAGTTTCAGCCCCCGGTGATAGTCAATGAGAGCTCTGAGGGCGACGTCGAGGGCAGTAAAACAGCTAGAGTTATGTGGCGACAAAGTCCTCAGTTATTGGATTCCTGCCGGAGTTCAGGACGCGACAAAACACTTTTGAATGATTTCAAGTGTTAGTGTTTTTTCGGCTGTTATTGGCACCCGAGGTCATCCCATTTGTGGAAGTGTGTATTTCTGTCGTGATTCGCCCGGCATGCAAGGCCATGAAGCACAGTCTGATTGTAACAAGTGCTCCAACTGAGTAGGCCGTCGGCCTGAGTGTGCGTGAGCTCACTGAGGCGCTGGTTGTTTTTGAGCTCGCCGGGGGGCCCAACCCACAGGGCATTTTGGCAACAAGGCTAATCAACGATTTGGTACAGAATGTTTGACTTTTGGAAGCGGTGTGTCATCAACACAAACGCCTCGGCTCATGTCCGGCCCAAGCCAATACTGCTGGTTTTATGACTAGTATAATCCCTGACAGCCTGCTAACTACTGGAGAGCTCTGTGCCCCCCACCCCCCCACCCCTTCTCCATCTGAGCATGCCGCCCTCAAAGATGCCTCTTGATATCCCGTCTGTGTGTCTGACTGACTGGCCAATCACTGCCAGGCCGCACTTCGTTCATGTTTCAAACTCTCTTTAGGAAAGCCTCTAGTGCTGCAAGACTCTGTCTCATGTGGAGATGGCACCCTCTGGTGGAGGTTTCTAGTACATGGCACTGTCTGCACTGCTAATGCAGTGTTAATGTAATTGTACATACAAAATGTAATGCAATCAAAAGAACAGAGCAGTCTTTGACATTTTAGCAAAGCCTGCGTGACCAAGTCAAATAAAGTCAGTCAGTGAAGTAAGTCGGTTTGCATTTGAAGTTGGTTTGCATTTGAAGTCTGTTTGCGTGAATGTGAAGACGCGTCTTACTTTCTGCCCCCACAGGTGATCATCGAGGTGACGGAGATGCTGCACAACGCCAGCCTGCTCATCGACGACATCGAGGACAGCTCCACGCTGCGCAGGGGCTTCCCCGTGGCGCACAGCATCTACGGCGTGCCCTCCGTCATCAACTCGGCCAACTACGTCTACTTCCTGGGCCTGGAGAAGGTGCTGACGCTGGAGCACCCCGAGGCTGTGCGCGTCTTCACCCGGCAGCTGCTGGAGCTGCACCGCGGCCAGGGCCTGGACATCCACTGGAGGGACACCTACACCTGCCCCAGCGAGCAGGAGTACCACGCCATGGTGCTGCAGAAGACGGGCGGGCTGTTCGGCCTGGCCGTGGGCCTCATGCAGCTGTTCTCCAGCTGGGGCCGCAACCTCAAGCCCCTGCTGGACACGCTGGGCCTCTTCTTCCAGATACGGGACGACTACGCCAACTTGCGCTCGCGGGAGTACGGCGAGAACAAGAGCTTCTGCGAGGACCTGACGGAGGGCAAGTTCTCCTTCCCCATCATCCACGCCATCTGGTCGCAGCCCGAGAGCACACAGGTGCAGAACATCCTGCGGCAGCGCACGGACAACGTAGACATCAAGCGCTACTGCGTGGACTACCTGGAGAAGGTGGGCTCGTTCGCCTACACGCGCCAGACGCTGTGCACCCTGGAGGAGGACACCTGCTGCCTGATCCGCGAGCTGGGCGGGAACCCCGAGCTGGAGAGCCTGGTCAAGCACCTGGGCAAGATGCACCGGGAGGAGGAGCCGGCCTCCGCCCACCCCGACCGCCGGGAGGATTTGTCCGAGAAGGCGGAGGCCTCCGGCCAGACGCAGCGCCCCGAGACGACTCGGTGCTCAGACAAACCGGCGGATGTCTCAGAGGTCGGGTCATGAATGGAAGTCATTTCACCGGCGTCTCCTCACTCCGTTGTCCGCTAAACACAAGCACTGTATTTGTACTCACTTGCTGATGGTGACAGTCTTAATGTAGCCAAACAAATCGAAATCTAGGATTCCTATTATCTTCATGTGTGCAAGAGTGCCTCTTTGACGCGTTACTAAGTTATGCCGTCGTAGATTTGCGCGGCACTTCCGCGTATGCAACAAAAGTGCAACTGTGCTTTCAGCGAAAGTGTTTGAGCTGTAATTGAAAATGTTTTTTTTTTTGTAGCTTTAGGTTTTCCCAAACCCATAAACAGTGTAGTTGGACCTCGGATCATATTTCTAGGTTGACGCACATGTAGCTTTCTGTATCTGTCGCCCAGTGAAAACTATCTCAAGGTTGGTTTACTTAATTTGTTTTTCTGGTAAGAGGTTTTGCTTGAGGTGTGTGTGTGTGTGTGTGAAATTCTCACAAATGGGATTGTTTTGTTATTTGTAACTGAATTGCTACCAGAGTGCCAATTGCGTCGAAAAAAAATCTTTGTTCCTAATCAGTCTTCTTTTTTACGCGGCAGGCATGCTGCTGTTCATTTCATGCTGCATTAAGGCTCGCAGGAGAGAGGTGGAACTCTCTTGAGTTCCAGGGCAAGCCTCACACAGTGTGACTCTATGCTACGCTCATATCTTGCTTTCCATTCATGACTTTATAATCACATTCCCACAACAAGTCACAAGTATTCAAGTCATCTTCGTTAGTGGACAATGTGCTTTGCGGGAGATTATTGCATTTATCAATTAAAAGCATATTTATGGGAAATAAAGCTGTTGTTTTTCATTTTTGTTCCATTTCCATACGTCATGGTTTCAAAATAGGATAATGCTGTAACATTAGCATCCATCTACTGCTCCTATGTACCATTGGATGGGTGAAATGCAGAGAACAAATTTCGTTCCCATAATCTAAAATAGAAATACTGAGAATGACCAATAAAGACCAAAAGGTTCTCTGAGATGAGTTGGGCCCATGGATTCTGTCTGACATGAGGTATTACTGCCAAAGTTCTCATTGGAGATTGCATGACCGAGTGAATGAATGGGTGACACTGAATTGCATGACCCTGCGGAATTGACGGTCACGACGTGGAAACCTCACCAGTATCGGAACCGACCATTGTCAGGACCACAGCTAAATGTTGTTTTGTACATTATACTGGCTTTCTCGTCAACTCGATTTGAAAGTAATATTTGAGCCTGAAACCACCATCAAAGTTAATCAAAAAGTTTTTGTTTTTTTGTAGCTGTCACATTTTGCTGGAAAGACATTGGGTGACTTTGAAAGGTCTTATGTGCACCAATCAGCATAATTTCCCTCTACCAGCCATGTCCTTTTTCCGAAGTCAGAAAAGCTCTTACTCTTGATGTCTGCGATATAATGAATGATGTGCCTCTTCGAATTGAGTCAGGGCTTCTTCAAAAACTGGATCGATTCATCAAAATGTCTCGATTCTTACAATCTCAGACCCTTCCTCGGGGTTGTAATTTTCCACTCAGAGTCTCGGTGAGAGAGAGCGCGTTACTTTGATGCAAATTCATTTCTGACTCGGATGATAAACAGAAAGGGGCGTAAGAAGTTGTTTTTCTGCCGACTTGGAGAACGTGTCCCTCCCAGCAATCACAAAACATCTCTCAGTCCTCATTTCCCCTCTCCTAGGCTGGCCAGATTGATTTTCTCCACCCACCACGGTGACTTGAATTCTTTCGCATCACAAAAACACAATGGCGTTCGTGTGAACAGCGGCATGCCTCTTTCACTGCCTTGCCGTCAATCAGCCTTGCCAAAGAAATAGCATATATAGGGTTCCTACTTCTATAGTATCGCCATACTGGGAGAATTTTTAAGAAAAAGTAAACTATTTGTTGGGCACATTCAAATCTTCAACTTCGAGACTGACCGAATAAGCAGGACCTGCTAGGCGCATGATTGGGTGCACAAATTGCGGTCAAAGTGATGACTTGCTGTGCAGAAATGTTGCACCGCTGTTAGCCAATCATAGTGTAGTAGTTTAGCTTGGTTAAGTCCATTTGATCGCCAGACGTTTGACTCCCATCAGCACTGATTTAGGGGATCTATTAAATTTAAACTGAGGTTATTAAATATGAACAGAGGCTATTACATCAACATCCTATGCTATGATTAAGAGGTGTTTTATTCATCTGACACGGTACTAAATTCTTGCATCAGTTTGTATTGCTCGTTGGGCCTCAGCTTGCCCTTATTGACAATAATTCCATCAGTTTTGCAGTCTTTATGACAGCGTTTGACTTTTGTATTCATTCATCTTATAAGTTTATGCAAAACTCTTATTTCACAAGTTTCAACTCCCAGAACAACACTTCTCTCCGCCAAAATGATTTATTTTGGATGCCTGAACAGAACAGAACGTTGCAAGAGGAAACTCCAATTGTGGAAGCCCAAAATTGAAATAACTGCACATACATTGAGGCCAAGATGAAAGAACTCGCAGTTGTAGCGTATTACATCAGTAGTTTGGATCAGAATCTCCTCATTATAACGGTAACGCAGAACTCCGTGATCCTCTTAAGAGAACCACTCGGTAATGACGACCTAATTGCCTGCGCGGCGCTCCATCCCACTAATTCCCTTCCATGTTATTGCATCAAGAGGTACAATGGGGTCAAGAGAGCTTAGAAAACGTATGATTTACTCAACACTGGCCCCACAGATGTCCAATTATGATTTCAACAAGCAGATTCGGCTGAATAATTTCACACCCGTATCTCTCTTCAGCATTCAATTTCCTGTATGCCGCAGTTCTGAAAGTGAGACACTGTATGGGAGGGAGAGAGAGAGAGAGAGAGAGAGAGAGAGAGAGAGAGAGAGAGAGAGAGAGAGAGAGAGAGAGAGAGAG
>JAOPUI010000038.1:4797469-4807561 GCA_027123135.1 Urophycis floridana
TCTTACCACCTCTACAAAGATACAGCCCACTGACCACATGTCCACTGAGCACACACACTCAGACACACACACACACACACACACACACACACACACACACACACACACACACACACACACACGCACACAATTATACCTGTACAAAACTGTCCGTGTGCATGAGTGTGTATGCACACATAAATAGGTGCGTTTCTACAATACAAGCTTTTTCTGAAACCTGTGGGGTTCACTATTTACATGTCTTTGCTGTCCGACCACATACATGTTGGTTGTGCTTCAGTTGTTTCCTGTAGTCACTTCAGATCCGATTCATCATTCGGCCCCAAGTTTCTCCACACCGTCCCCATACTCCGCGCAGTAAACCCGCTCCACTTCTCTGGTTCATAGTTCACTCTGAATACTAAAGATACTGGTCTTACCTTCAGCGAAACCAATGCCTCTGATGAGCAACGCGCGTCAGTGTTAGTTATCCTTGACGAAAGCCCCAGTTCCTACGTGGATATCGCCCTCGCATCTTTCTCTCAGCTTCCAAAGTGCAGTAGTACAGACCGTCGCTCGGTCCATCCAGAGCCCGTTTCAGTCCTGACAACACGCAGTCCGTCAGACTCCTCCCACAGTCCACCAGACCCCTCCCCCGTCCGCCGGACTCCTCCCCCAAAGGTCGGGGTTGGTCTGCTCCACTAATGGTCAAGATGCTCCTGTTGAAAGGAACATACACAGTTTGATGACATGAAGTTATGAAAAGAGCATGTCGTCGTGGGTAATACAAACTGATATAAAGGCGAAATGTAAGTAAAACGTCACACAAAATGTGCCCATCGGCTACTGGGTGATTCCCATCTAACCGGGAATGCCTTGTAACAAGGCACTATAGTGGCACCATCTGGTGATTGCATATAAATGCTTTTCCCCGAAATGTCAATAACACCCTTCCTACTTCTATGTGAATATTGCCACTCATGTTGCATTGAATTACATTTACTAAAAACATTTAATTAATTTTACACAAAGTAGTCAGTCGTGTGTCTTTTTCATGGAACAAACATTTAATGAATCGCAATTAATATGTACCAGTGTATGTTATTTAAAATGTAAGCCGTAAAAAGGAAATCATATAATCAGTTTACACAAAAAGAAACCCCTCGTCCCGTTCGTCGGGTGACGTCAAACTTCCGCGACGCGTTTCCATGGAGCTGGAAGAAGCTGCGCATGCTAGTGGTGATTAGCATGGCCGTGTGAACGTCAACATGTCTGGCCAAATAAACATCCATACTCGTGAAACTCTGTTCTCCTTTGAGGTTTGGGTAGATTCCATCCGCCTCGAGAACCAACACGCCCAGGTGTCTGACGAACTGGCGCTTGCATTGCGACTACTGGATTTCCCGACGTTGATCATTTATCAGCCAGAGAAGAGTGGAGGTACTCCACCACGACCCGACGAACATCTCGCGGGCGGAGAAGAACCAGGAGAGCAAGCGGGCCCACCGTCACTTAAGAGCGAACACGCGTTTCGTAAAGGGAAATCTTGCTTGTTCAAAATGAGTATGGACACGCTACACGGTCAGCTCTCCAACACGCCCCTCTATGCCATGGTGCTGGACGTCAAGGGTGAGATCCCTAAGTTAGTGGGAACTTCTCTTATCTCACTCGCTCAACTGGTGGACAAAATACGAGTGGATGTGAACGCCTGTGGCATTTCTACTCCCTCGTCTCATGGACAAAAGGGCCATGTGGGCATTTTAAATCTAATGGGGGATACAATTGGGTTGATGTCTGTAAAGTATAAACTTTTGAGTCTAGGGACCAGTTTATTGCCTCATATTTTAGAAAGGAGGACACAGCATCACATCACACATGAACGAGAGCACATGGAGATGAAAGTGGAGCAGAACACTTGTTTTACACAGCCCTTACACTGTGGGCAGATCAAATCTTCAGATCTTCCTGGTGAAAACCTCTTCATATCAGGACTATCAAGCCAGATGTGTGATGTGAAGAGGGATGCAAGTGCTTGTGTTGCAACCCAAACAGAACCCTTGCCAACGTACAACGCTAATCAGCCGGCCCTGGTAGAACCCTGCTGTCCTTTTGAGGACTATCTGAATGTGTTCTGCCCCCCGCACATGTTTTACAATAGCTCAGGAGAGGACACACCGACCAGCCAGGGTGTGGATGAAGTGAAAAGTGTGCAGTCCTTCACCCCTGAAGCTACAGAACACTGCACACCTGAGAGAGCTTCAGTGATGGAGCACAATACCAACGGCCCCAAACAAGAGGACCCAAATGACTTCATGCCGAATTTCCCCAGTGACTCGTTGAGACAGTTGCCTTTATTGAACGCTCTTCTGGTTGAGCTGTCACAGTTGACGAGGCAAAGCGTTCAACAGCCCTTGTCTATTCATCCCAACCTTGCGTGGATTTACAGTTCAACCCACACTGAGCCTCTGGTCGGGGACAGCACAAACCCAACAGCGCCAACAAAACCGCTGAACACACCCAGACAGATGGCTGGTTTCCCGCTAGCCTGTTCCGCGACACAAACTGAGCGTGGATCCGCGAAAAATAACAACACGAAAAACAGCAACACGTCTGCGGGGAGAAAACTAAAATACGGAACCACAAAAACATTCCAGCTCAGGCTGAAGAAACTCCCGCCCGGACAGGTGAGACAGCGGCAGTGCATGGGAACACTGTCTCTATCACAGGCAAGTAAGAGCTCTCCAGACAATAAAAATCACACAGGCCTAATAAAACACGACAGAGGGAAAAAAGCAGTGAACCAGACGGCTAGTCTCAGTGAAAACGCAGAGACCGTGATTCATAGCGTTGCTGGTGACTCAGCCACAAGAGAAGCAGGCGGACTGCACATGAGGGAAGATCAATCAAACCACGCTCGGGGAACCTTTACAGCGGAGATCGCCGGCAAAGGTTCTCGGGAGCTTTCTTTGCGTTCTGAGGCCGACGTTGCAGACCGTGACCGAAGCTACCGTCATGGGGAATCAACGCACACACGGCTTCCCTCTGGTGGGAAGACAGCGGAGGAAATGGACCACGCAGGATGCGGCAGCCGTGTGTGCAGCCCCCACTCGTCCCCCCGGAGCGCCAGCAGCAGCAGCAGCAGCAGCAGCAGCAGCAGCAGCAGCAGAAGAGGCGGAGCAGCAGGCCGCGAGGAAGACCAGTACGCCGACGACTTCAACAGCCTGGACCCCAGTGAGGGGCGGTCCACAGACCCCCTGAGCAGCCCTGAGCCCGGCCCAGGCCTGGGCCCCTGGGAGGCGCCGTCCGAGTCCCCGGGGTCGTCCCGGGGGATGGAGGGCTCCCGTGGAAGGGCCCCGGTGGAGGGTGCCCGGCGGAGGGGACCAGCGCTCCCTGGCCCCGTGGCGGCCAGGGCTTCCCCGCAACGCTCTCTGAGGGGCACGCACGTCATACGCCCCCGCACCCAGATCTCGGCACTGAGCGTTTCCTCGGACGACGACGACAACGACGACGACGACGATGACAAAGACGGAGACCGGTCCGTTTATTCGTCCCTGGCGGCGGCGCGCTCCAGAAAACAGACGCGGAGGACGAGCGGAGCCGACAGGAGCTCCCTCTCCGAGAGCCTGCGGTCGTCCAGGGGCCGTCGGAGCGACTCGGCCCGGATCAGTGGCCCAGCCGGGGGGTTATCGGCTGACTCGGGCGCATCGTATGACTCATGTGAGGTGGAGGAACTGAGAGATGAGCTCGGTTCGCTTGATTTGAAAAGAAATTATCAACACATCTCTGAGCTGGTAGCCAACAAGCTTCCTGGATACACTCTTTAGTAGACTATCAGTTAGTACTGAATAATGTATTTTTCCATTTGATGGCGTCGGGTTAGAGTTTTTGTTAAAGGCTATATATAATGTATGTACAGTTATTCTGTAGAAAAATAAAGTACATATGAATTATTTAATTTGTATTACGCGCTCTTAATGGCCAAAAATGGTTGAAGTAGAACTAGTAGTATGTTTTGATATATTATTACCGTTACCGACGCCTATATATTAACCATCACTCACACGGCAGTTGGTCGGGTGACGTCACTTAAACGAGCGCTCCCCGAGTGCGCATGAGCAGAATGCTGTGTACGGAAGTGCAGCGCAGCATGGACGCAGAAACCGACCCCTGAAGCCTGCCGCGATGTTTAGACATGTGTTCTTGACAGGACCTCCAGGTACACGAACCTTTGTTATGAGCACAGCTTCATCATGTCACATCACTGGTTGTCACATTTTTAACATTTCGAACCACAATACTATAGTGCTATGAATTTGTAACTACCCGTGGTGATACAGCCAACTAGGTTGGAAGCCAGAAGGAGTGTTTTGAATGAATAATATCCTTTGGGGGGGCAAACAGGCGTGGGGAAGACCACCCTGGTACGACAGGCCAGCGAGGCCTTAGCGTCGTCTGGGGCCACCGTGGTGGGTTTCTACACCGAGGAGGTCCGAGATGGAGGCCGCCGGGTGGGCTTCGACGTCGTGACGACGACGGGAGAGAGGGGCCGCCTGTCCAGAATTAAGTAAGTAGAATTTATAGTCCAATCCTAAAACAACGGCAGGGTCGCCAGAACAGCCTCCCGGTCACTAAGCCTCCCCTCATCCCACAGAGACTTGGCCTCCGGTGTGTCTCAGGGGAGACGGGAGTACACGGTGGGCCAGTACGTGGTTGATGTACCGTCATTTGAAAACCTGTCTCTTCCACTCTTCAGAAGTGTAAGCCAGCACAAAGTATTTTTTTTTGATAGACAACATGAATAGGTAGTTAAATACCTCAGGACTTTCATTTGATCAAACCCTCAGAACGTTTTACGCGTTTCAGTATTGATGGTATAATGAAAGGGAATGCAGACATTCCAGAGTGACATCTCTAAGTGGGCCTGGTGCCTTCTGTCTGTCACTGGCTTCGATTATACCCCCTCAAACTGAACACTTAAATATATCACCATATCTAGCAGTTAGGTTGTTTCCTACACATATGATAATGCAGCTACACAGGTGTCTACATTATTGTTCAATGTACAAATTGCTGAGAAAGAAATTTCCCTCGGGATGAATAAAGTATTCATCTATCTAGAAAATGGCAAAATGAACAAACCTGGATGCTTTGCAGTAAATTCACCAAAAACCATAAAATCACCAAAATTATTACTGCATGGCCAAAGCACCAAATTACTATGTTTTGCAAATTGCCAATATGCATTTCCCTTCAAAATACTTTCCGAACTTTGTCTTCAAAAGTAAAGCACAATAAATGCACTATAGGTATAGAGGTTTGCAGCAAGAGTATGCGAGACACAAAGTATTTGTAGGCTTGTATTTTGGGAACACCTGCCACCCTTTTTAAAAGCTCCTCCGAGGGTCCAAACGCTGTGTTTACCCTGACAGCGAAGCTGCCTCACATGCACACTTCTCCTCCCAGATGGGCTCGCCGACCGAGGGGGACAGCAGGAAAGTGTTTGTGATTGACGAGATTGGAAGAATGGAGCTCTTCAGCCAGCCCTTCATCCGGGAGGTGAGACAGACCCTAGATAGACCCCGCTGCTCTATTCTGGGAACCATCCCCGTCTCCAGGGGCAAGCCACTCGCCCTGGTGGAAGAGGTGCGAGGCAGGAGTGACGTCCAAGTCTTTACTGTGAGAACCCTCCCCTACGCACCGCCCACACGTCGTTTAAAAAAGCACACGTATTTAGGCCACTGTCATGTATTTTTAATCTGCCGTCGTGGCTCTGCCCCCCCCCCTGACTATTGGCCAGGAGCCAACAACAACTGTGTACAAGCCAGTCTCTGGAGATCATCTCCTTTACTCACGTTGGCTCACGTTCAGGGAAGCTTGATTCGGGTCATATCACTGAAGGGGGGGGGGGGGGCGTGTCCCCAGCCTGGTTCAGGTCAGGTGGGACCCCAGCCTGGTTCGTCACGTCCTATAGTGGGGATTTACTCTCAAGTCATGCGTGACTGATTCGACAACAAAGGCTAGTTTTCACGCACTGAATGATGCTCGTCTGGTTTTGTACTGACGCTGCGCTTGTGTTTTGGCGGGAGAATGTGGTACATTTTGGAAGATAATTGACCCAATTCGTATTTTTAGCAATGTAGCAATGAGTCACGGATAACATAATTATAATATAGTTTCTTTAGTCTCAAAGTAAACAAATCCACTACAACACTGTGTATCATCTCTTAATAGAATTCACTAACCTTGAACATTACAAGATATTTTGGACCATTCTACAAATATTCTGCCCAGTATTCACTGTGTCTTACGCATGTCGTTCAATGTCAATTTCAGGTGTCTAAAGACAACAGAGATGTCCTTCTCCAGGACATTGTTTCAGCACTACAAAAGTGTCTAACGCACACCTCATGAAGAAGCAGCCCGCGGTGATTCTCTTGCATGGGGAACCTCTGCAGGTCTAAAGAACAGAGTTAATATTTGAACATTTCTCAAGCTGTTACGAATGTTGAGTAGTAGTGTGGAAGCTAGCAGATGGCAGAGAGTGGTTCTGCTATGGTTTATGCTTTGGCAATAGTTTTTATGCCATATTTTCATATTGGTTCACGATATTGTCCTGGTTTGTTCCCCTTTTTTTGAGAACCGAAATACATTTAAGACACCTGTTAGTTTCTGTTAGTTTCCATTTAGTCTGGAGTCTCAGTTCTCTTGCTGATCTAAGGACATGCTCATGCAGAGAGAATCATTTAATAATAAGGGTACAACAGTGACGTATCCTTTCCCTAAATACACACGCATGGATTATTTATTTGCCCTCATGAATACAGAATCAGCCGTCATGATACCCATGTTGTTTTGAGCATTGGTGAGATAGAAAGTCAGAAGTCCTGACTTTGAGTGATCATAACACCCGCTACCAACAGGTTTAAGTAATGCTAAATGTGATTATTTTCACTAGGTGTGTAATTACCAACCCCTTATAGATACATTTGTTTTCAGAGTTTCTCATGTTTAAGTGAAGAGAAATATATGATGGCTTATGTGTTCAATAAAAAAAATACACTTCAACTTGCAGTGAATTGTTTTTCGTCATAATAACATTGCCGTCTGAAAACTCAGTTGTCATTAAAAAAAAAAAAAAGATGCACGGCGTGTGGATTTTGTCATGTGACCAAAAAAAAGAGAAAAAGCTTGTTGATGTTTATGGGATTTGCTCTGCTAATGGAGGCCCACAAGCGTTCTCTGTAGAGCAGCGAGCTGGTGAAGCCAGACATGTTAAGCATGTGTTCCCTTACAACATCAACACGCCGCCATAAGTTGAAATGGTCAGATTAATCCGATTTGCCCCTGTTGCTCTTTTCAAATGCAGCCCTTGATTTAATTCATGTCAATGTAAATATTAGTATTAGGCTTTTTTTTTTTAATAGCTCAGCTAATTTTATACAGTATTTAAAATTAGGACTTAGAGGTTTTCAAGCTAAAAAGTGTTTTGGGTCATTCCAAAGTGAAAATCCAGAGAATCCTTGGTTGCCCTCGTTTCAGTTTCTTTCCGTGGCTCAAGCTATCTGTATAACTGTGGATACCTGTCAGGCTGGCCCAGCGCTGTGCAGCCAGCTGTGATGCGCGTCAGACTCTGCTGTGGACGCATCTGCTCTGGCAGCCTCTACAGCGCCTCTGGATGAAGCTCCCCTTAAAGCCACAGTCCAGCGCCTCAAAGTCAAAAGCTCTGGCACTGTACTCTGGGTGGGAAGTATAGGATGTACTCTTTATATTTAGCCCTGCACTCTTGGTAATCCATCAATTTGGCTCCATCGTTGACTAGATTATGATCACTGAGTGGACCGATGGCCGGACAATAGGGTTTATCTGGGGAGGTGAGAGTGGCCGGGAAGTTCTATCAAGGTCACTCCGCCTCACTCCTTGCTTGGGAATTTTAATTCCCGGTCACTCGTGAGGAAGGAGGCAGGTGGGTTGCGTAATGACCACAGGCCGTGCCGAGGCTGTGTGGTCAACCAGTTTCACACAGTCAGGCTGCCCGCTGTGTGTGTGTGTGTGTGTGTGTGTGTGTGTGTGTGAGTGTAACATCATTCTTAAGTAACAGTGCTGTGGGCACCATACCTTAAGTTACTCGCAATGCACTGATAAGCCGTCATAGTATGGACATGTGAACAATGACAAACATTCTCCACATATGCTTTTCTTTCCTTTGTATTCCCACCCTCTCTCTCTCCCCCCTCCTCTCTCCTCTCTCCTCTCTCTCTACATATCACTGAGTTGTTGTGGAAACTGATTTCCCCTGGGGGATCAATAAAGTACTCTAACGGCGGGATGATAAGCAGGAAATACAGCTATTTTCCTCACGGCAGTCTGCTGTTGCAAAGCAATCCCCAGACTCCCCGTGCCATCGTCTACCATCCGTCTTAAACGCTGCATTTCCATGGCACCGCTGGGACATCTACAGCGCCACCGCCTCCCATCAGCGCGTTTACCGGTGAAGACTGAGCAGTGGGCCCAACAAGCATCTCCGAAAGGCCTTGAGGAAAAGCGTTGAAAGAAGGCCGACTGATTTTGCCCATTAATATCCATATCGCGTGCTTAACATTTGCTCCATACCGGCGGGGCAGATGTCTGCGTCCTTTATCCGAAGCAAAAGGAGCTTATGCCGTCAGACCTGCCACAATGGGGATCTTGAGGGACAGTGGGGAGCTTAGCTTAGGGTTTTTTTTTTTGCATTGTCCTACGTGCTATCAAACCGGCGCAGCGTGACAGCTGTGGGACAGGACACATTGTGCCGCGTTGTCCAAAGGCCGGCCGAACAAATTATTAAATACAGATCAGATCCAAAACCGAGAAAGTGATTTGGAGCGCGCGCAGGCGTCAAACAAGCTAACAATCTGCTCTCTCGCTCCGCCACAGCATTGTGATTTGTGGACAAAAAGATGTTGAGCTAAATCTTCTTAGTCTCTATAATGTCAGATTAGTGCGAGCCGCACAGCTTAGCCCCTCTGCTCCATATTGTGGGGAGCATGGACACAAACTCTCCTCAATCCTCATGAAAATGGCTGAGGTCTCTTGGTTGCTGTGGTTACCGTGGTGTTTTGTCGTGGACTCAGCATCACCTGCCTGGAATGCGAAGGTCTGGGATGAAGGGGTATTGTTGAAAGGTAAAGAAGAAAAAGAAAAACGCCCACCGCAATTGAGCTATAATTCTCCCCCTTATGCCAATGGCTATAGCTAAACGACCACTAGAATCTGGCGGTCATGACAGGTGGGCAGTTAATGTCCCATCTGATCTCAGGGCTTTCAAGGGAAACCGAGCCATTCGATCTGTTCTTTCCTAACCACTATTCTACACCATCGCCCACCTCAGTCCTAAACCCATCCTTATCATGACATCACCCCCCACTACACACACACACACACACACACACACACACACACACCACCTCCAGGGCTGCCGGGTGCTGAAGCCAGTGTTGAGTTTCAAAGCCCTGCATAGTCACCCCCCCCCCACCTCATCCTACCCACTCCCACACACAACCTTTTAAGCCTTGGGATCAAAGCTCATGAAATGGCCCCAGAGTCGAAAACAAGCCGGCCGGTAGCCTGTAGGGTGTTGTTCATGAATAGTGAATCAGCGGTGACAAGGAGTCCAGCCCGGTCTGTTTGGGTCCGTGTCCTCGCATCCTGATACTAAGGAGGTGATGCTCACTGAGCCGCGGTCCCCTTCATCGCTTCCTTCCCCCTCAAAACACGTCTGGGAGGAAGAGAGGCGCATCCTGACGTGGTCCTACCAGCTCCGCCTGGGGGTCTCAAGCTGCTCCTGTTACTCTGCTGCCCCTTCCTGCTTTGTGTGGTCGTCCACATCCGCACCCAGCAGGCCACCGCAGGACAAACTCACCTTCAAGGTGACTTGTTTGGCGTGTGCGTGCGTGTGCGTGTGTGTGCGTGTGTGTGTGTGTGTGTGTGTATGAGTGTGTGTGTATGTGTGTTTGTGTGGAGGGGGCAGGAGTGTTGAATATTTTAACAACCTATTGTATGAGCTGAGAGAGAGAGAGAGAGAGAGAGAGAGAGAGAGAGAGAGAGAGAGAGAGAGAGAGAGAGAGAGAGAGAGAG
>JAOPUI010000038.1:4896196-4909217 GCA_027123135.1 Urophycis floridana
TATTCAATATTATGGCCAGCTGCCAGAAGAGGACATTGATTCCCAGGTAAATATTTACTTTGGATTGGTTTAACATCACAATGTTGTGTTAAGTAATGCTTTGGATTCAAAGTGATATTTGTTTGTGTTTATATAGCTGAAATAAGGTGGATGAGGTTTGGGGGGTATTTTTAATATGGATAGTCTTTATGATTAACATTTTTATTGTTGGCTTTAGGGCTGAATTGGTTAGATACCTGTAGTACACTGGGTTTGTTTAACTGTTCATTTTCTTTCACTGAGGTGCCAGTGAGGAATTCTTTATGCTTAGACCCTGGAGGTGATGAACATAATAATACATCATAAAGGCTCAAGTGAGCTTGTGCTGTTTGCTCATGGCTGACACAAATGAACCCTATCCCTAAAGCTCCTATTTTAGAGAGAGACTCGTAGCTCACCTTTTTTTCAACAGCAAATGAGGTGATCAAGTGTGTTTCCACAGCAAATTTAAAAACGACTCACGTGGACCAAAGTGCTTCACAGCTCAGAGCAGGGAAGCCAAATCAAAATAGGACCAAAACAAACAAAAGACCCACATTACACACAGTGCAGGTACACAAACCAAACACCAAACCTAGAGGTGGAATAAGATGTGAAGAGGTCCCTGACAAAAGAGGAGGAGGGGGAGAGCGACAGAGGGAGAATTTCTTAACCATTCCACTATACCTGATTTAGCTATTGTATTTTCTCTGATGACCCAAGCTAACATTATGTATGAGACCATTGTTAAGGGACACTTTAAGGACTACTTGAGTCCTTGACGATATTCAACCAGTTTTGTATCATAACAATGTGGGTAGTATATGCAAATGAACAATGTTTAACTTTCCTCCTTTCAAGGGTTCACTTATTCTTACTCCTCAATGTCACAAAGATGTCAGGTATTTTAAAATTGTCCTACACTGAGTGTCCTTCGTGTTCACGGTTTTTCAGCTGATAGAAGAGACTGGAGGGCTCTGGACCTCCTTTTAAGAGTCTCTAGCTCTGAGGGTGAACCCTAACATTAGCCTCAGGGACAACAAATGAGCATTGGTTTTACTCAACTCTTACCTGCTTAATGTTTAATTAATGTATTTCTTTTTTTAATAAAAATATGCCTGTAAATATCTTCAAATGTCATTAATATAATTGTTTTTTTGGCTCCCAATGAGTGTTATTGTATTTTTTGAAATGAAATTGAATTCTAGTACGTCTGAAATGAACAATATGCCTCAATGGTTACAGTTATGCAATAGTTAATCTGTCTTGTGCATTTATTTTGTTTCTTCATTGTGGCTGATGGTGGCATGTGCAAAGGAAAGGACTATGTCAGGTATAATGCTTGATCCCCTCCAAAAACCTGCTGCATTCGCACTATTTGAATATTATCTTGCATATCAACTTATCAGCAATAAACTTCGAATACAATTCACAGAAGAAGATTAAGCCTTCCCTGGTATTTTTCAGGCTGTTTCACAGATGAATATGTAGGGTGTATTACAAAATATGTGGGCTGAGTCTCATAGATTTCCTTTCTCTTTTATTAAGAAGGATCCTTGTGGTCAGGAAACAATATGTTGTTTTTTTTACCCATGTGTTATTGCTATTTGGCTATAAGTTGGAAGTCTATGAAGTCGATAGTTCAAAGAGGAATTTGCCTACCGAGTGCCGTGAGGTTGGCCCCCAACACATGATGCAATTTGCCCTAGTTCACTGGGTCTCTCTACCCTACTCCCAATTGCTGCTGCCGGCCTGATTTTGTTTTCTCCGGCGAGCCAATTCCCTTGTTTTTCTGAGGGCGGCGTGGCCCATTTGCAATGTTAGAATGTTGTATGTTTTATTAATGACCAAATACGCCGAGGGCCATTCAAACAGAACCTCTTACCAAGTTGTACCCACCATCCAGAAGTCTACCTGAAACTGGAAAATGACATTATCAGCCTTTACATGGTACACACTGGAGTTTAGTTGGCAGCATTATCTTGAAAACATTTGATATGAACTCAAATGTTTTGCAGGGCTTGTCATGTTATGACCTCTCACTCGAGACTTGCAATGCTGTGAGTAAGACCACTGTAAAATGCCTCAAAAAAGATTTGAACTGATACTTAATTAATTATGCATGACAAGTGTTTCTCTGAGGTGCTCTTTCCTGTCCGTTGGCCAGAGACCATTATCTGCTGTAGTTTAGTTTTAGTGCACCATTGAAATGTATGAGTCAACCACATGCACTTGGTATTAACAAATGTACTGTGTTTTATATTTTACAAATATAAAACACAATATCAAAATCAAGGACTTTCTTTGGTGAGATATTCTAAAAATGACTATGACAAAACAGCCTGAATTCCTAAAACTGTGATAGGGTGCAATACAATAATTCATCATTGTTTTTAAGAGTGCTTTAATGTTACAAAGTGTTGCCAACGAGGCTGTTTGAATTGAAAGCCCCTCTGCAGACTGTTCCAAGCGAGCAGACATCTCCTCTAAAAATGCTTTATTCTGTCTCATTTCAAGCATTTCGGACAGACAATGTTTTTTGTGTTCTCGTATCGTAAATGCACTCAGTGCAATAAGCCCAAAATGTAAGACTATAACTATAATAGCTTTATGAATACAAACAGACCCATGGGAGGACTAAATACATACTTTTGCCAGATGTGACTAGCAGTGAAGAGGGTGAACATTTAGACAAGAGGAGCAACAGTTTCCCAATGCCAGGTAGTTAAAATGGAAACATGCATGATCACAAAACCCATTTTGCCTTTTGCGTCATTTTTGTGTATCCATTATCTCAACATCTCTGCCATGCATTGGAAACTCTGCGAGCATCAATGCAAACATTGCCACAAAGAAATTACATTGAAAACAAAAACATAAACCTTATTATCTCTAAAAATGATCATATTACCAGGACATATTCTGTGTATGAAAACACTACGAGCATCTTACTCTGACTCTGGCTGCTGCAGTCATCTTAAACAGAACCAACAGAAGACCATGTGCACTGAGACAGAACAGACCATCACCAGTGGTTTGACCTCACACTCATGTCTTACATTTTCTACTTAATAATTGAAGGGGAATCATTGTTTGTGAAGAAATCCATGCTCTGCTGAGAGCCAAAATGAAAAGTTAAAAATTGGTTAGTAGTGGGAGTGGAGCAGAGTGATTAGGACCATGACTGCATAGAGCATGTCCCTCGCTCTAATCACATCTCGTTACAAGATGATCAGCTCCAATTAGGCAGTACTTTTTCCCATTAAGGGTTTTGGAGGCAAATTAACTTTACATGCAGTAAGACACCGCGGGAGTTGTACTGACCATTTAGATTGTCAGTCTGATTATTAAGATGAGTTTCTCGTTGACAGGGTTATTTTAGTGGTTACAGGGTGTTGGCTTTCAGTCAAAAGGTGCTGGGTTCATTCCCCCATGTCCGTAGCACTCTTGAGCAAAACTGCGTAACCTTTACCTGCCCCTTACTGATCTGTACCTGACATCACTGTCCCTGGGATGGCACGATCAGTGACGTGTTTGTCACTGATTGTGACAAACATGTAAGCTAAAAAAGAGCTAAGTAGATTGACTGAAAGCAATATAATTCAATTAAGCATTTATCCAAACAGGGGACAAAGATTTTGAGAGGCTTTGGAACTACTCGGCATGTATATAAATAATGTAACGGTAATGGAAAAATGAGAATTGGAGGAACAGGAGTTCAAAATGATGCCATCACATATTTGTAAAGCACAGAATAAACAACCTTTTAGGTCACAGATTCTTTATATTCATGTATACTATGTATGCCGTTTCAAATACTCAGTGGAGCAAAAAATACCGGAGACACCCAGAAAAATTGCATTATGCATGCTGTGTTTTGGTTGTTGTGTTTTTCGTTGTCTTTGTAGATAGTGTGGTCCATCACAATTATTACCCTTATTTCTAAGAGCTCTCTCTGTCTCTCTCTCTCTCTCTCTCCATTCTATCTCTCTCTATCTTTCTCTCTCTTCCCATTCCATCTCTCCCTTCGCATTCTATCGCTCTCTCTCTCTCTCCATTCTATCTCACTTTATTTACATCCTGCTCTGCCTGCTCCATACTGTGTTAAAACAGCTTCATTCTATAGACCTCAGAAGCCAAACACAATTGATTGTGTGACTCTTGTCCTCTTTCAGCCACGGCTCTCCAACAACTTAGGGCCCTTAATTGAATCAGAAAGGCAGTGTGATTTTTTTACACAGTGAAATGCCAAGCCAGGATATGCAGGTGCTTATGGTGGGTGCCATGGCCCCCGTGCATTGACCAGGATAATAAATAACAGGTTTTTCACAACAACAACAAAAATGCGTTGGTGTTCCTGTGAATATTTTCTATTAGTTGCGGCACTCATGCAATTTCAACTCTGACCTTCAAGCCATATCACGCTCCCATTTTCAATCATTACAGGGATAGATTTCAAATACTAGGACCTATACACTGGAGAAAGAAATAGTTGTGATTTACCCACCTATATCTATAGATATTCATACTGTATGTCTGGATCTGATGGTGACAAACAGATTTGTTTTGTTGTAGGACAGCTTCATTCCAGAACAAGGAAAATGTAATGTTAACTGGTTTTCCAGCTATTGATTTCAGTTGAGACCCAATAAGAGAATGGACATAAAGGGCTGCTATTCATTTGGATAATGGAACGTACACGTGTGTGTGTGTGTGTGTGTGGAGCTGTCTTGCACGCATGTGTGTGTGTGTGTGTGTGTGTGTGGTAGGACTCGGCCCCTTGAGGTTTGACAGACACACTGAATACGACCAGCTAGAAGAGAGCATTGTCCATAACAGCTGATACATGAATGGATGCCCTGTGGACCATTCAAAGTAATTGCTTGGCATTTACATTTGCTAAACATGCAGATAATAAAGGGAGAGATGGACATGTTATTTATATCTATGCCATTTATGCAAAATTCATTACGGGGTACTTTTTTAAGAGAACTATATTATGTGAGATTAAAAATTACTTTCTCATGTTATTCACTTGTTAATCAACGTACGCCAACGGAATAGATTCAGTTTGACCTGTTAGTTATTTTACATCCACGTCTTTACACTGTAACTTAAGTTCCATAGCATAACTTGATGGCAAGATTGACATTTCATAACCATAATGACTACATTTTTCACGATTCAATCAACTCCCGTAGGATCTACATCCATTCCTCCCACGTTCGCCCTCGCAATCTTTTATCGGTTTTCCACACTCACTCACTCAGCTGTTCACTCACTCTCTCACTCACTCACTCGCCCCCTCCTCCCTCATTCATTCATTCCTCCATTGGCTCGCTCACTCGCACTCAGAAAACGGCTAGTGGCCCCTGGGCATTCTCAAGGATAGGGGCTGACACGGCCGCTGTGCGCGCAGTAAATTGACTTTGAGCGATCGGGGGCCGTCCTAACTCAGCTGGCTTCCCAAACAGACAGCATCGTGTCATACATCCCAGCAGGCCGCAGTCACCTGGCAACGCGCTGATTGATGACAGCGGGACCCAGATTCTTCGGCCAGGGGGAGATTTATCCATCATTGGAATTTGGATTTGATAAGATGCTTTATCGGAGAAAGCGGCATTACAATAGCCGAGGGATACAGCTGGGTGGGCAGCCGCGGGAAAATGCCCAAATGGGAGAAAATGAGAAATCCATAAAGAGACAGGGGATTACCGAGAATAATATTGATGAATATCCTCTGGCCGAGCAAGAATAACAGGCTGTGCCTGATGTCCACCTACTGCGCCACTCGCTCTCAGAAAGAGATGGCTTTCAGAGCCATTTTGGTTGGAGCGTATGTGTTTATTCTCTGAATTATACTCAGACTTTATTGCATGTGGATGATGCTCAGAGTGCAGAATGTGCTGCAGCTTCTCTGCCAGCCCGGTTGTTTGCTGTGGCGGGTGACAACCTAAATGGCAGATATAAAACCTGACACAACTAATCTGTCAAACATGCCAGGCTGTCTACAGCAAAAAAAAAAAAACAACAACTCTATTTTTAAAGCATAGTTCATTGTAGCGTGGTATGTCACAGTGCACATTATAGCTGTGGCTGTGGCCTTGTGTGTGTGTGTGCAGTGTAATGTGTGTTGCCTGGAATGTTGCATATCTTCTGAATCTTCAGGATCAGTTCTGACAGTGTTTCACCCTGTAGGTAAGGGTTTTTTTGTTAGTAACCAAACAAACAGTTGATTGCTGTTCGAACCGCCATTGTTTCATGAACTTCTGAGAACAAACCAGCCAGAAAAATGGTGACCATGATTGAGAATGGCCCAGGAAAAGTATATGTTCTACACGAACATATTCAGAACTAGGTTAGAGAAGCCTAAAAATGCAAGTGGAAAAATCAAGTGTCCTGATTGTCCTAATGGTAGGAACTAGGACAACTGACAGTGGGGCAACTGTAATAGCCGGCTGATTTGTTTTTTGGAGTGTCTGTACAGGAGGGGAGAAAGGCTCTCGCACGGCCCATTAAAATGCACCGCTCATCCCTTTTGATTACTCAAAGCATCAATTAAACCATGATCCTCGCCCTCATCTTCATTAAAAACCCAATGACCACATTGTGGGAATGTGAGTACCCAAACTCCGCACGGATTCGCCACCGAAAGAATGAGCGCGGACGCATTTGAATTAATTATTCAACCATTTGGTCAATTAGCACAAAACTTTATCCAAAGCAAAGCACCATGAGTTCACACGCATATGATGGAGCGGTTGGGCGTCTTGCTCAAGGACACCTACCGCTAGGCAGCCGACACTGGCGACTGGACGCAGAACCCAGGGCTGGGTAGTGGAACACCCCATCAGCCGGTCACCACACACTACAGCATGCCCTCACATTTAAATTGAGCCGTCATACTTTGAAGGAGGTACCTTTCAATTTGCTTTGTCATCTGGTTAAGATGGCAGTGTGCTGACCGCCACCTGACTGTTTCAGCTCAGCTCATGCCGCGGCGTTTATCGGCAGCGGTTACATCAGAGCCTGTTGCTCAGGCGCGCCAGAATAGTTGAGGATGAGAGTTACTATTTGCGTCCCCAGACGTCAAAGAGCTCAACGAAGCAATCACTGTCGCTCTGCAGCGCCGCTGTCAGCAGAACGTAGCGCCTCTCTGCCGTGCGTAGTGTGATGCCCAGCACTACCTCGGCAAACACGCCAAACCTTATCGCCTTATCGGCCGCATTACCACCGGAACGTTGGTTACTCGGCTTGTTTCTCAGACATGGGCGGTGCCTTGTTGTTTGCTGAATTGATTAACATTTCAGATGCCCCATTTTATTTTATTTTTAAACCCTGATGAGTTCAGACTTTCAAAAAGCTTGAAAGGACACTTGAGAGGGTCAGATTGTTTGGGGCATGTGTTGATATGCTTGCACTGGATTAAATCCTCAAATAGAACCATCACTTTTGTTCAAAATATGAAAAAATATTGCTGTTGGAAGAATATTGCCCATCCAGCACCAATCAACCGATGGGCCTCTCCAAATCAACCGTAGAGGGAACTTCTCAATGGGGGCCTTGGTAATGTGGGTTGAAGTGAAGTGAAAGTGAAATGGTGCTACCATTTAGTTAACCCAGTAGTTAACACGCCGGATGGGTTTTTATTTTATTATATATTTTATTAAGCATCACTTCTAAACATTTTTGACAAGAAGTGATGGCCGTGGTGATGAAGTTACATATTGCAAGTTGAAGGTTTTGTAATAGGCTAGTGTGCTTCGATGGGCTTTGAATGGCACATCCAACCATTAACACCTCCTTTAGTGAAGACGATGGAGGAGGAGGGAACTAAGGCCAGGTGTGAAAAGCATCCAGCAGCACGGAGAGGGTTTCATTTCAAATAGCCAGCTTTTGCTAACGCTGGGCTTTTTTTTTTTTCAATGGGAACTTGCTTAATGAGTCACATCTATCAAAAAGGTTGTACAGGGAAATTGTTGTGGGTTTGAATAGAATATTTTAAATGGTGCATACATTTTTTAAGCAACTGAAGGGTGACAGTCTTTGATTAATTTTTCTATATCACAGCGGGCCGCATCTAAAAGAGGACTCTGCGCTGTCAGAGTTCAGGGTTCTTCCTCAGTCTGAACGCATTCTGCTGCTCCATCCTCCGCCCGATAACTCTCTTCAACCTTATTTTGGCTCCGCATTTCCCACTCCTCCGCCTCTCAGTCACATTTCTCAAGAATGAATCCATTATTATTCTCTCATCATGTTTCATGCCTCCCAATGTCAAGTCGTCACATTGAAACACGTCGACTTCAGTCTCCTTGTCAGGGGTGCTTAACAATAGAGGCGTAGCTGTGTTTCCATCCACCGCTTCTTAGCAAGGTTCAAATCATGATGGGGATCACTCAGAATGAATTCATTCCGAGGTTGAGATTTAATTAGTTACGTCTGCAATCGGTACCGTTTCTGAATGATTGCAGATATCAACAGACTTGTTGTCGATGAGCACCCCGTTCCAACCAGGCTCAAACAAACCCACTTTAACTTTCTGTTCGTTACAACCCAAGCACATTTACATTTTTTGTTCATTGTGCAGCATTGATGAAGGAATCCAAAGTGGAATGCTCAGTCAGGCGTTGCCCGTCAGCTTGTGATGCACAGAACTTGTGAGAGTTCTATCGTTGTTAGTTGTTGGCCCATTGCATATGTTTCCATGCCCAGCACAAAGTAACTACAAGGGCAAATTAATAAGACATATTTTCACATTCTTCTGAAAACTAAATTCAGTACTATTTCAGTATTCTCAGACAAATATTCTCAGTGGTTCTTGTGGTCCAATCTTTGGTGCGTCTTTAGCCTTAACTATATATTTTATGACACTGTGATTGTCATAAAATTGTAGACTGAAGGTTAAAAGGAGAGCCAAGTTTTGCGAGGAGTAAAGTGGAAATTCAGTTTTATTTGTGAGATGAGAAATAGTTGTGTCGCAACTCTCCACCATATTTGGTGCAAGTCGGGGAAAAAGATCTGATTTGCTTCAGTTTTCTGAAAGACGTGTGTGTAATGATGATCTAGCTGTCCAGCCCTCGCTGTAATACAGACATAGGATAGAACTGCAGCTGACATAGTGAAGATGCAGACAGCCTTGAAGGAGACTTGCAGTCTTTGAGCTTTATCTAACTCGCCGTCCAGATAATTTTGTGTTATCTGACCATGTTTTGCAGATGTTTTGTACTCCCACAATTCAGGCACTATCTGATTCGGTTTTGTTGCACAGAGCGCAAGTAAATAAATCTGGGGAGAAAAAACAGCCCAACAGCACTGTCTTTCAGGAAACAATCACACGGATACTCCACTGAAGTATTGTATTTTTTTAGATGAAATGACCCATCAAAGCCAAACACAATCAAAACAGAATAGATTGAATTTGGACCACACTTTAACTTGACCCCCAGGTACCTGGCAAGGAACCAACATGGAAACATTCCCACGAGAGGCTATTGATGATTCGGCTTGAAGTCCTCCTCTCCACCGTGGCATCAGTTATTTACATGACCTCCAACCGCTTAAGTCACCAAAGTGCCAAAGAGGCGAGTAAGTGAAGAACCAACGTGTCCTTCATCTCCTCTGTGCAACAGTGCAGTTTTATTTTCTGCTTGTTTTTTTTTTTTTAACGTCTTGGCTGTGGGGCAATGCGCACCTTAAACCTTCTCCCCTGAACCTGCTCACTTCTAACAGCAGTTATGGAGGCTTAGTAGTCCCCTCCATCACCGCAGCCTCTCTTGCCCTTCCAGTCCCGCTTGGTGGCTGCAGACGGCTCCCCAGGGAGCTCAGCCCCAGCAAAGACATCCGGCCGGGAGGAGGATTCCCAGCGCACATGCCCTTTCATGTCAGGGAGAGCCGGCGCTGGATTGGCAGGAGGCGCCGGCTGGGAGGGTTCTGGTGCAACGAGACGGAGAGTCGGCTCAAAAGCCAGCCAAGCTAAATCTCCATCCTGCTTTGTATGCATGCCTGCACTCTCTGAAGTGGCGTGGTGCAGAGGGTGGTGGTGGTGGTGGTGGTGGTGGGTGTGCATTTGGGGGAGGGGGTTTGCTTGTCACAGAGCCTTGGGAAAATTATTCAGAATTAGTCCCAACGTGTTTGATGCATACTTCGGTTTAACAGCGCATCTAGATGACGTCGGTGTCTCACCATGATGAATGCACACATTGATGTGTTTGATTTGATTGGATCGAGGGTGAATGTTACTTTTGGAGGAGTAACAACATGCTTGAATTTGTAATGGCATAAGCTGATGTCTTCTGTTCTCGAGTGTTGCACTGCTAGGTGTATGTTTTATGCATGAGACGATCTGTAAGGGCACTTATGAAAATGGTCTTAATAAACTGCAAATGTTTGCAAAATACAAGATAATGCAAAGTCAAAAGATCACGTTTTACATCTAGACCTTTCGGTGACAGGAATGGCATTTCTGTTTCTGAATAGGCTGAACACACTGCATAGAAGGCAGTTCTCAACCTAAGTAAATAATGCATATTTTCTGAGATATATTCCTGTTATGTGGGCCATTTAACCAATTGCTATGTCAACATTGAGGCTCGGCCTCAGCAGTCATTCCTAGTCATGAGCCAGTCCAGGAGAAACACATCTACGAGAAGAATCCCATTCTCCAGGAGAAACTCATCTACCAGGAGAAGCACATCGACCAGGAGAAACAAATCCACCAGGAGAAGCACATCGACCAGGAGAAGCACATCTACCAGGAGAAGCACATCTACCAGGAGAAGCACATCTACCAGGAGAAGCACATCTACCAGGAGAAACACATCTACCAGAAGAAGCACATCTACCAGGAGAAACACATCGACCAGGAGAAACACATCTACCAGAAGAAGCACATCGACCAGGAGAAACAAATCCACCAGGAGAAGCACATCGACCAGGAGAAGCACATCTACCAGGAGAAACACATCTACCAGGAGAAACACATCTACCAGGAGAAGCACATCTACCAGGAGAAACACATCTACCAGGAGAAGCACATCGACCAGGAGAAACACTTCGACCAGGAGAAACACATCTTCCAGGAGAAACACATCGACCAGGAGAAGCACATCTACCAGGAGAATCACATCTACCAGGAGAAACTCATCTACCAGGAGAAGCACTTCTACCAGGAGAAACACATCTACCAGAAGAAGCACATCTACCAGAAGAAGCACATCTTCCAGGAGAAACACATCGACCAGGAGAAGCACATCTATCAAGAGAAGCACATCTACCAGGAGAAGCACATCTACCAGGAGAAACTCATCGACCAGGAAAAACACATCGACCAGGAGAAACACATCTACGAGAAGAATCCCATCCTCCAGGAGAAACTCATCTACCAGGAGAAACACATCGACCAGGAGAAACACATCTACCAGAAGAAGCACATCAACCAGGCCTTCCTTCCCGTTTGAAGGCCCCGGGTCAAGAGGGGGTTTCCACAATCACTATGAAAGCCGGCTTGAGGTTCAATCAGTGATCTTCCTCCATTATTCATGGGTCAATAACATTGTTTGATGAAAAGACATTCGGTATGACCCAAAAAATAACAGAATTCCATCCGGCGTTCTCCAGCTGGCTGGACAAGGTGTAATGATTGACCGGTTGGGGAGAATGCCCTTGAGTGAGAGAGGGAGCGCTCTGTATTCGAGTTAGAGAGTAATGGGATGGTTGGGATTCACTACCATTAGTTATTTGTATTTACCTGTGGGGATAATTTAATCGAGGGTGTTGTTGTGCTCAAAAGTAATTTAGGCACACAATTCTCATAACCGCGCCGTATTTTTTCGACCATCCATCTTCCTGAGCTATTTATTCTGCGCGTCTGTCGTCGCGAGTCTCAGCCGCGCAGCCTGAATAGGTTGACCGAGTAGTCCATCACAAGGTCACGCACGCACGCACGCACGCACACACACACGTACGCGCACACACACACACACACACACACACACATACACACACACGCGCGCGCATGCACGCGACAATTGAAATTCCACAATTAGCTTAACCAGCATGTCTCTTTAGGGACACCGCAGGAAGCCGGAGCGCCCCGGTACAATGGGAAGGAGGGACACTGAAGCGGGCATGTGGCTAGGCTGCAGCGGTGCGGGACGCCGCGGTACCACGGCCGGATCTGGCTGTGTGTCAGGTTTATTCACTCCACTGTCATCCGCGCATTTATTTATGAAAGCTAATAAAAATATGAAAGGTCATTCCCTTAGCCTGTGGGCAAACATTGTTAATCAATAGAACATGATAAGACGAGATAAGATGTCAGATAAAAGTAGAATATAATAGAAATTTGACGGTAATGAATCATACCTTCTGTATTTCTAAATGCCCTGAGATAACGTGGTATTACTTAAGGCAAATACACACACAAAGCAACAGACAACTTTGTTAGGGGGTGGATTCTCATGGTTAGTGTCTTGTATTGGATGGATTAAAATGACATCCGCCAATAATCCGATTTAGGCGCCAGGGGGATAAGACACCCTATGGTTTCTATAACACGATATCCCTCCCTCCAGAAAACTCTCACAGCAGTAATGGACGCTGGAGCACAATGTCGGGGGAAAAAAAGCCACCAGGGCACAGCAGTCTCCTCCAGTGACCTTACCTTGTCAGGCTTGCCCTGGTCCCCGGCCTGCTCACACAGCAGGTCCACCACCTGCAGCTTCCCCAGAGCCCAGCCCTTCTCCTTCAGCTCCTTGCCCTCACTGGCGGCGACGTCGCCGGCGTCGTCGTCGTCGTCGTCGACGACGCCGTCGTCTCCATCCCCGCGGCCCGCGAGCCCTGCGGCGCGGGGGAGCCGGCCCTCCGCCGCCGCAGCCAGGCCGGTGCGGTGGCTGGACAGGATGCGGTAGCGCTCCTCGCGGCGCGCGCTCCACTTGGCGCTGCGCAGGTCTCCCGTGATGCGCTGAGAGCTGGCGGAGGAGGGCCGCAGGGCGTGGGCCACGCG
>JAOPUI010000038.1:5007304-5021901 GCA_027123135.1 Urophycis floridana
CTCTGAGTAACCAGGGTAACTTGGGAGTTCTGCCCATGCGTTTGTCTGGTTTGTGCTTAGAAGATACGTCGGCTAACCATTAGTGTCGCTCGCCAAACCTGTCCTGGTTGGGAGTCATGGTTTGAGGCTGGAGAAGATGTGCTGTGCCAAAACCCACCCGCTTTAGAGATATTCACTACACATTACACAGCCTGGTTTAGAGAAGTTTACTATAAATTACATGGTCTGGTTTAGAGAAGTTCACTATACATCACACGGCCTGGTTTAGAGATGTTCACTATACATCACAGCCTCGTTTTGAGATGTTCACTACACATTACATGGCCTGGTTTAGAGAAGTTCACGATACATCACACGGCCTGGTTTAGAGATGTTCACAATACATTGCATGGCCTGGTTAAGAGATGTTCACTATACATTACATGGCCTGGTTTAGAGAAGTTCACTATACATTACATGGCCTGGTTTAGAGATGTTCACTATACATCAAACGGCCTGGTTTAGAGATGTTCACTATACATCACACGTCCTGGTTTAGAGATGTTCACTATACATCACACGTCCTGGTTTAGAGATGTTCACTATACATCACGGCCTGGTTTAGAGATGTTATCTATACATTACACTGCCTGGTTTAGAGATGTTCACCATACATTACACGGCCTGGTTTAGAGATGTTCACTACACATCACACGGCCTGGTTTAGAGATGTTTACGATGTTACACAGCCTGGATTGGAGATGTTCACTATACATCACACAGCCTGAATTGGAGATGTTCACTATACATCACACAACCAGGTTTAGAGATGTTCACTATCCATTACACGGCCTGCTTTAGAGATGTTCACTACACATTACACAGCCTGCTTTAGAGATGTTCACTACACATTACACAGCCTGCTTTAGAGATGTTAACTACACATTACACAGCCTGGTTTTGTCCCCACCCCCTGGGTGTCCAAAATATTCTTTCTTTCAGCTAAGTGGCTCATATTGGTCCAAAATTAAAATGCGACATCGTACATCTATGTGTGTGCAAATGCTAAACGAGAACATCAAAATATAATAATCCCTATGTGGCTTGATATGGAAATAGTGCAAAAAATGTTAAATGTTATGTCGTTAAGACAAGTTACCCACTCAGTGTTGAATATGCCTATATAAAGAAATGTTTTGTTTTTGACTTTATGAAAGTCTGACTTTACAGGTGTGTTGGCAGCCGATGATGGGATGGACAGAGGGTTTCAGTCACTGCCTGTATGTCTGTGTAGGTGTGCTAAATATTTTATGGTACTCCCTGAAGTGTGTTACTTATGTGAACTATTTGCAATAGGAAACCTTTGAGAGATAGCAAAAAAGGGCCTTCTGGTGATGAATTACCTGTTGTTGCTTTTTATATAAATTGAAGACTTTTGAGCTTTGATAAGCAGGCTTTTATAGTATTGTATATAAACTATACAAGATGTACTATTGTGAATTGCAAATTTCCCCTCCTACTAAATTTAAAGCACAAATAATCTTTATTTCTAATCTTCTGGATGCCAAATGTATTTCAATAATCCATGATTATTTTTTTGTTTGATTTCTAAAATGCAAACACTAGTCCAATATGTTATTTCTTGTAAATTTCTCTCCCACTGTGTAATGCACTTTCTTGTGGTTGAATCCACCGTTCAGCTCCATTCAGAACACAAAGGGTTGGAATCCGTCTTGAGTTATAAACCACTACCTATAGTCATCAGGAGGCTCCTCTTTATTCGGGTGTGCCATGGGCCCTCCATAGTGGGGCTTCAGTGTACATCATGGGATTAAGCGGCCTCCACGCTTTGACGAGTAGTTTGTTTGTTTGCGCTTTTATTGTCTTTGCTACTTGATGTAACAACAAAAAAAAAAAACTCTTATTCAACATGTACCGCCACGTGTCTACCTGTGACTGTACACTCGAGCTGTTCCAGTACTCTATTTTAATAAGTATTTGCTAAAATTCTCAAGAGATGACCTGGCCAGTGTCCATTCGGAAGTCCTGTGCTGTGACGCGCTAGCCGGGGCCAGAGAAGGCTGTAAAGAGATAGCCCTTTAAAAACTCCATAAAAGAGCATACAGGTGTATTTCAATGTATTTGACCTCAGTTCCATTTTACCCTAGATTTAAAAAGGTAGCATGGGGGTGTTTTACAAGAATGGATCAGTGAGCTGGCTTCTCGGCTTCGACAGCCACCTTTTCACCAAACTTAAAGCACTGCAGTGAGCAAACCTTGGAACATGACGTCTGCTTCATCTTTCTTAAGTGGTCACACACTTCATCGCCTGCCAAGAGCCACCTCATTGATCCTATGCCTTGAAATGCCACCCAAGTGTCTTTGCACAAACCCTATTTTAAATGACATGACAGTATTTTTAAATTTACCACTAAGAAAATATGGGTTACTCTTTGCATGTTTTACTATAGTTGTAAATACGTTTTGGATTTTTTTATATGGTTTTGTTTCTTTCCATGCTGTCACAAGCATTTGTGTTAAAATAAAATTTTTAATCTTCTGTACAACGAGCACGTGGGGTTGTATTTCCAGTCTTGATCCAGAGTCAAAGTCGCTGAACACAACGCTATTTTCCACTTTTAATGCGGACGTCATTTCTAAACGAATACAAAGAACCACAATTCAGACAGGGGGGGGGAGGAACGGTGCTCAGGTGGCTGAGATGGAGGGCAGGTTGACGTAACTCTTCATGGGGGGCAGCGGTTTGATCTTGCGGCCGGCCCAGCCTCCCTTCCTCTTCCACAGCCCGCTGGACGGCCGGATGCCCAGCCAGCGGTTCCGGCCCGCCTTGCCAATGATCCGCTTGTTGTGGTCCACGTTGGAGACGCGGCCCACCGTCACCATGCAGGTCTCTGCCACCTGAACAGCAAGGGGGGGGGAGGGGGGCTTCCGTTGGAACAGGAAGAGGGTGCGGTGGATGTGATGAGACAACTAGGGCGGTATGTGTGTGGGCGCTCACCTGGACCTGCTGTTTGGAGGGAAGCTGAACGATGGCCGTTCCATTGACCTTACGCAGCAGCACGCCACTGGTGCCTGAACAAACGACGACGACGACACACGTTAGCTGCACTTGTAGCCATGCCAGTCGAATCTCATTACAGCATGTTAAGTATCCCAGGGAACACAATAGTACCTGCAGCACGAATAAACACCGCGCCCGTCCTTGGTTGTAGCTCCAGGTTGTTCACCAGCGTGCCGATAGGAAGAGCTCCTAGCGGGTACGAGTCGCCCTCATTGGCTGCGACTGGAAGGGGTGAAAAAGAATTGCAGATACGCTCGATAATCGCAATGATCTATCTTACACGGTGCATCTCTGGTCCAGCATGCACACAGACCAGAAGGGTGGACCCATACCTGCCATCCGTCCGATTACGCCGGAGGTTTTGATGATGTCTCCGACCTCCATGTTCTCTGTAGCGATGAGCCACCTCTTCCTGTTCCCCCCCGCCACCAAAGCAATGTCTGCAGACCTTTGCAAAGAAACAAACAAAGACCAGATGTATGATATCATTATACAAAAAGGGGCTTATTAAATTTGGGGTGAGGGGATGACTTTAAATGAAATGGGTCTGTAAGAACAGCACCGCACAAATAAGAAAATACTGTCCACCCATACCTGCATGGATCATAGCGCACCTCAACGACCTTCTCTTCAAAGGCCTGGTCCTCCTTTCCAGCCTCGTAACGCAGTCGCTGGAAGTCCACCCAGCGGTACCTCTGTTTGTGGCCCCCACCGATGCCATGTGTCCGCACCTTGCCTGTGCGACAGGGGAAGGAAAAGGCCCTGGTGATGCACTGGAGAAAATAAACCTCACAGATACATGCTAATAACACGCACATTTCCACCATTATAAAATATATTTGTAAGGTCGTAGCTGATATGTTTTCTTCATGGCCGTCACCTGTGTGATCTCTGCCTCCGGTCTTCCTCATTCCCATGGGCCTGATGGTGTATTTCTCCTGATTTTTCCAAAATCGCCGGTTCTGGTCCAAAGACGCGGTTGTGATGAACCCTCTGGAAAGCAGTGACGGAGTACTGTGGCTCAGCGCCGGCAGACACACCTTAGCCAGGGTCTGTGGAAAGAAGTAGATCACATCGACATTGTTGCACATGCCAAAGCAAAACGATTGAAAAGCAAGAGTGGCATGTCAAACTGATTGTGTACCTGTGACGACAGTAGAGGGGTCTGGGAGAGAGACAGGCTACGCAGAGCCCGACCCAACCCCGCCAGTGCCATGGTTATTTCTTGTACACAAGCCTGTGGGACACAACGGTACATACACAAATTGCTTGGGCACATTCCAATAAAACGGTTACATTGCCATACATAATGAAAGGATGTTTAACGCACCTTAAAGGAGTCTCATCGCCGGTTAAGCGCTGCACGTCCTTCAACCACTTGCATGCTCTAACGTCGACCAGGGATGACGTACTTCGAAGCGGCGCACCGATTCGAATCACGTCATTACTGTGCGACGAAATCTTGCTGTTTTTCACATAGTTTTTTTACCTTTTTTTCACCGTGAACATATAGATATAACGTGTATATAAAGTTTTTTTTAATTACAGACACGGGAAATAATCGTTTTTTTTTTCAGTTGTTTTTTTTTGTTACGGTTTGCCTCTGTGTCACAACATACTTTGTCTGCGTTTCTTATTTTCTTAATATCTAATCTATTTCAAGTCCCACGCTTTTGTCATCAGGGGACATTCACTGGAATGTCTGGTGTTGTTTTGCTGGTGTTGAAATTGTTTACGTTACAGCGGCTAATTATTTAGATTCACTTATCATATTCCACTTAAACTCACGTTAGCCTCTAGGGGGCACAGGCACCTTTCCACTGGGCTACAAAGAAACGCATACGATTCAACACTTATTTGCTTACACTGCCGTGTATGGAATAATTATGATTAATAATAATGAATATTTACTGAATAATTAACATACAAGTATTCAAATAAAACATAAAAAGTTCACCGTACCACAGTCTCGTATAATGTACATGCATGTGTATCACCAGTTATACACATACATAAACTGCACAGCGCCAGAACCACATGACGTCATCTCTATTGGCTCCCAGGGGCTGCTGGGAAATCATCGGTCAGGCGGACATTTTGGATTTAAAGGGGCTGAGCTAGCTGTCAGTCCTCCTGGCTCTTGGTAAGTCTTTAATTCTCTCGATAATAAGACAAAATATATTATAGCGGCAAATACGTGTTTTAGAAAGTAATTTTGAGGGTCGTTCTGCACACGGGTGTCGCGCGGGCGGTGTTTCTGGGGAACACATCAGACCAAAAAGAGCGGCGATGCTAGTTAGCTCAGGGAGCTAACTGGAGGCTGACGATAACGCAAAACAAACCGAGACGCAGGGTCTCCGTGATCAGGACGCTCTGCTCGGTGTTCATCTGGTTTGTTTTATTACATTACACCTGTATGTGTTTAGAGCTGTTGGACGTTGAGTTGATAACTGTATGGGAATTGGGGTGTGAGCGACGTCTTCATCGGCGGGTCTGATGAGCACAGTGCTGTGGTTGGGCAGGTCCTCTTGTCTGCTGCTCTTTAGCCAGTCATCTGTTTTCTTTGCTCTGCAGCGGCTTGTGCAGACTCACCCAACCCGTGCTTAGTACTCCGTATGGTAATACGAGGGCTTTTCCCGAGGATTTTTATTCCATTACAATATTTAAATAATGCACCGGTTGCATCCGTTAACACAGAGATAGAAAATGCTCGTGTCCCTTTGCTCGTCATTGTGTATGAAAGGGAATCCAGGCAGCCCGACCCAGCCTCTTTAACAGCCTGGTACAGTGGCTATTTCAGATGTTGTGTTCAGTGTTTTCCCCAAGCCCCAGCCCTGCCACACCCTGACAGTCGCCCGGTGTTCCTTTGTTTGTTGTGCGGCCAAAGAGCAATACAGATACTGCATGTGCAGGAAATGGAAGACAGGAATGAATTGATTTTGTTGGAGTCCAGTTTCATCCAGTGGACAGGAAAAGGCAACTCCCTATGGAAAGCCACCGAGGTCTATTAATCAGTCTGTTGTGTGAATCGAACGCGATATCAAGCTCTATGATTTCACGAAGAGTACCTTCGCTTTGATTTTGTCGTCATAAAATTGTGTGCATTCTCCGAGTCTACGCAGTGACATTTACTAAACTATTATTTTTGTGAAGATTGCCCGACGCTTCTGGTAGTACTATTTCTTTCTTTCTTCCTGGGGATCACGGTATGGGTTTGAGTTGTCGTTCTCTTAAGACATGATCATCTCCAGACATTGATTCTGTATTAAACTGTAAACTGTACAAAACACGATTTATTAAGCAGAGTTTGCCGTCGGCCTATATTCACCATTGACAAATACCCAGCTCAGCCGGCATAGATGTGCTTGTTAGTGTTGTGTTTGCCTGCAGCAAGTGGCCTCATCCTTGACAACATGATTCATTCGGGTTCTTCATCCTGATGCAGTATTGATGCAGCAATACTGCCTTCTGTGGACATGAAGGAAGTGTCGGATGGGTTACGAGTCGCCTTTGCTAAGGGGGCAGATTGTTTTGTGTTGACATGCCAACACGTGGGCGTTAAAAACGGTTAAGGTCCCACACATGCGTTTCCCTTCCAACTTTACTCTACTTCAATTCTACCTCGTCCAAAGCCACATAGGTGAATGCAGACTGTCACCTGCAGCCCGTTGTGCTTCTTGGTCAAGGATTCCTCTGGTTTACAGAGGATGGAAAGGAAAGCCACCCATATTGCCCACTGTGTTCTGAATTGTAATGCAGGGCTTACAATCAGTGTTTTCTGAATTGTAATACAGAGCTTACAATAGCAGTGTTTGCTTTTTAGTACGTAAGGGGTCTGATTTGAGTGTATTCCCGGTATTTATTTTTTCTAATTGAACAGCAGTTTGTTCAAAAGGGAAAGTCCATCCTAATCCAATCCATTTCCAGTATTAATTTATTGATCACAAGACATCAACATTTGTATTGTTATTTACTATTGGAAATTTACCGCAAAGGGTTTTTTTTGGAGGACACTGCTACAATGAATTATAGTTAACATGGACAATTGGTACTCATTGTGGACCATTAGTGGAATTACTGCAGATCCTGTAGATGTTTGCTGATGGTACTTGAGTATTGAATCTCTTTGATCGTTGTAGAGTTTCGACAAGAAAACGGCCAGATTACAACAGAATGTCCAAGTTTATTATTATTATAATTATTATCATCTCTTGAATGATATGTGATGGTAAATAGAATGTTATGGTCTTAAGAGCCGTGTCTTGAACCTTTCATGCGGATGTGCCGCTGGTCAGGATTTGTGTTGCAAATCCATGAAATACTTGATTCAAATAATCCTGGTCTCATGTGTGCTCTGTGAGCAGGTGAGCCCTTCCCTCATGCACGATGCGCTCGGCTCCAACACAGCCTCCGGCGCTCCTTCACCACAGTCCGCCTGCTGGCTGTTGATCGACTTTTCCTGACACTGTTTTGTTGAGCGTTTTCACGCTGTCTGGAAACCGACCGGGGAGATGTTATTCCGCCAGATGAAGTCCTGAGGGAATGGCCCTATGAAAGTAATCTCAAAGATAAAAAGGAGTGTGTCATGTTCTATACTACATGTGTCGAACAACATCTATGCCCAGACATTAGCTAGGAGAGAAGAGTATCTTCTCATGTGGGTCCTCTCAGTGGAACCCACTGCTGTTTCTCCTTCCAGTGGTATTAGACCGGGTTAAGACTTCAGCCCCTGGGGTTAAGCTGCAGGCGATGGGGGAGGCAACAGAGTGCTATGCTCACACGTACAGAGAAACGCTAACTCTGACCTTGAACCCGCCTGGATGTCTTGTGTGCACAGGTTGATCACATTAGTGTGTGTGTGTGTGGTTTCAGTACTACAATGCCAGCTCTTGTGTGTGTGTTTGCTTTATATCAGCACAGTCTAGATGAGGACTTCTCTCTCTCCACCTGATCTCTCTCTCTCTCTCTCTGTGTCTATATCTATGTCCGTCTGCGTGTGTGTGTGTGCTAGCGTGCTCCCTTGATATCCCTCTGTCTCCCTCCCTCTCTCTCTCCCCCCCTTGATGTGGGTGGGGCTCGCTCGGCTCCGAGCTAATGTTGGCTGTTCTGAGGGAGCGGTGAGGAAGGTCACCATCGAGCGGCACACAGCCCTAGTCTTCCTCTTGCCCAAGCACCGCCTCTCTCTCTCTCTCTCTCTCTCTCTCTCTCTCTCTCTTGCTCTATCTCTGCATCGCCGTGCGGAGGTCCTGTTGTTTTGTTCAGCTCCGTGCCTCCAAAGCGAGGCGGGTCCACTGGTGTGCAGAGCAGCAGAACACCGTTAGGTAATGCTGTCTGCCGGGGTGTGAGCCAATTGCTGCCGGAGGACTCAATATTTCATCAGCCTCTTCTCCGGGCCAACCGAATGAGGATCTGATGTGCTGCTGGAACTGAGGTTAGGTGGCTGTGTGCGTCCCAAGTTTGGCTGTAGAAGTACTGCGGTACCACTCGGAAATGTTGCTGGCAGAGAGGTTGGGGGAAAAAAATGCTCTTGTGCTGCACCAAATCGCACTGCGTTCTTGCTTTTAGAACCCAGGCAGTATCCCTGTTTAATTTCATTGCAGTCTAACAGTACGTGTGGTTTTGACGCTTATTCGTGCGTGCTGTTTATCGGAGCTGTAGGTAGTTTTACCGGTCTTCACCCCGGTCTATGATGAGTGGGGTCGGTTGCCTCGGTGACCAGCTAATGAACACTAGCTCGGTGGCCGGCTGCTGGCGTTCTGTCGGCCGCATGCCATCGTCATTATGAGGACACGTCACCCGTTAGACTCCTAAACAACAACATGTTGTCATTTCATAATGTCCTTGAACTTGATGAACCATCCATCCATTTGGCGTGAGGCCGGTTGGAATGAATGAATGAATGTTATTTGCATTGACTGTGGTATGACTTTTTCCTTCCTCTTTAGACTGTGCTTCCGGGGTTATTTATTTACACGCATAAAATCCACAGTGAAGACACACACATTCCAGTCAGGAATTGGCTTTGTTGTTGTGGACTTTAATCAAGCTTGCTAAAGACGACAGGAAAATATTAACTCTTTCAAGAAAGGGGGGGGGGGGGTGGGGGGAGAGAGCTTGTCCATGTTCTGCTGAAGTGTCCTCCTCAAAGCGTGCATGTACCTCTTGGATACCCAAATGACTGCCTCTGGGAGCTTCTGCCCAAAAGCCCACCCACTGCACGCACGTTCTCTGGGGCTTTGTTGTTGTGGTTGTCGTTCCAAAAGTCTTGCTTCGGCTTGGGTTCTTGATTGAAATGGACACTGACACGACATTGTTAAAGAGCATTTCCCCTACATACAATGGAATCCGTTCACTGTTCTCTGCTCAAATTCTCACTCGATTGCTACAGTCTAACACTTTGTCTTCAAAGGTTCATCCTCTTCCTGTCGGCCATTTTGGAGCCATCGAGGTCATCTTATGATGTCACTGTTGGTCATTGGCTGGTGTAAGATGAGAGGTTGAGGATTGGTCATATTACAGTATGACATGCCTACATGATGAATCACCCACCTTTAGTGTAGACAATGTTTTCCATATAAAACCGGGCCCCACCAAGGCTTTAAGGATTATGTTGGGATCAAGTTCTACCTGACGTAATGAACAGTGAATGGTAGCGTGAGACTTGTGTCGTGGAGGGGACTTTCTCTCTGTGTTCTCCAATTCTCCTCAGAGGAAGGCTGAGGGAGGTGTGCTGGTGGTTGCAATCAAATGTACTAGTCCTCCATAGTTGAGTGGTGGCACACCTACCACCACATGATTATAGGCTTGAAATGATAGTGCCACCTGGTTGGTGCTTAATGCAGGACTGCCATGACCCTGGCATCACACAGGACCCCGCCCTGATTATCTCTGGCCCAGGCACTGTAATAAACAGCCAGCTCTGTGCTCCATCTTAGTTACTTCGTGTGCATGGATTTCGAGCTATGATCTTCAGCCTTTTTTGTATGAAGACATTTGATGAAGTCCCATTACCGTAAAACCATTATTGCATCAATAAACAATGTATTTAAGTCACTAGTGCTGTTTTCGCTCGCCCCCTTGACTCCTGATGAGTAGCTGCCAATGTAATGGGGGGGGGGTGTGTGTGTGTGTGTGTGTGTGTGTGTGTGTGTCAAATGGCGGCAGTCAGCATAGCTTTCGTGTTTAACGGCAACAGTTGCCTTCTTATGCATAGCTGCACTGCAGCAGCGAGGGAAGTACCCGCCGCAGCATGCTCCCAGCCCCGGGGAGCTCGGGGGCTCTTGAGTTTGGACGTCTCCCTGAACAACATCCAAGCAATATTGAACTCCCTTTTTGGCAATGTGTTGAAATATGAAACGTATGCGAAGAATGCACCCAACTGCGGTCTTGTGAAAGTCTTGATGCGTTTTCAATAACTCTGTTAACCCCCCGCCTTCATGGGGGAGTGTAGCAACACAAGGCGTTCAGGCATCTCAGCGGGGGGGGGGGGTTAGTTTGGGGGTCCAGGCCTGTGACGCGTGCCCTGCCACCCGCCTCAACAGGGGGTTGTTGTTATCTGAAGCTCCTATCGATCGCCCCTCCCTCTTGATGTCCCTCCAGAGCCGGGCTGTACAGCGCCCGGTGATCGCCCTGATTAGATCCACCGCCACCCCGATTAGATCCTGTCTTCCCAGAGCCGGTATGACCCACACTCCATGTTCTAGTAGTCAGCCCCGGTTAATAGTTCGACACACACACAGCAGACCACGTCCTGGCTCGCATGGTAGAAATACTCTTCATGTTGTACTGGTTAATTCCAGAGAACAGTAAGCGGTGCAGAAAAACAAAAGGTGCATCCAAAATGAATACATTTCTCTACTTTTCTTTCGTACACAGATGGACCTTGCAGGCTGCTGGGATCTGCCTAGACCCTAGTTCTGCACAGTTGTTGATTTGTGAGCACTGCTGTTTTGCCTGTTTCCACAGCCAATGCGTAAAGTAAGCTCTATATCACGCCCTGGGAACAGTCAAATTTCCATACGGCCTCATGCGTTGGCCCCATGTCGCACAGAAAGCTGTGGCTAGCAGCTCGCTGGGGCTTATTATTTGCAACCAAGGTTGCACACCATGTGCTGCATGTCACATGATGTACAGCAGCCCTTACCTACAGCTGCGTGAACACATTATTCGTTCGCTCTTATAAAACACACCCCCTGCTGTTAAGCATTCAGCATATTTTGACAATAACCCGACATACATTTCAACCGGATTCTTCTCCATCCCTCCGTCGTGTTGACGCCATGTGTCACGTAATTCCCGTTTCCGATGGCCGTCTTCTTCCACACTGGGCGGATGTGACGGCTGTTCTGGGTGGAGGTGACGGGTGTTCTGGGTGGAGGTGACGCGGCGCAGCTCCGCACGAGATGCTAATCTCTTCAGACCATGACAGTGCAGCACCCCCCCCTTGCCATTTCGCTGGGGCGTTGTCTTCCTGCTCCCAGAGCACTTGAGATTAAAGATGCTAGCCGAGGGATTACAGATGCGCCTGGTGACAGTCAGCCTACAGTGCGTGCGCTAAGATGAATAACACTCATTGCTATTTATTTGTCAATTACACGGGCCGTTCTGGACCCGAGCACAGCGGGCGGTGTAAACAAACGGGCCGCTTGTCACCAGACGGCCTGCCGTGGTTGTACTTCAAGGCGCCTCACCTGTGACTGTGACAGGTACGCTAACGCTCCGCTCCCCCTCTTCCCCCAGGTGTGACCCCCGCCCCCCGAGCTAGCCGATCAGAAGATGTCCGCCATGGTGTACCCGCGGGAGGAGAAGCTGGAGAAGCTCTCCCAGGAGGAGATCATCTCCAACACCAAGCTGGTGATCCAGGGGCTGGAGGCGCTGAAGAACGAGCACAACTCCATCCTGCACAGCCTGCTGGAGACCATCAAGTGTCTGAAGAAGGACGAGGAGGCCAACCTGGTGCACGAGAAGTCCAACCTGCTGCGCAAGTCGGTGGAGATGATCGAGCTGGGGCTCGGAGAGGCGCAGGTGGGTCCGACGGGCGGTTCCCCCCGCTCCGCCCTTTGCTGGTTTCCATCGTGAGCGATTGTCTGTGTCTGAAGCCCTTATGTGTAGGCGTTGTCTTTTATTTATCGCGGGCAGCAGACGGCTAAGCGGTTTTCCACCTGCAAAAAGCTGCCCTTGCATCCTGGTCTGCTGAGCTGTGTTTGTGACGCGTGGTGGGGCAGAGATGCCCTGCGGACAATGAAATGGCTCAATCTTATACCCCCCGTTTTTTTAGATGTTGTTTATTCGGCGTCTATTGTAAGCGAAACCTAGCTCTTTATGTACAGGCTTGTTTCACAAAGCCTTTTTTTGTCTCGGTCCGTGCTGCTGCGTTCTCCGAGGCGCGCGAGTGTTTCCACGAGGCTTCCTCCTTCTATAAAGAGCTCGGACGGCTGACCATGAATCACCAGCCGGGACCAGCCGCCGCCGCCGCCGCCGCCGCACCGGCCAGCGCGCCGCGCCTTCATTCCCCCTGGCCTCGCAGCCCCGAGGTCTCACCCGCTCTCCCTCCCCTCCCGTGTCGGCACCCCCTCCTCACGCCGCAGGTGATGATGGCGCTGTCCAACCACCTGAACGCCGTGGAGTCCGAGAAGCAGAAGCTGCGGGCCCAGGTGCGCCGGCTGTGCCAGGAGAACCAGTGGCTGCGTGACGAGCTGGCCAACACGCAGCAGAAGCTGCAGAAGAGCGAGCAGAGCGTGGCCCAGCTGGAGGAGGAGAAGAAGCACCTGGAGTTCATGAACCAGCTGAAGAAGTACGACGAGGACCTGTCGCCCTCCGTGAGTCGGGCTGCGGGGGTCAGGGGTCGCGGGGTCCTGGGGTCCCAGAGAGGCCTCTGTCGGAGTCCACCGGTACTTTGTGTCGACGGTAGCTCTCAGGACTCCTCTGTCCCTCTCAACTCCCCCTCTCCTCCCTGCCTCCTCCCTGCAGGAGGAGAAGGACTCTGACTCCACTAAGGAGAACCTGGATGATCTCTTCCCAGACGAGCAGGACGACCAAAGCCCTGGCAGTAAGTTCTCCTCTTTCCTCCTCTTTTCTCTCCTTCTCTTCTCCACTTAGCGCCTTTCTCCTCCTCTCCTCTCCTCTCTACTCCAGCCCTGAGTCCTCTAGTTTCTCTCTCACCTGTCCACTCTCTCCATGGTACCAGTATTATTAGAGGTTCCTGGTCTCTCTCTCCATGGTACCAGTGTTATTATAGGTTCCTGGTCTCTCCATGGTACCAGTGTTATTATAGGTTCCTGGTCTCTCCATGGTACCAGTGTTATTATGGTCCTGTCTCTCTGGGACCCAGCAGAATCAGAGCGACCCAGTTTGTCCCCTGCGGTGCTGACCTGTGTCCTCTGTGTCCTACAAATCCCCGCGTTCCAGAACATTCCCAGACTCCTCGTCTCACAAAGTCTCCTCGTCTCCCCGCTCCGTCTGCAGGCTCCTCCTGCTCCTCTGTTCTCCTCCCTGCTCCTTCCCTCCTCCTGTGGTCCTTCAGCCCTCCGTCCCTCACGTCTCTCTGAGCGACGTGTTCACTGGACGTGTTTCCCTTTCCCACTGTGAGGCGGCGGGGGGCCATGCTGGGGGGGGGGCTGGGGGGGCCGTGCACCGAGCCGCACGGCTGGAGCCACCGCCCAATAACTCAGGGCTTGTTGTGGCTGGAGGGGGGCCAGGCCAGGAGCCCCCTGCCCGTCCACACCACCGCTCTCTCTCTCTCTCTCTCTCTCTCTCCCCCTTCACTCTCCCCCCTCTCTCTGGGGTCCTCACCCCGTGGTTTCCAGGGAGCGTGGCTGATCATTTGGCATGCAGTCAACAAGGCTCCTGAGCTACCAGTGTACTGTAGTACTGGTGTACCAGCATGTAGACACACACACACACGCACACGCACATGCACACGCACACCCACACACACAACCTCCAGATCAGGGGCCCACAGCTGGCAGAGGGCCAGTGGTCGGAGGGGAGAGCAGGAGAGGACGAGGGGATGGATGGATGGAGAGAGAGAGAGAGAGAGAGAGAGAGAGAGAACATCATCAGACTGTGGTGGTCTGAGCGTGCTCACACAGCGTGGGGGGGGGTGCTGCCTCTTCAGTGCGTCCCCCGGTCTTCCGGGGGTTTGATAATGAGCTGCTGCACCCTGTGTGGCTGCTCAGCTTGTATGACATGAAGGAAAGATACATGGTGTTGTTCTGACCCTGTTCTTCACCTCCTCTGTTCCCTCTGCTTGTCTGTCTGTCGCTCTCTCTCTCACTCGCTCTTTCTCTCCCTTTCTCTGTCTCTCCCTCTCTCCCACTCTCCATCTCTGTCTCTCTCTCTCTCTCTCTGTCTCTGTCTCTGTCTCTCTCTCCCTCTCTCTCCCTCTCTGTCACTGTCTCTCCCCCCTCTCTCCCTCTCCCTCTCTCTCTCTCTCTCTCTCTCTCTCTCTCTCCCTCTCTCTGTCCCTCTGTCTCTCTGTCTCTCTCTCCCTCTCCCTCTCCCTCTCTCTCCCTGTCTCTCCCTCTCTCCCTCTCTC
>JAOPUI010000038.1:5131163-5141673 GCA_027123135.1 Urophycis floridana
GAGCGGCGGGGGTCCTTTCATGGCCGCGCTCGGCTGTGTTTTGACACGGGGAGCAGGAGGGGGGGGGGGCTCTGATGGGATCGGTATCAGGCCCGGCCAGTGCTTCCTGTGTGGACACAATGGAACAGGAAGTGCGTTAATGGCTCTGACGAGGAGTTTGCCAGTTTTCTTGCTCTCTCTCTCTCTCTCTCTCTCTCTCTCTCTCTCTCTCTCTCTCTCTCTGTCTCTCGCTATCTCTGTCTCTAACTCTGTCTCTATCACTATCTTGCTACTCGCTCTGTGTGTGTATGTGTGTGTCTCTCTCTCTCTCTCTCTCTCTCTCTCTCTCTCTCTCTCTCTCTCTCTCTCTCTTTCTCTCTCTCTGCACGTTTGGTCTCTCTCTGTGTCTCTCACACAGCAGTGAAGGGGTCTTCAAGAGAGAGGAAAGAGACGCACATGCGTGCGCCCGTACACCCATGCACATACACACACATCTTTACATGCACATACAACCCCGCGCAAAAAAAAGACACAAACCTGCATGCACCTGTATGCAGAAACCTGCGTGCAAATAATCACACACAACTCTGGAAACATACACGCAAACCCTGACACACAGACCTACATACACAACACAACACAACACAACACACACACACACCATGCTTTCACACGTTCACGCTAGTTATTCACAGCGTCATCTTAAGGGTCTGAATACTGGTCACAAAAATGTCGTTTTTGGGGTGTGCTTGCATGTGTCTGCTGCATTTAAGCATGCTCACACTCGTGCAAATGTGTGCATACACATGTGCGCCATTGCAGGCACACACACACACATCATGCATCCTTGCTTGCTCTTCCTTGTGTGTGCATGCATGCTCACAGTCGTTTTCATGCTTGTGCTACGTGGACACGGGCGGTGGTTGCGTGGGGTTAACCGCTTGACGTCTCTACAGAGAGTATGGGGGTGTGGGGGTGATTATGAAAAGCATATCCTGCCAAGAGGCACCCCGCATAAATACATCTACAGACAGATTTGTGACGGCCTGACATGCATTCTGACGTCGTTGGTGATCAGAGGCGATGTCTGCAGCCCCATGCTGTCCTGTGTGCGGGGGGGGGGGCCTCTTACCCTGACGATGACGGAGAAGAGTGAGCGGCAGCCGGGGGCCAGGTTGATGTAGGGGTCCAGCAGGTACTCGTGCATGTGTGGGTGGGGCAGCAGACACAGCTTGGACAGCACTGAGGTCACCTGCAGGTTCACCTCGTAGGGCTGGGGGAGAAGATGTTGGAGGGGTGTTGGGAGAGTGCTGGAGATCAGCATCAGTGCCACATGCTGTGGCACTGATGCACCCGCAGTCTGATGGACAGGAAATCCCTTTTTGACGACAGTGTTTGTGTGTTATATTCTGCGTATTTGGATTCCCAGTTTAATTGTGTGAATAAAGGTAAATGGGTTTGGTTTTTTAAAGGATCCTATTTTTAAAGTCATGTTTATGCTCATCTAGAGCACTGCAATCATTACGATAATTATACACTAACTGGCAGAATTCTGGTGTGTCATTCAGGCTACTAATGGCACACTCCAGATTTAATATGGCTTGTGAAACATGTTGGGAGTGCGAGTGGCGATCGCAAACAAAAACACTACATACAAACAAAACAATACAAGACTACAAACATGGACCCACCTGATCCAGGACCCGGCCCATTCTGTCAAACAGCACCTTGAGGAAGTGGCCCTCGAAGAAGGGCCGGTCCAGGTCACACTTCTCCAGGGGCTTGGGGCTCCCTCGCCAGTCCCAGCGCTGACACACCCCGCAGTAGTCCCTGAACTGGGCCGGCAGGAGAGAGGACGGGCTCAGAACCAACCTCGCTCAGAACCACCCCGCAGACCCCCCCCCACCACCACCACGCCGCCAATGGCCACACAGTAATGCAGTAATGCTGTAGTGTTGACGGTGTAGGACGCTCTGTAGGGTGTGCTCACCTGTCTGTGCGCGTCTCTCAGGTAGGTGTCGTAACCGGTGCCCTCCACGTGATAGGACGACTTGGCCTCATCCGGGACCAGACACAGGAAACTGTGTGAATGGATGAATGAATGAATTAATAAACAAACACCATCACTACTTTAAAACAATGACCAGCTCATCAACAACATGCTTTAGACCTCCTCAGAATGGGTTTGGATTTATTCTCCAACTACCTGATGATGAAAACCAACCACCATCTCTTGGGCCCCAACCCTAACCGTACATTAACCAACTACCTTAAGCCTAACTCTATGCTAACCCTAGCCGTACATTAACTACCTTAAGCCTAACTATTATAACCCTACTACTGACCCTATTGGTAAGGACACCAGTGTGTGTGTGTGTGTATGTGTATGTGTATGTGTATGTGTGTGTGTGTGTGTGTGTGTGCGTGAGAGCGTGAGAGCGTGCGCCGACCTGTTGACGATCCTGTGGACCTATGCTAACCCTACTACTGACCCTATTGGTAAGGACACCAGTGTGTGTGTGTGTGCGCGTGTGTGTGTGTGTGCGCGTGTGTGTGTGCGTTTCCCTCAGGGATTAATAAAGTATGTCTGTGTGTGTGTGCGTGCGTGCTGACCTGTTGACGATCTTGTGGACCTCCGTCTTGCCGTCCGTCTTGCCGTGGTCCGGACTCTGCGGCGGTGACGGACTCAGCCAGTCTGAGCCGGACAGCCTGCCGTCCGCGGAGGGGTCGTCCCCAAACAGGGGGTCCTCCTCCAGATCTCTGCGGGGGGGGAGAGAAAACAGAAACTTGAACCGAGTGTGTGTGATTAGTTTTGCACCTTCCGACAGACTGGGTTTGTCACCGTGGGTTTCTCTGAGGTTTGTCTCAGAGACGCGCTGACGGTGGGAAAAAAAAAAAAAGATGCTTTACGTCGTTTTCTGCTGCCGATTAGAAGCTCGTTCGGAAACGGCTTCGAGGGGAAGACTCTGACAGAGTCTGGTGTTTGTCTGGCTTTGACATCGAGGCATGGTAGCGCCATCACACATGAAACAAAAGACCGCAGCGGAAAAAAACAAGCCACTCACTATGACTCACCAGCTCAAAACTGTTGAGGAGCGACAGAACAAAGTCGTCTGCCAAGATCAAACACGTGAAGCCGCCACTTCAACACGAGACCACAGTACACACACTACAGTGCCAGTGTTGAACTGATGCACAGCACAGTGAGACTGACTGACTGACTGCGTGGGTGAGACGCATCGCCATGCATTCATTTCCAAAACGGTGTCAGGGTTCTCGTGGTGGGCGAGTGAAAGGCTAAGGGGGGGGGGGGGGGCTCCTTACACAGCGTCGTGGGGCAGCCCGTTCTCCAGGGGCTCCTCCTGGGGCTTGTTCTCCAGGTAGTTCCTCTCCTCCAGGCTGCGCAGCAGCAGGCTGTACAGGATGTGCTGGCTGGGCTTCTGGATGAGCTGCTCGAACAGGCGCAGTGTCATGATGCTGATCTGCACGGGGGGGCAGAGAGAGGAGACGGCAGGTGTACAGCAGACCTCCCAACCAACCAACCGACAGACGCTCAGGTGAAGAGGCCGGGCGTCCTCTCTGAAGACATGATGCATTATTCTGTAATTGCCAATTAAATCTGACTAAATTGTGAAAAAGGTCATATATATTTTTCCTTCACTTTTTTCAAATGTCAGAAGTTGCACATTGCATTTAACTCTCCAGAACGAAGCTCACAGAAGCTTGCATGAACGCATATGCAACCCATAAAGTAAATGAAAAATGTTCATGATGATGATGACCTCGTCCGACAGGTGGTCGCAGTGCTCGATGAGTCTGTGTCTGAGCGGGGGGCGCGTCACGCCCGCGGGGGTCTCCGCCTCCCGCTCCTCCCCCAGCAGGAAGTAGACCGTCTCCTGCAGCAGAGCGTCCGACGTCACCTGCCTGATGATCCGGTTGAGCAGCGCCGTGGAGGTCAGGATGCCCACCTCGGACCTGCGCACACACACACACACACGCACACACAATAACGATTAATATGACTCAATAATGACTACTAGGTAGGTCCACCTACCAATTGCACTGCTCATCTCAATGATGACTACCATGTATGTATGTAGGTTTTCATTTTTCATCTGACCTGATTCTAAGAGCTCGCATATAATCTTATCTTATCTTAATTAAGGTAAATCTATTTATTGTTTAGTGTATATTGTCTATATTCAGGTCGCCTATTGCACTCCTCTATCCCCTTGTACTGCTGGTTACTGTGAATTTCTCCTAAGGGGGATTAATAAATTAATATCTTATCTTATCTTATCTCTATTTTGGCAGGTGTAGACAAAAGCATTGATTGGTGGGCGGAGCTAAGACTGCATATAAAGCAACCTGAGACAGGTATCTTGTCAAATACATTTTGTCTTTTAAAGAAGGAGTTGCAGGATTGTTGCTGTTGGTGAGTACATAAGAATTAGAACTTGTGTTGTAGCTTTTCAGTTGGTGGAGCTAACTCATAGCTCAGAGCTAACTCATACAGTTAGTAGTCACTCACTGCTGTTGTTACTATTGGTATTGGTGGTGTTGTTGTTGTTGAACAATAGGACTGCAAGAAGCCACTAAAGCTTTGAACAAGTAAGTTTCGGTCTCTCAAGAGTAGACAGTAGCCTTGATTGGAGGGCGGAGCTATGACTACACCATTAGCATCTGTACAGATAATGATGCCCCTGCTCGAGCACTCTGCTCAACTACCTCAGCTGGTCGACTGGTACCTCCATCACTAAAAGGAGGAAAAGGTTGGAAGGCGCAATCTCAACTCTTCTCCTGTTTGGCACCGCACGGGTGGAACGAGCTCCCTGCCAATGTCAGGACTGCAGAGTCACTCCCCATCTTCCTGAAGAGACTCAAGACTCACTTGTTCAGAGGTCACCTGAACTCTGCATGACATATATCCTCTTAAACCCCCCCCCGCTCTTATCTCTTATTTGTTGTACGTCTTGGCACTTCAATCGCTGTTTGTAACTTGGCACTTAGTCAGTGATGTTGTATACTAGCAATGGTTAACCTAGCAGTTGAAATGCTTGAAACTTGACTTTCTTACTGTATTAGCAATGAAATGTTTCACCATCTTATGACAAATGTACTCTTTATAAGTCGCTTTGGATAAAAGCATCTGCTAAATGCCCCAAAATGTAAATATCAGGATGATCAACAATTGGAACATAACAGGTTTCCTGGATGTATTCCCTGACCAGGTGCTCAAACTTTACCTCGGCATCGACCTTCCACTCAGGTCCAGCATGAAGAGGCTGGTTCTGGTTCTGGGGGCGCTGGCTCTGGTGGACATGCAGGTGAGTTCCTAAGCACAACACGTGACGGCGCCACGTCCTCAAGATGATTGAGCGGCTACAACTCTTGATGCTGCTCTGCTTCAAAGCATGCCATGTCAAATGATTGATGTAAAGGCAGAAATGTAATGTTTTATGTGGAACTGATTGCTGAAGCGTTTATTAAATATGAATACCATCTAAAACTGTATGCAGCCGTTTGAACTAAATGTGGGATTTGACTTGGCACTCAAGGGGAAGTTAAATATTACCCTCTAGATAGGTCACATTTTTCATTAATACTTATCTTATAAATCCTTAACTACTTTCACATTTCAATGTCACACCAGATTGTAAATTTAATTTCAATTGTACAGGAATGGAAACAGTAGTGAGTAACAGTATTGAATGATTGATAGCAGGACATGCAAGAATGGTTGGGGTTCAGGGCTCACTGAGGAGTGTTCAGGGCTGGTTCCCAGGCAGGGCTGATGGTGAAACATAATATACGACATGTCATGTAATTTGTGGCTTGAGAAGAACTGTAGGCTACATTGACGGCATCATAGAAGGACAGGCCTATGAGCAGAAATGGATGACTTGCTCTAGAACCATTCACCATCAGGTCACACTGAGGCTTGCTGACTGTTTCCACTACCAGGAAGATCTCTGGACTTGCAGAAAATGGTTGTGGTTTGTGCAGAGACAAACTCTCGGCTATCTCTTTTGCTGTCCTACCAAGTGTTCTTTGCATTTCCTTCCTAGACTTCAACTACCATGACAACATCAGCTCAAACTACCATGACAACTGTAGCTCCAACTACCGTGACGACAGCAGCTTCAACTACCGTGACAACGGCAGCTCCAACTACTATGAAAACAGGAGCTCCAACTACCTTGATAACAGCATCTCCAACAACCATGACAACAAGAGCTCCAGCTACCGTGACAACAGCATCTCCAACTACCGAGATAACAGCATCTACTGTGACAACAGCATCTCCAACTACCATAACATCAGCAGCTCCAACTACCGGGACAACAGCAGCTCCAACTACCGGGACAACAGCAGCTCCAACTACCGTGATAACAGCATCTACCGTGACAACAGGAGCTCCAACTACCATGACAACAGCAGCTCCAACTACCATGACAACAGGAGTTCCAACTACCGTGACAACAGCAGCTCCAACCACCGTGATAACAGCATCTACCGTGACAACAGGAGCTCCAACTACCATGACAACAGCAGCTCCAACTACCGTGACAACAGGAGCTCCAAATACCGTGACAACAGCAGCTCCAACTACCGTGACAACAGCAGCTCCAACTACCGTGACAACAGCAGCTCCAACTACCGTGACAACAGGAGCTCCAACTAACATGACAACCAGTCCTCCAACAACCAGCGGAGTCTCTGCTGTCAAAATGTGTCTGCTGAGCTCTTTGGCGTCACTGCTCCTCTTCACACTGTGCCACTGAGGGAAACAGCGCCCCCCTCTGGTGGGTGGCATTTCCATGTGTGTGTCTGTAATAATGCAGTTACTTCAGACAACAATGTACTTTTTAAATCAGCGTTCACCTAAAACGAACGATTGCCTTGTTAAAAAAGAAAACTGAGCAATTATCATGATTTGATATTTCAAACAAAGCCATAAATCTGGATCCTGTCAATATTAACATATACATTTGATTTGATGATGTATTACATAATGTATTTGGTAGCAATACTAATAACTACTTACCATTATTCCTGTTACATGTAGTTGCAAGGTTTTTTGAAACTTGGTTGTGCAACAACTTTCTGCACTGGCTGCAATTTGTTATTTTATGCCTTAATTGCTCTCCAAATCTCTTTGGATAAAAAGTCTATGACATTGTTATCGTCATTAATTATACACAATAAATTATCTTGAACATCAATAGTGCTGGTTTTCCATTACAACAATACATGTTATGATAGGGAACATGGAAACATGATAAGATAACATTAACTTGTCCGTGTGTTTGGATGGCTGGAAGTTGAGCATGTTGCTCAACGTTTGACCAAACGCATTTTGCCGTAATTGACAAAGTGCCAACCATTTCAGAAAACACTTCCTTCATGGCATTACACAGCGTCTTGATGGGAAATAAGAAAATTATGAAAGTATATTTTTATGTGAGCACCAGGGGTGAAAGTAAGCTGGTACTGGCCGGTACGGTGGAGCCTACCACTACAAAAGTTTTTGAGGGGGTGCGCCATACCGTAAAGAAAAATACACTGTCTCTGAAAGAAATTTCAGCATGACAACACACCTGCTAATGTCAAATTACCAGAAGCAAGACGTATTCCCCTAAATACATTGCATATAACTCGTTCTGAACTGTCTCTGAATTCTCTCCTGAACCTTCCGTGCAGTTTTTCAGTCGACAGACAACGAGCGAGGAGATAGTGCACACGTTACTGCTTAACCATGTTGCGCGACGTTTGTTGTAAAGTCAAATAACGTAATTAAATAAAAAGGCAAATAAAAAAAGCAGACTGTGAGAGGAGGTTCTCACCACAATGAACAGCATTATAACAGAGTATAGAAACAAACTCGCCGTCAAACAGTTGAGGACAGCTACTTCAAGCCTCTTTGGAATTTCAGTGTTAAGTGTTTTACTTTCACTTTTCTGTTCTGTCCCACTGTCCAAAATGTTGTTAAAAACGATTGTGTTGTTGAAACAACGTGTTTAAATTACTTGTAATCAAAAACTAATAGAGGGGGATGAAAGTGTGATATACTAGTGCGATAAAAAAGTACCAGAGTGATAAGAAGTCCTAGTGAATGCTTAATAAGTAGACTATAATAAATAATTAAGTGTATTTTTCGGTGTGCGCTCTGCACGCGTACTGTGGGTCAATATCATAGTACAGGCAAGAAAAAAAATGACTTTCACCCCCTGGTGAACACTAATTTGTGATGAGAATTTCAACCAAGTGGCTGGCATTTATTAGCCAGCCAAAGGGCAACTGAGATCATTAAAGCCCCTGACAACCAGCTCAAAAGATATGGCCGACCAAAGGACTCAAAATGAACTAAAGTGATGAAATGAATACATGTAAGAATAAAGACATAACTAATCATGGAAATGTGTTGTCATGCTAATTAGTGTCGACTGCTGATGTTTTCCATGTTATTAAATGAACTATATTTCACAACAATGCAACACACCACCCAAGGACAGAAGGTGGAGATTTTGCTGGCATGACGCAGTCTCTGACCGTGAAGGTTATCCCCAGGAGGGAGGACTCTGACCGTGAAGGTTAGCCCCAGGAGGGAGGACTCTGACCGTGAAGGTTATCCCCAGGAGGGAGGACTCTGACCCTTGATAAATAAAGATTAAATCAACACAATATTTTAATTAAAAGAAGATAACTTTGACGGTCATTTTAACCATGAGACCAACTTTGTCTGGCCAAGGAAACTTTACAGTAGTAATCTATCATAACCCATTGAGCAACAAGTTAGTATTAGCCGGCTGGTTAGTTAATTGTTTTCTTACCCTAATCTTCAGTGGTATAAGTCAGCCACAAACCACTCCCAAGTTTCCATAGAAATCAAGTTTTTTTTTTTTCATTGATCATTCATCAGTCGATATTAATAGGAGTCAACTTAAATCGTCGTAAATTATTTTTTTTAAGAATGTGCAACGGAAACAAATGAGTCAGTTTGCGTTTAGTTAGGATTGTTGTCCTTCATCGGAAAGATGACCGGAGCGAGTTAGCGTTCAGATATACTTCATCTTAACATTTGGAGCCCATCCTAATTTCATTCTTGCTTTGTAACACTCATGAAACAAGTGATTTAAAACATGATTGAAACCCTCCGATTTCGTGGCCAATCCACAGGAAATCAGCATTGAACAATCACTCTTGAAAAATAATGCTGAATATTATAGGTATATATATTGTCCTTGTTGTACATCCTAATTTCATTCTTGCTTTGTAACACTCATGAATGAAACGCATATAATCCATGTACATACACTGTCGGTCTTTCTGTCGCTATAACACAGATACTGATCACTACTGATCAAGTCCTGCAGGGAAAGAGTTTAGGGTTGTAAATACCGACTGGTTAAACAATCAATAGGCTGCATGATGATGATGTCTATGTATTGCCATCACTTGTTCCTCATAAAAAGCTATTTTGGATTAGAGGGCCATCTAAGGGTCATAATGTTTACTTCCTCATTGATGCAGGTAGCCACACCTATAGGTGGGATTTCAGGGTGTAAAGGTATGTTGTGTGGTGAACAACTAAACATGACAAAAACAAAGTTTAGCATAAGTATCTACATTTTTGACCTCTTCTCTCGTATTTCACTTGAATTCACGTCTTCCTGCTGCCTTTTAGACAGACAGACAGACAGGCAGACAGATAGATAGACAAACACAATCGACCACAGAGCCTCACTTTAAAGTTGCACAGTCGGATCATCAAAGAAGCTGATATCAGCCAGTGGAGGTTCTAATCTTACTAATCTTTACAGCCTCCCATGACGGGAAAGCCCCCCCTTGTTTTTTTCTGTCTTATTTCCTTGGTTGCATTACAATGCCCATCGATGGGCAGAACAGCCCGTCAAAGACACAATTGTAAAAGTTATAAATGATTCACGATTAAGCCAAAGTTGTCATGAGTGATGGACATTAGACCTTTCATATGATATAAATATCAGAGAGCCCTTCCCACACCACAGACTACAGATCACAGAGCAGAAGATCTCGTCTATTTCACTGTGACAGCTGCCAATCTCTACCTTCCTCTCCTTTCCAATATGAAGGCCTTGGTTCTGCTTCTGGGAGTGTTGGCGGTGATGGACTTCTGCAAAGTCCAGGTGGGTTGGTGCAATATTCTAGCAAGAACACACAGTAATTGCGACTCACTCAAAAAATATGTTGTCTGAACAAACGTGAGCGGCTACTGCTTGGACTTTTTTTTCCAAACAAACCGCTGAACAGCCTCCGCCTTCCTCGTAGGTCGCCGGGCAAACCACGGGGGCTCCGGACCTCCTGCCCAACGCGACAACGGTAGCTGAGAACACCACGACAACGGCGGCAGTCGAAGTGGAACCGCCAGCCGGAGGAGCCTCTGCTGCGGAAGTGTCTCTGCTGAGCTCCGTGGGCTCACTGCTCCTCTACACACTGTGCCACTGACGGAACATCGTCAACTCCCTCCAGCCAACGCCAAACACTGGGG